>ML675623.1:13712549-14007720 GCA_007922155.1 Mesoclemmys tuberculata
AGCAGAAGGAAAGTTTAAAATAAGGAATTTTGTACAGCTTCATTTAGACTCTCGAGGGCTCATAGGTCATACTTGAATTGAGTCCTGGGGAAGGTTGGGAATGGGACAGGAGGAGTCTTTTTTCAACCTGCCCCTAGCAGGCACAACACGCAAAGTTAGGCATGGGTTCAGAGTTTGAAGCATAAGCAAGTCGCATCACAAACCAAGTGGCAGTTTTGAAGGAACTCAGCCCATCCCAGGTTCTACTTCAACCAGGCCCCTTCAGCCACCCACATTTCCAGCTCCTTTCTCACACACTCTTCTGCCAAAGGCCTGCTCTACACGAGAAAAGCTTCCACAAAGATTCTAACCAGTTTTAAAACCTGATGGAGTGTGACCCGATCCAGGTAGCTAGAATCATTTTGAAGTAAACAAATTACAAGACCACCATGAACTCAATGGGAATTGTTGGGAACCTGACACTTTGTGGGGGGAAGCGGGGGTGGAAATCAGGCCACTTATTTGTGCCTAAATACGGACTCTGGAACTCAACTCCAAGCTCCTATTTTTGCAAACTTCCTCCCCAATCTAGGCATAACAATTTATCTAAATGCCAACTTGATTTGGGTAAAGAAAGATTTTATCTATTTGCCTCAGTTTACCCATTTGTTAGATGGGTATAAAAATAACACACCTTTTTACAGAGTCCTGGGAGTTTTAATTATCCTATGCTGTAAATCACCTCTAGTATCTCAGATGAGAAGTGGTACAGAAATGCAAATTACTACTACAAAAGGCCTTTAAAATGGCTTGTTTATCCAGATTCACATTATCTAGCCCCATCTGATGTCTGAGCAGCATGTAAAATGATCTGTCGTATTCACTTCCCCTGCTAGCATTGAGTGCAGCGCTATGTGTGCTTTCGTCTAACTATCCAAGCCTTGCTATTGAAATGATCTTTGTCAGTGTGTAACTCATCTTACTTAAAAGATATCACCCATGCCTCGTATCCAACGTCTTCCAGGTTCAAACAAGACATGTAGTATAGGGAAGCAGCAATTTTAAGTGGCTCATTTACATAGTAATCTATAATAGGATAGGTGTTTGGAGCTGAAGATCATATTTAATCATAACAACACTTGTCACATTTATACTTCAATTGTGAGGAGAGTTAAGTCCTTATTTTTTCACATTTGTTATGTTTTACATGAAAGAAAAGGGTACAGCTACATTATCGATGGAAGCGTGCCTCCCAGTCTGGGTAGGCAGACATGCGCTAGCTCTATTCGAGCTAGCACTCTAAAAATAGCAGCATGGGCACTGTGGCATGGGCGGCAGCACATGCTAACCAGCCGAGCACTGGTCAATGGGCTGCACTGTGCCGCTCTATGCGCAGCAATGTCCAGACGACTATTTTTAGAGCCCTGGCTCAAGTAGAGCTAGTGCATTTCTGTCTACCCAGGCTGGAAGGCACACTCCCAGCTGCAGTGTACACATACCCAAAGATAAAAAAGATTTGCCATGCCAAATCAGAGTCATGGTCCCACAAGTACTGATTCCATCAGAAGCCATTAACTGCCGGTTCCAGGGGAACCCCAAGTCAGCCTGAGAGTTACAACTGATCACAGTCACCCCTTACTTGCCCCAAATGTATGAGCATTTTTCCTACCGCTGCGGTCCTCAGTATCATCCCAGGGAGGTGGTAAGAATTACCCCACTCCCAGCCTTTCACTGTTCTGCATTGTAGCTACCATCTTTTCAGTCTCTGTCCCTTCAGTAGCCACCCAGATCACTCTTTAAAAGAAGTGTTAACTTCTACTTGCCTGAGACGGGGGCTGGGATCAGGACTCCTGAATTCTGTTCTCAGCTCTGCAGGTAAGTCACATGCCTTTGCTCCAGTGGCTTAATCTCTTCATGCCTCAACTTCCCTATCTGTGAAATGGTGGTAATGCCACGAGGCTGTTTTAGGTTTCATTCACTAGTGTCTGCAAAGTGCTTGGAGAGCCTGGAAGCTGCTCTAGATATAAAGAGCATTATTACTAAAGAGCAAAATTTGTAACCTCCTTGGCTCCAGTGAATAAAGTAATACCTAATTTTTTATCAGTTTCTTTATTTAAGCACACTTGCCAATGCTCCACTCTCTGTTGGTTACATGGCATAACTATTGTTTAACTTGCTTCCTTGAATCACATGGGTGTTTTATTATGTAACATTTAAACTACAGCGACACGTCAAGGCATGGATGGGTAATAAAGATTCAGCTGCTCTAGAAACCAAGGTGTATGCAGGAGGAGACCATTGCTTTAATAATATGCTCTTTATTATTTATGTTACATCTAAAAGCCCCAGAGATCAGTGCCCCATTGTGCGAGGTACTGTGCAAACAGACAGTTCACATCCCACAGAGCTTCCTATATAAATAGGAAAGACAAGGGTCAGAGAAAGAAAGTATTCGTATCGTCATTTTATAAAATAGAGCATAAAGATCAGCTGATTCACTCCATGGCACAGTCAGAAACGGAACCAGATTTTCTGAGTCCCAACCCAGCTCCTAACCACAAGAGCATCCTTTCCTGTCTCGATTAAGACGGAGTTGTGTTTTACCAAGGAAGCACTTGGCTATTTCAGTTTCTTTCAACTCAGAGAGAGTAGAATCAAATCATCTGCATTGTTGGGGGAGACAAGACTATTTAGGAAAATAAATGAACTCTTTTCCTTAGGCGACCAAAACTTTAAATAAAACATCTAATTGTCATTCCATATTCATGAAGTGGGGTCTCACTGAGATGACACCTGTTGGGGGATGTGTATGCTTTGTTTTCCGGTGGGAATAATTGGTGTTCTGAATAAAAGACAATTTGTTTGTTAGCAATGTGTTTCATTCTTTTTTTAAATATGAAAACATTCATATTTATGAACACCTCTGTCACTACCATATGTTGTGTTCTATCCCCATATATGAAACAAACTGCCTTTAATTTTTAGTTATACAAAAATGAGCAACACCTTAGCAGAACAATTAGATAATAAAAAAAAAACCCATAAAAAAACCCCATCATTTCCCCCTCTCCTCCAGTATAAGTTTTGCAGGGATCTTTTTCCCCCATAAGAAATGTATTCAATGGGTCATTTAATTACATTTATTTGCAGACACACAGTGGGGCTGCTAATAGACTAGTAAGCATTCTATTTACAATACATGAATGAATTTAATGTCGTGTATTGAGCTGGCCGCAGCGTTGCCAGCCCCAAGCATTGGGGGGGGGGAAGGGGACAAGAGAAGGGGAATAATGAGGCAGGCTCCCAAAGTCATGAAATTCACTTAAAAATAATAAGTCTACTTCTTTTAATTTGCCTTCTGTTTTTGGAGCTTTAAGAGTACACATGGTCACATTTTCATATGTTTCTCTGCAATCACAAGAGGTAGAAACTTACTTCACACAAAAAAATGAAATCTGATGTTTCTCACGACTCCCTGGGCTTTAAAAAAACCACCAAATATCACCAGGCTCACACCAAGAGCTGGCAAAAGTGGGTTGGGGGTGAGTGTTGAGAGAGAGAGCAAGTACACGTGTGCCTGAGTGGGTATATTCACTGTTATCCCCTATCGGATGGAATCATAACCTGACATGAAGATCAATCATTTTATTTAATTTTGGGCATGAAGTTGGCTTAGCTTCACATAACTGCACAAACGGTAAGTACTGCTCACGACCCGGCCCCCTGTGAGGAGTTTGTTATTACTAAATTCATTTTACATATGGGAAAATAGAAGTAGGCTCAGTGATTTGCCCAGGTCACACAGAGAACTGGACAGATCCACAGTTATTCCTATCTCCCAGCATGAGATTTTGCAGGCCAAAGATTCATGCCTTGATTTCACGTACTCATGAGAACTGTAGATATCTTATATACACAAGCAGAAGGCCAGAATACCACCACTTGTGGCTTCTAACAATCCTATGTTGTGGAGTTTCTTTTTCTGATGTAAAATCAATTCAGATTTACAAGTATGAGGAGGCATGACACGGGGACAACTCACTGCCTGCAGTCCTCTGGACAAAAAAGGCACTCTTTGGATTTAGTTGGAGCGGTCCTTTACCTTTTTAGATAAAAGCCTCCAGACCATACACTGGAAAGTTACTGTATTCAATCCCATGGCCTAGTTGCTCTAGTGATTGCTGCATTCACAATCTGAATCAATTTAGGATCAGCTATTTCAAATCTGTCAGCTCTTATTAATACAGCTCGCACAGCCCGACCAAACCAAGATAAAACAGCAATCTGATTAGTGTGTATGCGCGCATTGTGCATGCATAATATCCTATCCAAGTCTCATTGCGTTAGTAAAGATTAATAGATCACAGCAAGAGCTTACAGGAGTAAGCAGAGGAGAAGACAGGGCCAATTCCCAAAGATTCTACTAACGAAGTGAAACAGAGAACGCCAAGTGACAATAAAAATATGTGCTGATTGAAAATGTATTAGCCTGATGTACATTAAGGCTATGCCTACACTGACGGTGGCAAATTCACCGCCATCAGATTGATTTATCTGGTTCGATTGGAGCAGCAGTGAAGACATGATTAATAGATCCTGAAGTCGATCTAATAAAACCACCTCCCCAAAAAGCATAGTGCTGCATCAACAGGTACCCATTTCCTGTTGGCGCAGCACAGTGGAGATGGCGCGCTAACTGGAAGTTACAAAGTCGACGGGAGTTACGCAAGCTACTCTGCATAGCTTGCCTAACTCATCGACTGCTGCCGAATTTCGCCAGCAGTGTAGACCAGGCCTGAGTCCTATTATCTAGATAGTGCCCCTATATGCCTATACCTCAGTACCATCCTGTGCACATGCATGTATATTAGTATTCTCTTTGCATATAGATTCCCCACAGAGCAAAATCTCAAGTCTGTTTCTGAACATCACAAACCTGTTCTCTGTAGGGCAACGCCTGCTTTTACTACTACTAGCAGGAATACTTAATGAGGTATATATTCAAAGCACCATACCAACATTACTTACTGGAAAGAGTTACAGTTTTGAAAAGGAAACCCTCAGGGAGGGGAAAGAAATAACGTCCCACCCACAGAGTTTTTGATCAGCCAATGAAAATTAGCTCAAACAATTTAATGCTTTTAACTCATGTTTGACTGCTGGAGTAGATTTGGGGATGGAGTTCATCGGACTCCAGAAAATTCTCTCCCATCATCAGTGAAGCTCTTATTGGGATTATACTGTATATGATACAAGCTTATCATCTGTAGCATTTCTATAGCCAAGCCTTTGACATATGAACAAATTTTTTGGATTAGACTCTACCAAACTCCCAGGAGGGAACAATGGGAAACCATATGCAGCATTGGCCAGATGCCATATACAGACACTGTGCTTACGCACAGGAGTGGGAGCTAGGAACTTCTAAATTCTAAACCTGCCTCACCATCAATTGTTTCTGACAGCCACTCAGGGCCTGGGCACTCCCAGCTCCCCATGACTTAAATCGCAGTTGTAGGCACCCAGCACTCATGAAAAATAAGGCCTTTATTTTGTTTATTTGCTGTTTTAGTCTTTGCCCGTCTATACAATTGGACTAATAATATTCACTTTTCTCACAAGGAGTGTGAGATTAGTTCACAGAAAAGCTTGAAGGAAGGGGTCTGTTGGAAAAGGTAGAGATGAAAAAGACCTGCTAGAGCAGACGGTCCATCCCATTAACTAAGTCGGGTATAGTCACCTAAAAGAGTCTATCATCTGACATTCTCTTGTTTCCCTGCATCTAAGCTTAAGTGGTGATTTAACTCAGTTGTTCTACTAGCTCACCTCCTAATTAAACTACTTTTGTTCCAAACATAACACTATAGGTTGGCTATGTTCCCATCCCCACCAAAAGTTAGTTTGCCCACCAAAAATATGTAAGGTGTATAATAGAATTAGGCCCGAACACACACCAGGGATCCAACCTCATTGCACCTCCCCACAAAAATAAAAGCCTGGGGATGGTCAAGATCTGGTTATCACTTTTGTAGCTACAACCCACGTGGCCCAGTGGACAGGACACTGCACTGGGACCTGGGACATCTTTATTCTAGTCCTCACCCTGCCACTGACCCGCGGGGCGACCTTTGGCAAATCACTTCACCTTTCTGTACTCTCCTTTCCCTCTCCATAAATGGTGCTAGTGACATGTACCTTTCTGTGAAATTCTTTGAAATCAGATAAAAAGCACTACACAAGAGCTAAGTATGTGGAGCAGTTTTTCATTTCAGGCCTGACTACACCACCTCTTTTCTAGAAGCGAGCAATCCTCCCACCAGACAACATAGAATGACCAAGAGAGGATCTGGACCAGTCATACCTGGCAGATAAATAAATAATCAATCCTACATCATTTAATTCTGAATATAAACAAACTGAGGAGTTAACAATTTAAGAAGCAAGATCGTTGCAGCCAGACCCACATTCGTAAATATTATTTTAAATTTGCAAAATGCCATCTCACTAAATAATCAAACTCCACTGCTGCGTCTCTGAAATTGCCACCTGCGGCTAATGCTCCCATTTTAAATGCATCCTCGAGTCAATCTTTGTAAATTCTACATTAAATATTGATCAACCCAGGAAAGGCCTAATATGGTACGTTTAGTATAGATGTGTTAAATTCAAACAGAAATAGTTAAGCCTGGAAGCTCGTCTACATACAATCAAAAATGAAAATGATCTTGCAGGTGACAAATGAGCTTGCACCAGCTAAACCCCTTTCCTATTCAGTAACGTGGAGGCAAGGGAGGGTTCTGTGATTTCGGTGGGTGGACTGGATGGTCATTCCCCAAAGAAGATCTGAGTGGTCACTGTCCTAGGAGCTCTCTGGCAATAGAGTGCAAAGCCTCTGGGCCACAATTCAAATATCATTCAAACATGCAGAGATCCTGTATCGGCTGCTGACATCAGCGTTCCAGGGGGCTTGTGAATAAGGGAGCATCTGAGCCTCATAATCTTAAGAGACCTCCGAGTGCTTTGTTTCTCTTGTGGGACACAACACCTGGATCCTCGCTGCCAATATTACGATCAGAAGTAGGCATAAACTAGAAGCTGAAAGCACACACACCCTCCCCCCCGCACAACACCCAATTTGGAGAAAGGTGTGAAAGAACAGTAGCAAGTATCAAATTCAAGACCCTGTTTCCAAATCCACCTATACAGATTTATTTCTCAGAGAGGGTTCAGCTGCTGTCCATATCTTGTGAGAAATACACCTTTAGGGGTGAGATTCTGGCACCAGGAAACCCTGGCCTGGCTCACCCTCAAATCCTAATTCCAACACTCAGCCTGAATTCAGATAGGATCCAGATGCGAACCCGAATGCTACATCCTTGGACCATCAGCTGGGTGAAAATAGTGTTTGAATGATTCTGGGACTAGATGGAGAACCACAGAAAATAAATCATGGAAATAAAACAGGAGGACATCCTGTCCCAGTAGCCTTCTTTGAAAAAATCCAGTCTGTTTGGTGCAATCTGATGCCTTTCAAAAACAACAGAAGCAGCCCTTCAGAAACACTAGAGAGCTACAGATAGTTTCCGCTATGCTGGAGGGGCCATTCCTCCCATCTCAAGTCAAACTCTCTCATTACTGAGAGAACATGAAAGGATATTAATTTTAAAGCACACGTGCTTGAAAAGCATTTTAAGCAATCACAAAAGAACCCCACTAACGACGGCTATCACTGCATCAGTGAGAGTGAAGGACAGCCCCACCACATTACAGCCTATGTTCCAAAAACCGGGAAAAATAAACTCTCTTCCCCTTCTTAGACCCCTTTCTGCCTGCATCCCCAGCTCATTCTGCCCCCATCTTTCCATCCTTTCACCCACAATCTCTCCCTTCCTCTCTTCCCTACTCCCCTAAGTGATCAAAGTTGGGGGCTGGGGGTTGGGCCTAAAGCAGCCCCATGTATAGTTCCCCTCTCAATCCATATGGGAGTAGGGGACTGAGGGGAGGTCTCCAGGCCAGTCAGAGTACCTACATTGCCTCCCAGCAGCCACACTGTGCAGGCCCTCTCCTTGCCACTCACCCAGCAATTCTCCACACACTCTAGGCTGTCCCCAAATAACAACTCCCCCGGCCCCTTGGGTTCCATCCTCCCCAGGTGCCATTTTCTGTCCACGTTTCATTTTGTTTCCTCCCTCTCCCCAGACAGTCCCTGACTTACCCAGCATGATTCTCTAATCTCCAGGAAAGCCAGGGGCTCCTCCCTGCAATGCTGAGTTCAGTGACTCCCTAAGCAGCCCCGGTGGCTGCTTGACACCCTTCTGCCTGATTTAGGGGCAGAAAACTAGCTGGAGGCTGCTTGCCTGCCTGCCTCAAGGCAGCCACAGGCACAGCTGCAGCTAGTTGCCTTGACGAGCACATGTTTACAGCATCGCCCCAGCCACTAGAACAGGCCTCCGGTAAAGAAACCCGTTTGCTGTACTGTCCAGTTTATTTCTGGTGTCCCCCTCCCCCAAGTTTTACACTGCAGCCCCCATAGTCAATCTGAAGCCATCTTAAGTCCCCCAAACCCCTTTCCTGTTCAGAAAACTGATCCCCGGCATGTTTGGAGCAACAGAAAAGAGAAGGCTGAAGGTGGTACAGGAGGTGAAACTGAGGGAGAGTCACTACAGGCAAATGGAGAAAATTAAAATGTGTTTATTCTATTGCCTCATGATACACTTCAGTCCTTATCAAATGCAGAGGGAAAATGAAGCAGAAGCCTACCAGGCCAGGGAACAAGTGTAGTGAATGGAGACATGCGCCCTCACAGACTCCACTGACTTCAGTGTAGGGATCTGTCTGCATGACCCACATTGCAAAGTCAGGGCTGTGGGTAGTAAACAACTCCCTCCATTGTGAGCTTTTGGTTTCAGGCACTTTACACAACGGCAGGGAGTTTTTTCCCCCCAACTCAGGGCAATATTTTCCTGTTGTCGCCCTCTAAGTCAGTCCACATTGGTACAACATGCATCTCAATAGAAAAATGTGAATGTGTGGGTTGGAAACACCTAAACTTCCTAGAAACATTGGCTTGAATGAAGCACGCTGACTCAGCCCTTCATCCTTTTGAGGTACATAACCTCAGGTCCATGAAACTTGAGGGACTTCCTGACACTGAAAAACCAAAGTCCTTGCAGAGAGATTAACAATCTTGTGGCAATTTCTGTAACAGGAAGGGTTTCAACTGGTGGCTTTGGCTAAAATTTCCCCTGCACACACTGTTGAGCAGTGCACTGACGGTACCACGCTACACTCCAGATGTGGCTGCATTTTACTGTTACTGTATGTATTTATGCCCTGATCTTGTCCTGGGATTTGTGCAAAGGCCCCAGTAACTTCAGTGGGATTCTGTACAGGCGTCTGTCCACATGGATTCAATTATAGGAATGGAGACATAGTTTGCAAAGATGTTTGAGATTCTCCAGGATGAAAGGTGACGTTGTTTTATATGAATAAGGAAAAAGAACAGAGAGGGCAAAACAATGGTGGCTTTGATTTTGTGAATCCATCACCAGAGTTGGTTGTGATCTAGAAAGGAAGGGTTTCCATTATATCTAAACCCACCAGGTGAACACTTCAGACAGCTTTCAGTCTGATTCACTTATATCTATTAAAATTAGAGTAAAATGGGCCTAAGTCAAAACTCTTGATTAAATCTGTCACAAACTTTGGAAGAGTTTGGATCCAGGCCTGGATGTTGTAGCTAACACATATATAGCTATAGACATAGCATACATTTTATTTTACAGTACCATTAATGTACAATAATCCTGTCTATAGAGCCTTCCACTCGAGACTTGAGAGGCTTAATTGAGTCTCACAACACCTCTCTGAAGGGGTACATTTTACATTGGGGAAACTGAGGCACAGACACACTAAATATCTTGTCCAAGGTTATGTGGTGGCAGAACCAGAATCTAGATCCCCAGATCCCCAAACCTGTTCTTCAGCTACAAGACTCCCTTTTCTCTCTATCAATCATAGGAAAACGTGAACTCATAGCCTCTTTTCATGAAAGGGTGCAGGAGACGTGGTGATAAATTCTGGGAATCAGGCTTTTTGTTTTATAGGATACTTGGATATAACTAGATTTGTCCAAAAGATTTACCCCATAAAATGAGACCAGCAAATATTTTCCCTTTCCCCCATGGTCAATATAGCTTACGCCGTTCATTTGTGTTTCACTGACTCCCAGCAGAGAGTGAGCTGAAGTTCACCGGGGTGAATTCCCTTTTCCTGTGACACATTTCTGTGAGATGGAATCAATGCCCATAAGATCAGGAGCAGCACCATTCACACTTACCGGGGCAGAGCTTGGAAAGGAATGGAATCTGCACAGAGTCGAATGAAAAAAAACCTTAGAGAGAAACAGTGTTACCAAAAAAGATCACCATCTGTTCCACTGCTGCTGCTGCTGCCTATCTGAAATTTCTTCTTCTATTTGTTGGGGAAAATGAGCAACACTGGAGTTATTTTTGTGTTTTTTATATGCTATTATGGGAGACCCAGAGAAAGAGACCAGGGCCAGACAATGGTGTCCAAGACAACAAGGAATAATGTAAAGGAGAATGGAAGGGAAATAAGAGCTGGCGAACAGAATTTACTTCCCGTACTAGAATCAAAGCCCCCCCCTTGTTGTATAGGGTTAAATTCTCTCCTCCTCCATGTGCATGTGTCGCTAAACTCAACAATGCGGCATCCGCTGCAGCATTACAGAGATGAGGCACAGGTAACTGGTATGCTCCGGACCCCAGTGTAGTCACGGGAAGTCCATCTGTTGAGGTCAGTAGGTTTTAGATCAGACCCTATGTGACTCTACACACACATCCCCTCCACAGGGGTGGATCTGATGACACAGATCACTCCTGCTTTGTGATGTCAGCAGAACACTAACTGTATAAGGCCTGATGCTTTCTGGTTCCAAATGCCCCCACCTCCCATTAGCAGCAGTGGCAGAACTGGAAAAGGGCGCAGATAAGGGCAACAAAATAAAGTCATGCAAAGTCGTCTGTCTGAGGAGAGAGTGAAAAGAACAGGACAGTTTAGTTTAGACGGCAAACGAATACGTGGTATATAAAATAACGAAAGGTACACAAACTCCCTTTTTATAGCTTGGTTTCCAAAACGTGAGGGAGTTGGTGTAAAGGCTCAGCTCTTACACTTGGTATTCAAAAGTTAGTCTTGCTTGCAAGTCCAGAGCTGTTCTCAGGCATGATGCTATTTTCCCCTTATGTCTTTGAGGATTTATATACCTAGACATTTTTCCTGCAAAGCCTCCTTTCTAGATCAGCACATTTCTCCCGCAGTTCTTTTTCTCTGGGCAGCAAGAATGTGAGTACCTTGTTCCGTACTATGCCTCTGTCTTCTTCTTCCCGCAGCCGTTGCTCCACATGGTTGCTTCCAGTTTCAAGTCTTGTTACCACCTCCATCACATCGCTGAGGGTGCCCTCTATTTTACAGATCACCCCAGTGACTTCTTGCTTGAAATCCTGCATGTCCCTCTGCACATTTTGCAGTTCTTGCCGCAATTTTTCCACGTCTGATGCATGCTGTGTGCACATGGCTGATGCCAGTGTCGAGAGGAGGCATCTGGTTTGAGGATTACTGGTCTCCATTTTTTTACTGAACACCACGTCCATGGTCATCGGAATAATCTCTTCTTTGCATAGTGCCATTGTGCTTGTCTCAAAGAATGAGTGGATCTGGTTCGCCATCTCAAGTAGCAGGCTGGATAGCAGTTGTGATTCAGTGGTACCAAGAGTGAGTCCCTCAAGCTGATGTGTCCTCCATCACATTCCCAGAAGTTCTCCTCCCAGGGCAATGGTGGAGGACAGGTGAACTGTGGCTGGGATTGTGACCTCAGGGGTAACTCAGCCAATTGTAATACTGTTGGCATTATTTCATTTACATACTGCAGGCCTGTTGAGCAAAACACAGTTAAACTGGGAGCCAGAGTCTGTCAGACATGTATACTAGTGTAAATCTAAATTCGTGGAGTAACTTTTGATTGTGCTCACATCGGAATCCTGCCTTGTTTCTTTAAAGCACCATATTCCTGTATGATGCTATATACACATTAACAGAAAATCACAGAAGTTAGAGGCAGAACATACCTATTAGATCATGCAGGCTACCTCCCTAGCAGTGCAGGACAGTTTTCTTCAGCACGTTTTCCAGCGTTTTGTCCAGTTTGGTTTTGAAACTTCCAAGCATCAGGGTTTCCACTGCTTCCCTATGGACTATTCCACAGTCTAATACATCTTATTGCCAGAAATTTCCTAATACTGAGTCTAAATGCTCCTTTTCTTAGTTTCATCCCATTAGGCCTAGTTTTACCCTAGTGTATCACACTAAGCTATTCCTCTGTCTCACTGGTGGGAGGAATAATAATGCTGAGTTTTGCTTCTGCTTGAAAAGTAATCCCACAGCTATCCCCATTAAATTTAGCCCTCTCGTTACAGCATGGCTGTTGAATACATTAGACCCTTGATTTTGCATAAGTCTTGGGTGACACCAAAAGCTTTTGTAAGCTCAAGGGAAAGTGGAGTAACCTGCTCTCAGATGAAAGGGACACAAAGGCATTTGGGAATGAAACAGAGGTTGCTCAAATCAGAGTTCATAAAATAGGGGTTGAACCAGTATAACCCTGAGAATCATGGGAGAGAACATAACAACAAAGCCTACCCATTCACGTCTTTAAAGCCCAGTGCAAACAGCAACTAAATGAAGACCCCAGTCCTCCAAAGGGATCTGCGTGGGCTATAGGAACATAGGAAATGCCAGACTAGATTAGACCTGAGACCTATCTACTTCATTATCCTGTCTCCACAGTGGCCAGTGCAACACACTTCAGTAGGCAAATGTGAGGTAATCTGCCCGTAGGGTGACCAGATAGTAAGTGTGAAAAATCAGGACTGGGGGTGAGGGGCAATAGATGTCTATATAATCAAAGCCCCAAATATCAGGACTGTCCCTATAAAATCAGGACATCTGGTCACCCTAACTGCCCCCCACATTAGGACTCATCCTGAGGGTCAACCATTATTCCTGCTTAACCACCTACTGTTGTCAACAAGACTCCACACGGGAGCAAAGCTCCTCTTGTATGGACCAGGACCTAGAAGAAAGTTCTGATTACATCAGTACCAGGAAATACAATAATGTTATTAATAACAGAGTTCTTGCAGAGCCTGATCCAAAGCCCACTAACGTCTCAGAAAAGAGTCTCATTGATGTCAACAGGCTTTGGATTAGGCCCATATCTAGCACTCTACATCTTCAAAGTCCTCTGCAAATCATAACTAGTATTATTTTTTATGGTTTTATCATTTGTTCCATACTTAAGGATTTGTGTGGATGCACATGGGCACTAAGCCAACGTTAACTATTTGTAAACAATGTGGGGTTTTTTGTTTGGGTTTATTAAGACCCTATATATGGTACACTGGTGACATCAGTGCCATGAAAAAGCACCATTTTTTTCCATAGATCAAAGGTGGACTTTTGTTCTATCCATCAGGAAGAGTGCGAATGCTTTAGCTCTACTTAATTTCATTTTGACTGATCCTTTCTCTAAGGAGAAAACACAACTGTGCACTCAAACTTTAAAAATACACACTCACTCCTCCTAGAAAATATCTCCATGGTCTTCGTTTTGATCCAGAGAAATGGAAAAATGAGGGTTTTGAAAGGATCTTAAGTAGGAAGAGCTAAATATAGTTAGGTGACGGGAAGGAAGGGATGCCTTTCTTCCAGATATAACCTCAAGAATATTCAAGTAACCTCATTTGTGCCTGCACTCACTGCTTTGGTCAAAGACCTTTAATCCCACACATTGTCAGTTTCCATGAGAATGATGATAGCCCAGCTAAGTAATTAAAGCTGCAGCATCAAACCAAGGGCTCCAGGGTTTACACAAGTTACCACTGTCTGATGAAGGACCAGATTGCTTTCAAATGCAAAAACAACAAAAAAACAAAACAGTGTCTGTCGTTTAGTGTTCAGAGAAACATCCTGGAAAGTATGTGAACTGTATAAGAAAAACTGCCATTTGGAATGGAGAATACTTCTGCTGTGTGTGTTTGGGGTTCCAAAATTCCTGCCTGCCCGCCACATCCTTACAAATGTACGTCATAACAACAACCACCACCACCATGACCTTCCCCTGGACTACTCATTCCCACTGACTGCAGAGGCACCTGCTGGTAAGTGAAGAAAGTGCACATTTTTCATTCTCTTTTGGGGACATAAATAATAATTAATAAAAAGGGCACCATCTTAATAATACCCACCTGCTCACAGGGATGTTGGGTGGAGATTGCGAATGAATGTAAAGTGTTTGGAGTGCCTTGGATGGAAGGGTTACAAAGAAAAAGAACGGAGGAAGAATGGTTTTGTGGTGAAGCCATATAATTGAGTCTGGAGATGTAGGTTCTCTTTGCAGCTCTGCCACTGATTTGCTATGTGATCTTGGGCAAGTAATTGACTCTTTGTGCCTCAGTTTCCCTTCCTAAAATAGAGATACTATTTCCCTACCTCACAGGGGTGTATGAGAATAATTTCAACAGTGTTTAGGAGGGGTTCAGAAATCATGGTGACAAATGCCATAAAAATGCTTATAAAGAATGCAAAGAGTTGTTCTTGTTATTATAAAACCAATACACAATGGCATCAGCACATCTGCTGTGTGAGTGGGGAAATACTAGATTCTGCAACACAACTCCACACACAAAGAATTTTCAAGGAATCAAAAATGAATATAACCATGTATTATCATTTATATTTGACTTCCTTGCAAGATCATCCCTTCTTCACTACTCTGTGCCTAGAGGAGTAAGAGTAGATACTGAAACGGATATTGCTATATAGAAGATATAGACATAAGGAATATAGTCTAGTGGTTAGTGAAAATGAATGGGAGAGTCAAGAAGTTTGGGTTCTACTCCCATCTCTGCCACTGATTCATGTGGCATTGGGCAGGTCATTTCATTTCACTGTGCCTCAGTTTCTGCATCTTTAAAATGGGAATACCTACCTCCAACAGATGTTTTCAGGTTTTTGTAAAGTATTTCAAGGACCTCAGTTGAAAGATGACCACTGGCTTCAATTAAGTTATTCCTTATTTACACCATGTTAGTCAGAGAAGAATTAGGACTACAAATAGCCTCGGTGAGTACTCATGGAGATCCAAGCACTTTGAACATTACAGGTTACAGTGGTTGGGTGAAGAAGAATTCAGAGAACAGGATCAAATATATATAACATGATCTGATATGTATGATGGGGGGGCGTTACTGTAAGTTATAGGATCTAACAAATATGGGAAGCAAAAATACCAGAGGAGGAGGTAATTTTGACAACTCTCTCTGTTCAGGTCACTAGAAAGTTCAATGAACCTTTCTGAAAAGCATGTTCTGAATTCTGAATTTATAATCAAACTAGGGAAGTTTCATATGGGTTGAAGGCTTGGCTACAAATATTTCACATGCCTCTGCTAGAGAACCTTCCAGCCCTTTTATTTTTTAAATCCTAAAATACTGTATATACGTCTAACAGAATATGAAAATCATGTCCGATACCCAGAGCCAAACCCCATTTCCTAACCAATCACATAAAATTTTCATTACAGATTACTGCCCTGTACTGGAACAGAGGGCAGCTTTATTAGAAGACACAGCACAGCAGTCTAGCAACAGAAGAATGTGCCAGTTGACAGTTATAGATATTCCTCTGTGAGATATGGCAGAATGCTGGAAATGAAACAGATTATATAAAAAAATGTAATTCAGAGCAATTTCTAGTAAAGAGTCAAAGAACCATATAATTCAACATTTATATAGACAAGGCTTCAAGGGAGCTCTTAAAAAAGAGACTGAAGGTAATGATAAAAAAAAAAAAAATCAAGCCAGAGTTTCTTAGCATCAGTACACTGGTTTGTACCATTTATACCCTCCAGCAAAACAGTCCAACAAACGTCCCTGGCTTTTACTGCCCTTGTTTGATTGCTGTTGCTTACTTTCCACCCCCACCCCACAATTTTGTTTTTGCATTGCACTCCTCTTGGCAATAATGTATTTTTATGCCCGCTAAGGATGGAAAATTATCTTCCCTAATTGTGTCCACGTGTAATTCCCCCACCTACCCCAGCCTCTATGTGCTGTGCTACAAAAAGAACTTAAAAAGAATAGAGAAGACGACAACCCTGTCTTCTGTGATTAATTAAGGCTGAAATGGAACCCCAAGGCACGGAACAGTAAAAATACCTGTATAATTTCCAAGGTGTTGCAGCTGCGACAATGTTCTGCAGCCCTGTGACTTTCCCCCAGTGTCATCTGTCATAATTTGACACTGATAAAGGGCTTCTCCAGTGCTGTGTCTTTGCAAAGCAGTGAACGTATCCATATCAAAGCCTCCTGCATCTTCCTTTTAGAAACAATCTGCTGCATTTTTCTGGCCTAGTTTCCTTTCAGATCTCAGACATGTGTTCCCTACCCCCCCGCGCCGCGGGCCGTTGGGCTGGAGGGCCCCCCCCCCCTTTTTTTTGCTGTAGTACTCTGAGGCCCCTCTAGAGGCTAATCATTAAATATTCTTTGGGAAAATGGTAAGGAGTCATTCAGGCTCCACATTCCTCAGTATTACAACTTTTAAAACTCAGATTAATGTAATCCATCAATCACAAACACACCCCTGCTATCATTTTAATTAAAATACACAGAATGTCTTTGTAAAACCACAGTAATATTTGCCAACAGTGGGCCACATTCTGCTCTCAATTAAATCATCCAGCATGTAAATCCAGCATAACTTCACTAAAGTCAAAGGATGTACTCTAGATTTACACCAGTGGAATAGGGCAGAATCTGGGCCAAAGAGTTCTCTGTAAACTTCATTTTCTCTGCTGTATGCCAGGTAGCACAGGAAGGAGCTATTGAACTAACTGCAGACAAAGGCCTGAGCAGAACAATGTTGTGGCCCTTACTAGCCTAGAGCTGTCACAATATTACTCTGAGTAACATAAAGCTAAACTTCTTTGAAGCATGGCGGAAGGCAATGTCTACCTGTTGGGATGTCAAAATGAATTATGTGGACTTAAAAAAAAAATCACATCCTTCCTGAGTTACTTAACTTGCAGGCCAGTGGATTACTGCTTACAGCAATTGGTACTTCACAACTCAAGACATTTCCACTCAGATCACCTGGGAAACGTAAGATGCAAAGTACTCATGTGATGAGTAATGAACCACTGGGAATTTCTGGCCAAGCAGAAGTGTTAACATACACAATCCATTATTAGAAAGGGTCATTGATAACGGAGATCCTTACACAGCACAAAAGGATAAGATTACTTTGATAGTCAATAATTATTATTCAGTCCCCAGACTCTGAAGTTGTCTGTCTCTCTACTTAACACAGAGGAAAGGGAAAGACATTTTTGTGACCGAAGAACAGGGTGGGGTGCCATGAGGTTTGGGTTCTATTCCCAGGTTTGCTGTAGTCCTTGGCATAGTACTCCTTTGTGCCTCAACTTCCCCATCTATAAAATGGGGATAACAACATTTCCTTACTTACTATGAGGACTCATTCGAATTCAGTATTCCCTAGCTTCAAAAGCACTTTGAGATCCTAAGATGGAAGCTGCTACAGAAGTTATAATTAAAGCTGCAACCGTAGTTGGGAAAATGACTATGGGAAAATGGCACCTCCTCATTCCCTATATCTGCTCCCTGCATGTCCTCAATTCACAACAGTTTACTAACAAAAAAAGCACTTACCCAGAGCTAATGCAGGTAGGGGAAAAAGGGCTGGCATCTCTGCTAGTGCATCAACAATGCAGTGATGAAAGCTAGGAAACTCTTTTTGCATCTTTGATTTGCAAACTGAGCAAATTTGATATGGAAAAGCTTGAAAGAGAATAAACAGGGAACACCATAATACTGTTTTTACATAAATGCTGCTGTTTTACAATGGCACTTTAATAAGGGCTTTAATAAATAGTATTTTTTTGTTTTTGAAAAATACAGACAGGGCAGATAAAGTTACCAAATAATTAGCATCACATCACGAATGTAGCCTCTGTATTCCCCAGCCATATGGTCAGCTCAGTGCGCTTCTAAAAAGCAGGGACATCTACAAAGACTTTATTACAAGGTATCAAGATTAAAGAACCCTGTGGTTATATGGAAATCAGAAAGAAAATATCTGATTTTGGGGCATTTGTGGGGTCAAGAAACACCGAAAGGATGTTGAAAGCCATGTGGCTTTGTGAGAAATGGGCATCACCCATCACAGGCAAAATTTTAACTATGATCCTAAGTCAACCCTGAGCAGTCTCTTGACTGGACCCACCGCCCTTGAATCTACCTGTCTGGCTTGAAGACAGAGCATCTGTTTCCATCATTCTATAAATAATTTCCCCATACTTCTAATTAAATCTCCCAGCGGGTTGAACTGTGTGTCCAGCAATTAAACATATTTGGGCTGAAACCTCATCTCCCCATTTCCACCATGACTGCACAGCTCCAGTGACCACAAAGAGCATCTGTGGATGGTATTAGAGGGCTATAAATAAATATTAAGTGACCATATGCAGCTACTGATGGCAGTAATCTGTAAGAGGTGTGCCTCGCTCTCCTTGAGCAATGCATTATGTCACACAAAGCCATAGGGGAAAAAATAATCAGAAATCAACAGAGGACTCTTAGATTAGAGTCCTTAGATTCTTAGGGAGAAAAAGAAACAGATTTCAGAGCCTTCATGTGGGTTTTCTCTGAAGGGCCAAGGGGTTTTGCATATGGTTTTTAACTTTAAGTTCAGAAGGGGGTGGTTTAATGGTTTGCGATACCCAGCTTTCCTAGACCTACATCATCTCCCAGCAAGATCGACTCAGTCCTCCCTTCTTCTGAGGCAAATACATTTGTGTTCCCTGCAGTTTCCTGTATGTGGGTCTTTAGTTTGGCACCTTAAAAACTCAGGTCCTCCCTGTGTGACAGTTGCCATCTTGGCCAACACACCAGAGATTGAACTTGTGTGCTCCAGAGCTAAAACCATCAGTCAATAGCACTTGTGCTAAAGATCTGGACCTGTGGGCTGTAATAACACGTCCTCCGTGGATTGGCACAGAGGGACATCCAGAACATACAGTCACCAATAGTTTACATCTGCTCTGTGCGGATATTAAAGATTCCCGGGCATGTTTCATGTCCCAGCCAACATTTCCCATCTCCCTGACTGCTCAGCACCAGTTGCCCTCACTCCCCGGGTGGCTACATTTCAGTAACGGATCAGATTAATCCTGTGTGTTTAGCACGGGGATCCTCTGGGATGAGTGGTACCCTAAAAATATACAATAGTTCTCACTGTTAGCCTCATTTCTGTCCCTGAAATCTCATGTACTGTCTTTGAATTGAGTGATGACAATGATTATGAAAGGCCAAAGTCGTAAATAAACAATATCCCCATTTGAACTTAGCCAACACACTATCCATTTTTCCCTTTCTCCAGGAAGTCAGGTTTGCATTTTCTGTCAATGGATATCAGCCTCCAAGAGACAATGCTTGGCTGACAAGAAGACAACAACAAAATTCTGACCACAGCCAGAGATCAGTAGCACTGAAATCTGCTTCCAGATCCTCAGTGCCCGTGCGTATGTTTCCTAACAAGTAAATAACTCATTCCTTAGTCTGAAGCTCCATTTGCAATTCAGTAAGACACAGCGGAGGGGGGTGGGGGGGAGTGTCTGTGCTCCTTTTGCATTAGCCGACCTGTGTCAGCATTTTCTTCTGCAGCCCTGTAGGCATTCTGGTACAAAAATATCAGAGGACTTTTCAAAGCCTTAATGGTTTTGAAAACAACACAGAGAGTTCTCTTTATTGCAGAAGAGGTAAATGAGGTCCCTCTGCCACAGGGACAAACTGGACATAATAATAAATAACAAAACAATATAAAGTATCTCCTTCAGTCATACAACACAACGTACATACAGGTGAGGATTCGTGTGATGAGATGCACTGGTGTTACTCAGAGATACTGCTAGACTGGAATTATTCAAAGTAAAAATAGTCAATTACAAAATGAAAAGATACAGCCTACAATTAAATCATTATTTAAATTAAAGCAGATAACATCTCGCCCTGCCCAGGATGATTGAATGCTCTAAACCTATGTTAGAATTAACATTGAGGCACTAATGTGCAAAGGTCCTTTTTCTTGACACCGACCTACCTGCCTTCTTGCAGCCTCAGTAAAAATGTCAGGGGTATGATTCTACCCAGACCCCCTGCTGAAGCATGGGATGGTCTTGCTGGAGTGAGCGAGACCATGTTCAGACGATTGCTTTGCAGAATCAGAGGTGAACTGCTGGTCAATGCTTGAGCCTGTCCCAGGTGGTGGTTTCAGGTTTCACTGAACTTTATCTTCGAGAAGCAAAATCAGCCTGTCTGCCACCAGGCTTTGACTGGCTCCTCACCCTTGTAGGAAGCAATCCACGAACAGTGGTGACTGCACTTTAGGCTTTTAAAGCAGCATGGTGTTTGGTACACCATCCCTCATGCTCTGCAAGGGCAGAGAAAGACTTACCCAAAGCACTCTATAAACATTAAATCACTAAGCCTCACCCCACCCCAACAGGTGCTTCTTCCAAGCCAACTGTTTTATGCACACACATTTGGGGGCACAGTTTAGAGGGCTCAGCAATTTTACACTTCAGACATCCTCTAATAAGGGCTATATCAAGAAGGTGGACACAACTATGCAGTAGCTCTCTCCTGCCTCTAATTTCCATGATCTTATATAGTACGTATTATATTAATTGGGCTAAATTTTCAAAAGTGACTAGTACGTTGGGGTGCCTCAATTTTGGATTCCCAATTTGAGGTATTTTAAAGGGTCTAATTTTTAGAAAGCATGGGGTCAGAACGTCTGAAAATCAGGCCCCTTTAAGGTGTCAAGTTGGGCTCCCCAAATCACTAGTAACTTTTCAGAATGTAGCCCATTTCCTTTTATTCCCCCCCCCTTTTGCTCCTTTTTACCCTGCTGGTCTCACCAGCCCTGTTTAGCCTCATAGTTCTGTGCAGCTCTTCAGAGGCCTCCTGTGGTAGCACTGAGCAAGCTGAGGCTTTCCTCCTACAAGACCTTCCGTAAAATGCACTTTTTTCAGCATCATACTCACCGCTAATGTCCTCTCCTCTCTCATCTGCTCCTGGCACTTGTGCCTGAATACAATTCATAGAACAAAAAACTCCACAACTAACAGGATGTGTGCCAAACAAAGCAATTCACATGAGTTTCCTGATGCATCCTCCTTCCCCCGCTTCTCCACCACCCCTTCATCTATATTATCTATAATACTACAGTTGAAGCCATTCATCATTTTGCAAGATGGAATCCTTACATTACAAGCTCCTTGTAGCAAGGCCATTGCTCTCTGGCATGTGACTTTCTGACTGAATCGTCACTACACGGAACCGCATACTCTGGTGCATCCAAAGGAATACTGACTACAAAAAATGGGGAGTCATGCACATAAGTGCCTTATTTACCTTCACAAACAGGTGTGCATGCAAATCATGCACGTTCAATTTAGGAGACTCCTTTGAAACTCTGGTCCATTAAGTCCCACCCTGTTTAACAGAAATTAGTTTTTGGCATTTGCATTTGATTTCGCAGTTCACAAAGGCCAGGATGATTTAATCTGTATGGAGATGCTGGTGGAGGGTGGAATTCGGGGCCTGGCAACAAAAATTCCATTGGGAATGACATCTCAGTCGCTCTGGAACAATCTGGCTTTAAGAGCTCCCGTCCAAGTCAGGGGTGATGACAGAGTTGCTGAGACCCTGCCATTTCCAACATACACACAAAAAGGGAGGTGGGAATCAATCAATCACGGATGACAGACTCAGCTGTCTATTTGCACCTCGCTTCTCAATGTGTTGTTTGCCAAGGAAGGGGGGTCAAAGTTCATATCAAATGTCATTAATCATCTTCCAAAAGCTGTGTGCTTATTGGACAGTCCTATTAATCAGAGGCCTATCAGACCTACAGCTTGGTTTGGTCTCCATTGTCCTGTTCCTTACCTATCATAGAAAGATAAGATTATCAGTGACAAGTGGGACACCCATTGAGTAACACTGAAGTGGAAGAATAGGATTTTTTTAAATTTATTTATCCTCCTGTCTCAAAGATGAGCTGTTTCTTGTCTTGTCAAACCACATCCTTTTCTCTAAAGAATCAGCTTTAAGAATCCAATTTGTCAAGCCGGACAATCATTTGAGAATCCATAAAAAGCCTTGGCGACTTTATCAAAAAAAATAAATCAGAGGGTTTTAAATGGTGACTGAAAGGGATTTGAAAATAGGTTGAGTGGCCTACATCAATTAATCTTCAGAGAGCCGGGGCTTTGTGAAGATGAAGTGGCAGAGAAGTGTCAAAGACTAGTTACTGGGTTTTATGAGACAGAAAGATATTTTTCCTTTCCTTTTTCTGTCTTTTCCTTTCTCTCACTCCCTTCTTCCTGCAGTGCAAATGGTAAAGAAATATTCACCTGGACTGAAGAATTGCAAAGATAAAGAGGGGTAAATAAGCACCCACATATCTTGGCAGGAATTTCTTTTAGGCCACTCCTATGGCTACATGAATTGGGGTTGAATTTCCTCCCTTTGCCTCAGTTTCACATCCTAACAGTGAGGATAATGATACACACGCAGGGGGTGTTAATATTAGTATCAGAGACGGACTCAAGGCATAACATTCAGATCAAGATTTCAAACACTTCCAATTTTGGGGGGCTAACGAGGGGGTGGAGAAGCCCACTTTGAAGACAGAGTCCATCTGGAGAAGGGGAAAGTAGCCTGCAGTAGGAAGTGCAATGGGGAGAAATGCTTGAAAAACTTCAGACAGGAGCATCGCTGGAACATGAACTCTGTGTTCTTCATAGGCCTGAGACAAGTGGAAATTGTTGCAGCCCCAGCATTTCTCTGTGTTCTCTCTAACGATGTCAGCTATCACCCTAAAAGGCCCATGCCCTTCACGTGCACTCACCCTGACTGCCTGAACCTATTCAGTGTGAAGCAGCCATACTAGCCAGTCTGAGGTAGCCTGAGAACTCATGACCTTGGGCTGATATTCAGGGACAGAACTGAAGACAACAAATCCTATTTCTCTCTGAGTTATTTAGAGCAGTGGCTCTCAACCTTTCCTGACTACTGTACCCCTTTCAAGAGTCTGATTTGTCTTGCGTACCCCCCAGTTTCACCTCACTTAAAAATTACTTGCTTACAAAATCAGACATAAAACACATGTCACAGAACGCTATTAAAATGCTTACTTTCTCATTTTTACCGTATAATTATAAAATAAATCAGTTGGAATGTAAATATGGTACTTCCGTTTCAGTATAAACAAGTCATTGTCTGCATGAAATTTTAGTTTGTCCTGACTTCGCTAGTGCTTTTTCTGTAGCTTGTTGTAAAACTAGGCAAATATCTAGATGAGCTGATGTACCCCCTGGAAGACCTCTGCGTAGGTATGTGTACCCCTGGTTGAGCACCACCCTGATAGCATGGGTCACTGTAGTGTCCAGGTGCTGACTGCATAGGGCACCTAAGCAAAAGGGACATTCAACTAAGGAAAGTGTACTTAGCTACGTTTTACTCACTTGTCTGATCTCTTCATTGTTCAGCTATGTTCCTTGGCATGGGAAAGAGCTGCCACCTACTGAATCTTTATTCTTGATGCCCATGGAACTGAACTGGACCTCCTCCAGAGCAGTAAATACCTGACTAATATTCCCGGTGATGTTAGAAAACTTTCAGCCTATGGAATATACGAAGGCTTCGTCTCAAATCTGGCTGAGGCACAGGCGGCAGGTATATAGGTTCTGCACATTATACATATTACGTATAAGCCTTGTGGGGCCAAAATCCGACTAGAGGGCCAACACTCATGGTGGGGAACCACTTTCTGCTTTTCTGTGGGTCTAAGAGGGCGGAGTAAGTATCACTGAAGCCTTTTTACCCCCAGCATTCAGAGCTGCTAAAGGTGGACTGATAAAGGTGACTCAAACTATGAAATAAGGCTGGCCTACCCACCCTTCATAACTCCTCTGCCACAAGCATTTCACTAAAAGAGATGGCCGTTCATGAGCTAGCTCTTTTTGTGGTGGGTGACTTGTTGCGGATTATGGGTAGAATGCTAGTAATACTCTGCACTAATACAGCATCTGCCCTGGAAAAATCTTCAAAAACATTTCATTTCTTCCACTGCGAGGGAATAGGCAAGCATTGTGACAGTACAGTATCCGTTTTGTGAATGCCATGAAATAATTTTGGATAATTAACTGTCCATTCAATGTAATTAATACACATTGAAAGACTGATTCTGTTTAGTTTAACAGAACGTTTTGGAAAAATGAGATTCGGCTAACTGAGGCTGCAGTGTATCCCCATTTTACAGACTAGGAAACTGAGGCACAGATAAAAACTGGATGACTTGCCCAAGGTCATAGTGAGTCAGGGACAGATCCTATAAGAGGCCTGTAATCCCAGTTCTCATTTTTGTGTTCTGAGCACTAGACCACAATGAGACTCCCAAACTCATCTCATGCCACACACAGGATTTCAAATTCGAGTTCTTAAGATAAAGAGCTGTGTGCTTTACCCACAAAACCTTATTCCTCTTAGCTAGTTGTTTATGTTACAAACACTTAACCAGAATATCCTTGAGATACCTTGTTAGCTCAGTTATGGAAAGAAGAACAGAGCTGATGTAGACACCTTAAAGCACCTACAGATTCCTAAGGTTCTTTATGAAACCTGACAATCCAACCATTGTCCATTACATGCATTTTGTTTAGCTACTATTTGAAAGGAGGTGTGGGGGGGGATAAAGATAAATAGCTTCAGTTAAAATCTGGGGTCTGAGAAAAGTATTGAAAGCCTAAAGAGGGACCGCAGGGATTCTGAAATAAAATGAAAAGTTGGTAAATGAGGTGTTTGACTGAACATATACAGTCACCTAAAATAGCAATGGATTTTCCTGAATGCTTAATAAAAGCTGACAGCCCATATTGTTCTCCACTTTCTAGTTACGTTGCTACCCTGGGAAGTGCGTGGCCGAGGGACTGGAAGCCTCAGGTAAGGGCACTGAGACCAAAGAAACACAATCAAGAATTAGAGTGACTTAGAGGATGAGGGGATGAAGGCAAGGGACTGGTTGGGAGGGAGAAGGGGGGGAAGAAGGACCTTGAGAGAGATGGAAGCATGAGGGCTTGGAGAAGGGGCATGCTGCCACACACCAATACCAACGGCAGAACGCAGGGTGCTCCAGATGGCTTTTTGTTTTAGTACAATAAAAAATTTAATCTGACAGGCGAGTGTGTGGTGCTGGAAATAATAATTTTTTAAAGAGGAACCTAACAGCAGGATCAAAGGTATCCCTGACTGCTGCAAAGAAAGGAGACCGTTTGTTTCTTAATACAGTTGTGAGTTCATTTATGAGCTTTAAAATGCCATTTCATTTCAGAAGTATAATATAAAGGGCACTTCAGCTGTTTTCCAGTGTTGAGAAACAGATCTGAATTGGAAATTTGCCAGAAATGTTATAAATTGGGGCTCCGAATAGAAGGTGATAACTTTGCCAAATAAATATGAATGTGGATTTTTTTCTTCCTTCCCCTGAATATTTTTGCACCGTCATTAGGTGATGATATAAAGACATAGGCCTCCTGGTGCAGTTTAATTACTCATATGTAGAAAAACGATGAGCTCAGTTGCATTGAACAGGCGCTGGCTAGGACACTGGCAGCCTTATTAACAGATAATACCCACTCTGAGTTTAATTCTCCTGCACAGAGAAAAACAGATGCACAGTGAAAGCCCAATTCAGCACAGCACTTGAACATGTATTTAAGTGCTTTGTTGAAGAGAGAGGGATTTAAGCATACGCTTACACTTAATCATAAACTTAAGTCTTCTGCTGAACTGCTGCCTGAAACACCAGCAAAAGCTAGGTTTTATATGGTCAGTGTTTGTTTTTCCATTGTTACTTTTTTTTCTTTCTGACTGGTATAAAGCATTGGTGCCCCCACATTTTTTAAGCCAACACTGAATTATTCCTAGTATAAATCCAGATGACCGCAGCGTTAAAGTATAAATTGTTTTAAGTAGCACAAGGCTCAATCCAAAATCCCCAATCTTAATTCTCCGAAATGTCCCATATTCCCCTTTGCTATTTACAGCCAACATAGCTCAGACTTATCTCCATTGTGTTCAAGGGCACACAGGGCAAGCCTTCACTGCAGAGTTAGCTCGGGTGATCAGTGCCTAGTTTAGCCTAACCGAGGTACAAGCAGCCACACTGCAAAAGCATGCTCAAGTTACCGGGTCCTCACTGACACTGCGCTCACACACGTGTCACTAAGACTGCTGGGGGCACATCATGTGATACTTTGTGCTGCGGTAAATTGAACCACTCTCTGATTCTTTCGCAGTGAATTGTGGGAGAATTTATCTGTCCTTCTGGACACGTGGGGGAAAACGTAGGAAATCAACTGAGGACCTTCAGCAATTGAAAGGTTTCGATTGCATCCTCACTGCAGGTCAAGTAGCTACCAGCCTGAAGAAAAGCAGCAAGCGAGCTCTAGCCTACCTGCCAGCTGGGCAAGCTAGCCCGGTTTGAAAGTACCAATTAACTTGGGTGAGAGGGTTTCGTGTGTGGACATAAGGGGAGTTGGGGCAACACTCAGGTAAGAGCTCAAGTTCACTCTGCACCAAAGACATATACAATTGTGGAAGGTATTAAAGAGTGCATAGGGGACAGGGCCAGATATATGAGGCACCCACTAAAGACAAGGAGTATCCGAAGCAAACCATCTAGACATAGTTGGTGTGAAGGCTTAGCAGGAATCTGAATAGCAGACTGAGGGCTTATTTATATGAACACTTAGTTTACAGCAATCTGGGGCCTGCTACGCAGTAAGTCTTCACTGGGACCCTATTGCCATGCACTAAAAGTTCTGTAGTGCACTTTGATCTACTCTGCTTTGAAACAGGAGTAGATTAAAGCACACGAGGGACCTTTTATTGCGTGACAGGCAGCAGGGTCCACATAGACACCTACTGTGCATCAGACTAGTGAGAGGTAGATTTACACCCCATCTTGCCACAAACTGCAAATAAGGGGACTGCTGAAATGGATATGAGGGCTTTCTTTATTAAGAGATTATTTGCTAGAACACTGTAGAACTGTGCCAAATTTCCAAAGCAGGAAACCATAGAATGAACCCATTTCGCTCAGATACACTCCCATTTTCATTTTCTTGGACGGAAATATCATTTCTGTGTACAAATGTGAACTTTTGCTGACAAAAACCATGCATCTGAATTTTTTTCCTCCCCCATTCACTCCATTAGCCAGTGGGTTAATGGGGCACAGCTTCTATGAATGTAACTGGAGAAGCAAAGCAGCAAATGGCTTTAGATTTTTAAAAGCTGGTGAGCGCATAAGATACAGACACATTAGAGATGAGCCTGAGTGTCAACATTAAGGTCCAGAATTCCAGTCCCAGCTTTTCCCCTCACACTAAAGTTGGCCCATTTCTAACTGACAACCCCAGGCAAGAGAAGAATTGCTAACTTAAACATAAGTTTGTTATAACAAATACCATAACTATAACCAAAAAAAGATATCAAGAATGTTATATGCAAAAAACCCCAAACCTTACTACTCTTACTACTAAAAAAACCAAAAAACAAAAAGAAAATACTAAGATACTGTAGGTACAGAATCAAATACTTTCATAGCTCATACATTTCTGACAAACATCTATACATGGACATTATTAATAACAGATAGTCCCATAGCAATCTTACCTATACCCCCTATTTTTCATGTAGTACAGTTGTGTGCACATCAAGGTGCCAGGTCAAACCTAAGATCTTATTGCAAATCAAGGGGAAATTCTCTTTCCAATTTTCTAAGATGTGATCTTCAACTTCTAAAAAAGGCCAACCAGTCATATGTTTGCAAAGCTCACTTCAAATGGTGCACGTGAAGATTATCATTTGCATTCACCAAGGATTCTAAAAGCTCAGCCCAATTCTCCAATAACTTCTGGTTATCATGTGACAGATGGTAGCTAGGAAGTGAAGCTGCAACTAAATTGATGGCAACAGAAAAAGCAGGATGTACAAATGGTTTGAGAAAAGGCATGATGAGATGTGACTGAAAGGAATCCAGGGACTGCAAAGTAGTAAAATGGGAAAAGACCAGCAATTCAACTGGATGATGAGAAAGTCTTTGTGATCGTTCAGTGAAAAGAGGAGTTAAAGATCATTGGAATGGACAAGACAATCTGGTGGCAGCGCAAAGCTATGATTGCTTTCAACATGATGGGAGCTAGCAGAAAAACAAGGGGTAGCTAGTAACATCCACTTTCCAAGGACTGACTTAACATGTACGCCCATTTTGGGCAAGGACTTTGTCTTCCTCTATATTTTGTAATAATAATTACAATAATGGCTAAAAAAGAGTGACCCTTATACTTCATAGAGAAAGCAAAGGGGGGAAGGGAATAAGTGAAGAAAACGGTAAGAGGATGAAAGTGATAGACAAGGTTGCTTTAACAGATGGCATTTTTGATTAACTGCATTTTTCCCTTTGGGTCGGTATCTACCCCATGTCCCATAGTGCATTGTGCTGTGGAAGTGGTATGGTTCAGATGAGATACAAAATTGCAGTCACAAACCACTTGTGGGCTTTAGATGTTGCATGGCACTTCTCACTGGGATGTCAATTCTGGTATCTGGGCCAAATTTCACCTTGGGTAATAACATTCAGCTTTGTTAATAGGGCTGGTGGAAAATTTTCCATCATTACTTTTTTTTTTAAACAAGGAAATTGGGTTTTCAACTGAATACAAATGTTCATGAAAAGTATCTGCTTTCTTCAGAAATTTTAGCCTCTTCAGAAGAAAGCTGAAAACCTCCAAACCAAAACTATCAATTTTCAGCTGAAAATTTTACGGTTATGGTGTTTTCACAGTTTTGCAATAAAAAGTTTAAATTTTCCACAGGGAATAAAAACCTATGTTCCAACCAGCTGTACTCATTAATATCTTTCTGCAGTTTCAATCGGGCATGAGATCCTTCACATGCCCTCCTAGCTAGCTACACAGAGTCAATGTCTGGTGTTGAACAGCTGCACAGATGAAGAGATTCCTAACTTTGGCAGGTACTATGTAAATATGAGATGTAATATCATTACAGAACGAATGGCCTTCATCTCCAAACCTACAGGCATCTACCCAGTGATCTAATAGAGCAACTCCATTAGCTCAGCCAGCAGAAGGAACCTGTATACATGATGGGATCTGATTCCCTCCAGTTGGAGGCAGCTGTACCAAAGACACATGCACCAATCAGATAATTACAAAGAAGATGTTACTCATTAATAGAGAGTATAAGGCCATCAAAGACAAATAGCGAGAAACCCGCTTGTCTGAGTGTAAGGTATGGTGCAATAACTAAATGTGGATGGAGGATTAGTAAATGCAGCACCAAACCATTCTGGGGAAATAGCCAAATTCTCATGTAAACAGCTTAAATTTTCTGAGGTGAACCTTTCATTCTCCAGAATTCAGAAGCAAGTAGGAATGTACCATTCAGAAAGTCCAACAGAGGCTATTTTTCAGTGGTTGATTCAACCAGCACTACTATGACCTGATTGATCCTGAATTCTGACTGACTGACACAAGATATGTCCAGGCCAGGAGACAATGATAGAGTCAAACAGGAAAATACACACAGGCAGCAGTTAAGGTTGGATAACTTGGACCAGATCTCCATGTGATGTAAGCCTATATAGCTCCATTGACATCAAGGAAGTTACACCTATTTACACCTGCTGAAGTTTTGGTTCTGTCTGGGTGGAAGCTAATGGCAGTGTAAATGGACAGAACGCATAAGCTGGCAAATAGAGGGTGAAAGTCTGCCAGCTTGGCAAAGACAGCCTGAAAACAAGCAGTTATGGATAGAAACCTGCATCAGCCTTGGTCAATGGATCCTATCACTTTATACTTAGATCGAACTCTCTGGGGCATACAGATTTGTATATTTTTGAAGAATAAGATTGCATAAGCCACGTTTTGTATGCATCCTTCACACTACTATTACTGAAGCCTGAGGATCTTCACCCAAGTGAACATTCATTTGTATCCTGGGAGAAACTAAGTGTACTCTGGGCTCTGAATTCACACAGCCAAAGATTTTCTAAAGGTTATGCAAAGGTTAACAAACAATTAATATGTTGGATCAGCATGCTAGCTCTTTTTGCCTAATTTCTGAAATCCAAAGGCTATCAGGCAGCTCAACAGTATGACGTGAAAAGCTCTAGTTCCCCCAGTGCATTTACCCTCATACTTTGTTCTTAAATCTACTTTCAACACGTTGGGTACTTTTTAATGATGAAGATAACGATGAGTAGCAATGTCCCACCAAGCATCAACTTCTTTTACCTTGCGGGTTTTTTAAGTTGTCTCATCTCAAAACATACTCCATGTAAGCATTTTGCCTGGTGACCTGTTAGACTGTTAGACAGACACAGGGTTTTTTTTATTTGTATTTGTATAAATACTTTCATTTTGTTATATGCTCAGATACTACAGTGAGGAGCACAGTATAAATGCACGGGTAGATTAGATGGACTAGACTAGACCAATCTGAGGTCCTCCAAGCTCTTTACCAATGTTAATTGAGTTTCCAAGTACTCAGTGGAGGAATGGAACGATTTTAGATAGGAAAACAGATGCACAAAGAGATTGTCCATAGCCACACAGTGAATCAGAGCTGCGAATGGAACCCAGGTGTCCTGATTCCAATCTCTTGTTATAGCCTTGCTTGTATTATTAATTACATCTCAGATTATTAAAATTGAAAATAGTTTTAGAAAATAATTTTATTTCTCACCACGTCTGCTAGCGGTTTGCTGTTGCCTTTCAGTATAAATGGGGGATATCCAGCACCCCTCAGAATCAGGCTAGACCTACAAGTAGAGACATTGGGCCCAACCCTCAGTTGATCTAAGTCTGTGTAGCTCCATTGATTTCCCACTCATTTGTTCCAGATGAGGAACTGGCCCATACATTCCAAGCTGATGGACAATGGAAGACAGATAGGAGGAGAGAAAAACAATGAACAGTAAAAAGAGATTCATGGCCTAAATGAGACATTGGCTGCACAGGCGCTTGGAAGTACTGAGTTCAATTCGACTTGACCCATGTTCAATTCCCTTGTCTGCCACAGACTTCCTGTGTCACTCTGGGCAAGTCATTTGGGGCCAGATCTACAAAGATATGTAGGTGTCTAGCGATGCAGATAAATGCCTACTGGAATTCTTAACAGCACTCAGGGACCTATCTCCCAATAAAGTCAATGAGAGTTAAGCACCTTGGTGCTCTTTAAAGTCCCACTAGGCACCGATCTGTCTAAAAAGGATTAAGAATCTGGCCTTTAATTTCTCTGTGCCTCAGTTCATCATCTGTAAAACAGGAATAGTAGAACTGCCCTGCCTCACAGGGCTGCTGTAAGGATAAATCTATTAAAGACTGTGAAATGTTCACATACTTTGGTAATGGGGCCATATATATACACATGGATTGGATGGATGGTCAGAATGAGTGAGGGCAACACTGGCCAGGGAAATTTAGAGTTGATGCATGCCGAGCTTCACAAGTGGTTTGCATGGTATGGAAATTACACAACTTCCTCGCAAGTCATTGGCAGGGATGGATGCCTTTTTAGTTTTTAACATAGATCTTTAGGCCCTAGCAGCTGTGATAGGGATTTGCAAAGGTATTAAGACAGAGCAGAATGTGGAGACCAAGAAATTTCTTGTGCCTCAATACTTTGATTAATTTATCAAAGCAGCACTTGGAGGAGTGGATTCATGAAACCTGGGATCTGGGCTCTGCTCTCAGAGGGCCAGGATGACGCAGTGACTGTGAGCAGCGCAGCGGGTAGACTGTGCAGACAAGCACAACTGACAGCTGCCTCGCAGCTGCCTGCTGGGGCAGACACATGCTCAGAGGGCTGCCTCTTGTGAGGAAGAGCAAGGGCTCAGAGTATAAATACAGACAAGAGCACACCTAGAGCCTGGAGGCTGGAAGAAAGATGCTGTTGCAATTGCTGTAGCAATTTTTTGTGACTCAGAGCCCAGTTTACCCCTAATCCTCCTGCTAGTACCAGTGGAATAAATATTCTTTTTTAAACCACCACTCTGATCAAGTAGTTACCAAAAAACAGCTTCCATTTTGCTAGGGCACACTATAAAGCCACGTGGGAGCTGAGCTGTCCCACAGCAGCAGCTCCAATAACTAAAAAATGCTGTTCCTAGAGCTGTGCACAGAAAGCAGCCCTTTCTTCTTCTCTATTGCAATGCTTCTTACCTGGAAAAGGACTATATGAACAAGCAAAGACAAGCTAGACATGAACCTGTGAGGTGTTGAGTGCCCTCTGCGCTCCCATCAACTGCTGTGGGCACTAAAGGTGCTCAGCACCTCACAGGAAGTGCTAAACTCTGGGTTTGATCAAGACTAGAGAGGAAAGATATATTTGCAAGTTGCTGTAGAATATGTGCGCCTTTACAAGCAACCAGATAAATAATTTCCTTCCTAATTTTTCTTGCCAGGAACTGATATAAAAGCCTTGATTTCCCTGGATTAAATTTTCAGTAGGTTATATAAATTATTAGGGGAATGTTAATGGGAAGTGGGATATTGTGGCAGCAATAAAAAGTAGATGGTGGATAGGAGAGTTTGCAAATATCTGACAATTAGCACAGTATGAAACTCAAACTGATCTATGAAGCAGCAGATGGCTCTTAGGAATATATCATGCCTTGTCCAACTTGATTAGCACTTAGTTGATGGAATTTATACATGTGACAAAGACACCTATTTTGTTAGATCCTGTAGTTGGCTGTTAAAACTACATACTGGAATTGGGTGGGGCTGATTTCTTTTCAAAGCCTCTCTTTTCAGAGCTCTGAGAAACCATTTCACCAGTATGTAGTGAAAGGTTGATAACTGTTCCCTTCCTTTTCCACATTGGTAAGCTTGCTATTTTTATTCCAGACATTATTATTATGATTTGTATTAATAATTTGTATTTAACAGGTAGCAGGTTTAAAACAAACAAAACACCCAATACACAGTCCACCTGTGGAACTCATTGCCATGGGATGTTGTGAAGGTCAAAAGTATAAATGGGCCAGAAAAAGCATCAGGTAAGTTCATGGAGAATAGAGCCACCAATACCTATTAACCAAGATTGTCAGGAACACAACCTCAGGTTCCACATGTTCCTAACCTCCAACTGCCAGAAGCACTTGGCCCTTATCACTGTCAGATACTGGGCTAGATGGACCAGTGATCTAATCCAGTATGTCCATTCTTGTGCTGTATTACGGTAGTGCCTACAGACCCCAACGAGATCAGGGCACCATTGTTACAGGTGCTGTACAAAGAAGAGACAGGGCCTGCCATGAAGAGTTTACAATAGGCGAGACAAAGGTTTGGGGGCAAAGTGAATAATGTGATGGTCTGCAAATGTCAAGTTAGTCCAAAGATTTTAGGGGGCGTTTTGTTTGTTTCATTTTGGGGGGCAGACGTATTATTGGGAGCAGATTAGCTAAACAGAGACAAAAGCGGGGGGAAAGGGGTTGCTAAAAGGAGGGATAACCAGAAAGGAGGGGACCAGGCAGAGTCTGAATCCTTGATCATCAAAATCAAGAGGCAAGTTTAGTACGTTAGACTATTAAAGTAACCTGATCAACACCGGTACTTTGTTTTTCCCAAACCAGAACGTGGGTTCACTTTCCTAGATGATCACTGACTCTTTACTTCGAGGAGAAGGAATAGAGAAGTGTCACAGCCCCTCTGGGGGAAACAGCTCTTGCTGCTGGCCTCACAGCTTGTAATGATAGAGAAATGCAATCGGTAACCATGCAGCAGTGTCACAGCTGAGATCCTAATGACAGTGGGCAAGGTGACTTGTCAGTGGATGGAGGAGACCACTCCTCCGTCACTGCAGCCCCTCATGTTTCCATTGTCCCACTATGCAACAGCCAAATGCTAGGAATGCTTAGGCATATAGTCCTTGCTCCTTCTTGCTATACAGTAGCTGCATTCCAGGGAAAGACAAGATAAGATACCTCACAGGCAGGGCTCCTTAGCCCTGGGAAAGGCTGAGGTCGCCTTACCACTGGGTGTATCTCAGTCTGAGAGAAAAATTCTGATTAAGAGGGAAGGAAAAGCAAAATACACCAAAAGCAAAACTTCCTTTCTCTCTCTTGTTCATTATAATCCTATTTTGTGCAGGAAACCTGTCTTTCAGTTTAATTTAATGATTAGTTTCTATTTCAATTCTTCCTCCACTCTTTTATAATATTCAGTCCTGCTGGGTGATGGATTGATAAAGGATCATCTGGCCAGGAACTGACTTGCTTGGAATGGCTAGCACGTGCACCGAACTTCTATATCTTTTTAAATATTTCAGTTATTTGAGATCTTTATTTCACATTTCGATTTCCTGTAGTACAGTAAATTTATCTTAGTCGCTCAGTCAAGTTCTCTACTCGTTCTTCCTCCCCCCTTATCTTTTCTTCCTCTGTACAACTGAAAACATCTACATTATCTTTGCTGCTGATAAACCCCACCAGTGGTAATCCACAGATCATTTTGATAAGACAGCATCCAAGCTAAAGGCAGAACTTCAAAGTATTGTGTTTGTCACGGGCTATAAGCTCATTGTTTAAACCCAGCACCTACTTATTTCAAGGTGAAACATATTTTACAGCCAACTGAAGTAGAAACGTTCTTGGATGCCTGCTGAGCAAAGATGGCATCTCCAAGGTCCAAGAAAAATTTGCAAGGATTGATTTACTTCTCTTTTGTAGTTGGGAGGCATTGCCCTATCTGTTTATCTAGTTTCTAAGGACCTGTCTACATTTAAAGCGCTGCTGTGGCTTCAGTGTTAAAGTTGCTTCAGTGTAGTGCTGTCTACATTGGGGGTTATGTTGGTTTAACTGTGTCACTCACGGATGGCTTATTTTTCATACCCTTGAGCAATATAGTTATGCAAATCTTATTTCCTAGTGTAAACCAGGCCTTTTATGGCTGCCAGTGCCATATTGTCTAAGCAAATACAATAGTGAGTTTAGCCTCTTACCACTTGTAAGGTAGGAAGGGCTGACAGAGAACTGAAGTACAAAAAGATTAAGTTCTTCTTCTCTTAAGATCAGAAGCAGTCCGGGCATAAATGCATTAATTGACTTCAATGGAATTGCACCCACTTAAACCAGGAGTGGACAGATTCAAATTCCTGTGGCCAAATCCTAATATCTGTGATCCTGATTACAGACAAATAGGAAAGACCTTTTTTTCTGCATCAGTATGCACACTGTCTGCTTCACTGGCCCACTCACCCAGAGTCCCCCAAGGTAGAGGTACTAACCCAGACGGTAGAGAGACCTAGCGATGGATTAATAAAGGGCCTGATAAAGAACATACCAGTCACCATCAAATAATCTGCCCCAAGGAAATGAAAAACTGTTTACCACAGCATATGCCAGGTACACCCAGAGTGACTTGAGGCGTTTTGGTCACTATTGACGGGGCTCAATTCAGACCAATGACCTCAAGGTGAAAGACACTTGATCCCATTACCGAGTTGAGGAGACATCCAGTCTCCTCATCTAAATGTAAAAATCTTTTTTTTAAACTTCTCTGCCATGAAATCACTCCTGGCTTTCCTACCTTCTCACTCCCCACGAACCATGCTACCCCAGTGAGCTCAAGCAGATGCCAAGGTCATGACTTTGAACTTGAAGTGAGCTGCATTTGCTGATGAGACACAGGAGAATCGCGCACACACTGTACATTTCAACCTCTCTTCTGGGGTATCCGTTGCTCATTTCCCAGCCTGACAGAGACTCAGCATGTCCACATGCAGTCACCTGCAAACATTTCCCATTACAGACACATCTGCCTCCTGTAGACTCTCTCACAAGAAGAAATATGAACAGTTTAGATCTGAGCAGGGGAGGCCTACTGTGGTGCTGTCAAATGCAGTATAAGGGAGGGCGGGGGGAGAGTCCGATTTTTTGACTCTTCATGTTTCAATCTAGTAAGAGATCTTTCTCCCTCTCCCCACAGCTCCTCTACTCTTCAGTCAGACTCCAGAGACTCTCACCTGTGGCACCCAACCCTCTCCTTTTGCTGTGTTCACACCAGTTCAGGATGATAAGATACCATGACATAAGATAATTTCTCATTTTGCATCAAATGACGGTTTGAGAGATGATTAATATAGTCTCGCCCCGGGAGTCTGTGATCCACACTTTGCCCTTGAACGCTGCTCAAAATCACTGAATGCAGCAAAGCTGGAGCTCTGTGGATCAACTGCTTCATATATTTGGCTGGCTGGTCTCTGCACGCCCAGCTTTTTGAAAATAGAAGAGTGGGCAACAATAACTATTTCTAGGATAAGAGTTTGCAGTCCAACCAACTGAAGAGGATACTTATACAGATGGAAGTGAGGGCAGCAGCCAATGAGTCCAGCTTTTGCACTTCTGTGGCACTGGCAGTCTCAAGATCTCAAAGCATGTTATAATTAAATAAAACCTCTCTCACACACTTTTCTATTGCATCACTTCTTTTTCCTGCTACCTCCACATCAACCTATGTAAGTTGCACTCATTTTGCACACTCGTGAATGACAGATCAGTGCAAGTTGCACAACACTTTACCACTTACACCACTTATTTGATTGACTTGCAATCCGGTTTAACTGAAATTTGGCCCAGACACTTCCAGGTCTGAATTTGACCTAAGGTCTCTGAGTCAAAGAGTTTACTATATAAACTGGGTAAAGAAACAATAAAAATCATAGGAGACAAGAGAGAGGAAGATGGGCATATCACAGTAATGGATGGATATACACATACATACTGAGGAGCATGAATAGCACATATATTTAATATCTCATAAATCTCATTGCATATACCTAGAGCTCTGAAGAGGGGGCCCCAGCTAGAATCTTTTATCAGTGTTATCCTGAACTTTGGAAGGATCAGACAAGCAGAACTTGGATCAGAACCACCCCGAGGTTTGATTTTAGTTCGGCAAAACCAAAACCCAACCAATAAGGTTTTATAAATACAAAGCCAAGAAAACACTGGTGATGTTTGGTCTCTCTCCCGAGCGAACAGCCTCATTTGTGGCATTTCATCACTTTCATTTTCAGACCCAGCTGGAACGAGGAAGAAACATAAAAAATGTTTGGCTTGAATTCTGATGAGGGAGAAACCTAACTGTATTCAGTCCAGTTTGCCCTTTCCCTGGTTTCTGGAAGCCGTTATCTATATCTATTTCTATTTCTACTTATATGGCCCCCATTGTCATAACATCCAAGCTCCTCATAATGAATTAATCCTTACCAGCATCTCCCCCTTGCCCTGTGAAGCAGGGGAGCATCATTAATCTCCCCAGTTTCACAGATGGGGAACTGTGGCAGTGAGACTAAGTGGCTTGCCCCAGGTCATGCAGAGAGTTTGGGGCAGAGCCAGGAACTGAATGCAGGTCTTCTGCACCTCAGTCCAGAGCCCTAGACACAATATCATCCTTCAGGAGAAAGGGAGCAGCATTCAGCGGCTTCCCTCTCCACCTGATTCTAGCCCCTGAACCCAGGGGTTATTCAGCTCTGCAGTGTACAGAGCACAGGCAGGTTCCCATTCTATTCCATGCCTTTGTTTCTTAGACTCCACTGTGCAGCAAGAGTGGGAGAAAAAATAATTGGATAGGAGATCAAACTAAAATGAGATGGACTCTCATGTGTTCCTGTTAATAGGAGGCCATCTTGAGTGTAAAGGGGTTCACAGTATGGGAAGATCTAAACCAGCAGGTCAAGTCCCTGTTTGTTTTCATTTTTGCTGGGCATAGTCAGTTTCTCTCAGGCCGGCAGTGGGAGCAGGCTGTGCACATAAGCAGTTTTCCTGCTAATCGATTTGATTGATATTGGGGGCAGCAAGAGAGGGGAAACCCATCACCCTTCCCCAACTTCATCTCGTTTGCAAATATAAATGAGATGATCCAGACTGGAGTTGAATTTGCTTTTGGGGTTAAGGAAAGGGGAAATAGCCTGAAGGCTAATGGAGTTAAATACAGTTATTCTGAGCGTGACTATCACATGGGCAGCAGAGGAGAAAGGCGGGATGACATTTTGCCAGCCTGTATTTGTAAGGGTTTAAATTATTCCAACCACTCCTTGATTTTCAGAAGCAGCCTCTGATCTTGCATCTGCAAATAACTGCACAGGCCAAATAATGTGGGTTAATTTTCTAGCAGTTAGGTGACTGTGTGCACAGATCAATTAGCAGTCAGATGTCTACATGCTATAAAAATGAATGAGCAATTTTTTGTGGGTGCAAAATCAGAGGCCAAGGAGAGCTTTCTGCTTACCAGAGCACAGGGAGGGAGGAGGGGAAGGATGGAAAGAGAGAGAGATTGGAGACCTATATCCTGAACTTGCAGTAGAGCGAGCAGATGAATTTTCTCATCTCTGGCTATTACGGTTCTAATAATATATGGGTTTCCATTAACATATTCATGTTTGCCACACTGTGGTGGCTGTGATCCAGCAGTACTTCCCTATGCTCAGAAAAGAACACAAATGTGATCTCTCCGATACTAGCGTGGGGTAACTGGTGACTTATTCAATGACGACCATGTTACCCAATAGCGTTTTACACTTTCAAAGCACTGCCTAACCCTAATTACCACTGTGCGTCTGATGAGTATTACTACCCTGGCTTTACAGATGAAGAAACTGACATCAATTTTAAGTGACTTGCTCAAGGCCACCTCTGAGCTGGGATTGGAGATCCCGGCTCACAGCCAAATTCTTGGTCCACTAAGACCATGCTGCCTCCTCTGTCTCCTTCTCCCCCTCCCCGAATCTCATAACGGCTCGCTATTAGCCATCCTTTACCGAGTGTTTCCAAGTTTTGCTGCCACTGCTGGAGTGCAGGGTGTAATTCATCAACAGCACTGTGGGTGGTGCCACTAGAGGGAGGCTCTGCTGGACTCATCATCGCTGCCAGGAACTTCTGGGGGAGGGACGACAACAGATTCCCACTGAGACACTGAGTCAGAGAGGAAGATTGGCTGGAACATTCCCTTCTGACTCAGACTCTTTGTTCAGGAGAGAATTCAGTCATCGGGCTTATGGACTGCGATCTCTCTTTCTTGTTTTTCCTCCCACTTGTTTATTAACCAATATAGGAAAAAAAATTTTTTTTCAAAGAACACTGTAACTGAACTATGAAATGGCAAAAGTGCCTAACTCTTCTCTTGGCTCTGCTGAGGCCCTAGCGATACGGCAGGCAGCAAAAACACACATTTTACTGGAGTCAGTGGCTTCAATGGGCTTTGGATCAGGCCCAATGACAGTCACTCCAGTGGGATTTGGATCTATTGCTGCCTAGGCAGTAAAACAGGCCCTCCAAACACGAATGATGTGGCCAGCTAGAACGAAAAACTCCTTTTGAGCCCAGCAGGGTGGCTCTAACAGGGCTCTGGGGCAGGTCAGTCAGAGCTGGTGTGGTCTGAGATGTAAAGGTGGCATTTAAACACTTCTATGCTGGGGGCTTTATTGTAAAGCAGGAAGACGCATGGGAAGAGTGGCCTAGCTATTGAAGAAGCTGCACAAATACAGCAGGGCTTCCCACAGCCATGATCCAAAGGAAAGGGCTCTGACAGCCAAGGTTTAAAGTGCAACTCATGCCAGTCCATTTCCACACAGAAAGAAGAAAGCCACTCCGGTTCCAATCCTCTTCCTAAAAATCCTGGCCAAGACTGCCCTGTCTGGCATCACTGCCATGCTTACACGCCAATCATGCACCACAAGGAGGAAGTGTGCACATGTGAGCACCTATGTACAGCACAAGATCGAAGGGATGGGGACAAAAGTGGCTTTGCATTGCCTTTGTAGTTCCCCTTCTCTTGGAACCAGTTGAGAGCCAGCTTAACCTCGGGGCAACAAAGAGCAGTGTCAGGACTGCTCTCAGTTGCACCTAGCTGCGTCTGACTCCAATGGGCCATTCCAGGAGCTGGTGATCTCTAGGGAAGAAAAAAAAAAAGAACTCTTTCTGAGCACAGATTACCCAAAGGAGACCACGACTTAGTCTAGATATGTGTTAGTGGGTGGGAAAGGATGAATTTACTGCAGGAGGAGCGGGCATTTTTCTTTTTAAAAGGGACAAATTAAACCAAAAGAAGAGGGGTGGGGATGGTGATAGAAATATCCTGCTATTCCATCCAAGTATCTTACTCAGTGACTTTCCTCCTGGAAAGGTCTGAAAGAGTTAAGGAGGGCTTCTTTCTGTCTCACAGGCTGTCAGCTCTGCTGGTGTGCCATGTGGTGTCCCTGCCGACACTAAGCAGTCACATGAAACAGACAGCTGTGCAGAAGCCATCCCGTCATGAATGACATTTATGAGTGTGTGTATAAAAATCCCAAGACATTTGGGCTTCTTTGTCCTTCCCTAGTACAGCCCTCACTTCCCCTTCCTGCCCTCCCAAGTCCAGCTGGTAACTCCTTTGCTTTAAAAAGCAAAACTGCAGGGAGAGAGACGTGCAGCTGACTGAGAAATGACAAGAGAGTCCAGCATTAGCTCACAAGGGACTTTGCAAGTGCCCTCCCGCTTTTATGCAGCCTACAGGGCACTGAGGGGGTTAAACCCACGACTGCCCTCTCTGGCATCACTGTGGTGCCTACAATCTAACAACTGCACCACAGTGAGAAAGGGTTTGCATGTGGGCAGTCTGCACTTTGCTCTTGCTTGTTAACCTTTTGAGGGCACTGAGCTTTTCATATATTTTCAAATGGTGGGGCTTTGAGTATGCTGCTTCAAATGGAGCAATCTCCACCAGACTCCAGCCCTCCCATCCTCCGTGGCCCCGGTTAACTCCTCATTTGCTCCTTGGATTTCCAAGTAGAGGTCACAAATACAAGGACATCTTTTTCCCCCTAGACCATAGAAGTTTAAATATCTCAGCAATGAAGAGTGGAAATGGAGTCTGAGATGCCATAGGAAACATTAACCCTAATAACATATTCATCGTCCCCAGGATCTGACTGGGGAGCAAGTAAATAAAAAAAAAAAACAGCTAAAATAAAGTTATCTTCTTGTAATTTCCATTTTCGCATCAGCACTGTCTGACCACCACTTTCCTGTTTCTTGTTGGACTACGACTGATGGACTAGTGTGAACACAGCACCCCCTGCTGGCAAGTGTTCTGCACAGCCTCAGGCAACCTAAATCCTAGGATTGCCAAAACTGAACTGGACAGATTTATTTGTTGGTAGACGCTTCATGAGAGACAGAATGGCTTGCTTCACTGGCAGCCTTCAGACACATCTGCTTCACTTCTAGGCTAGATTCTCTCATAGATACCAACAGCAAAGTACTATGGTATGATACTCCATCCCAGCCCACAGTATCTTCCTTTGAACAGGACTTTAAAGCACAACAGGGAACTGGCCTGGTTATTTTGGGGTGTACTGATATTTTTAAAGCATCAGTAAGATATCATTAAACAAACAAAGAAATTCGATTGTGTATTCTTACCCACACACACAGCAGATAAGTAAGATTTTGTTCTGAATGTTATTGGCCAGCTTTTCAAAAGCAGCTTTTGATTTTGTCTGCCCAAGTTTACTTTCCTGCAAAACCCACACATTTGGGCCCACAGCCTGCAATTGCCCATTCCAGCGGATAAATTATGTCGAAGAAATGAAGGGGCTCCAGTGATTAAAGCAGGACAGGGAGTCTGGTGTACTGCTGTGCCATTGATTTACTCTGTGACCATGAACAAGTCACTTGAGTCTCTGTGCCTCTGTTTCCTCATAAGGGAAGGGTAACATTAGAACCCTATGCCACAATGGGCACAAAGGCTTAATGTTAATAACACATGTTGAGACTCTTGGATGGAAAATATAAAGTATTATTGTGTGTATTTATAATGTATATGTTTTATATGGGATTTTTAAATGCCTCAGGGAGGTATTTTGGGGGCCAAAATAAAAGGAGTTTGATCTTCTAATAGCGTCTCACCTCCTGGTGGGTGGAAATACCATGAGAAGATCAGCCCCTTGGTGTGTGAACACACACACAAAAATAAATATAACAAGATAATTATATTTATGTTCCTTGCCATGTGATTTGCACATGCAAGTGCCATTTGCAGGAGCGAATTTTGTGTATGCAAAAAAATCAAGTGTGAAAAACTGAGATAATAATTTAATACGGCATGTTGAGTTTCATTTGAAAACTTTCAATTAGTCTACAGTCAATTAGTCTGAGACTTTCAATTAGTCTACAGTGGGAATCTTGGGAAAAATTCACTAAAAGGTTGATTCCAATATACTGATGCCAACTAATTATTAATAAGGTAACAATTCTGCTCTGACACTGGGTGATGTGGATGACATGGCATAATAAGTCTTTTTAATCTTATAACCTCTCTGGTTCTAGGATTTGATAGTCTACAGCTTCGACTTTATAAGAATGAATGTTCAGGCATGTTACCTAGGGTTTTGACATGCTGCTACGTACCCATGTAAATACCTGTAGCTAACAAAAGATTTCTTTTCTCTGTTTCTGCAGACTGCAAACAATGCTTGGCAGTTACGTCTTTTTTAAGTAAAATGCTTTTTAAAAAATACCCACCAATCTTGTCTGCTATGAAATTCACGACCTTTCACGTCTCTCAGAAATCACTGGGATATTACATGCAAATTTCAGTTTTCATTAAAATCCCCATTATCTCAAAATCCCATTAATATTCACTGTGAAAGAGTACCTAGGAAAAATGGAGAACATCCTTATTCTAGTCATAGCTTTCCTTGTGTCACTGTCTTTTCCCAGCATTCTCTTCCTAGGTCCCTAGTCTTTACACAGCCTATTTAAATGCAGCATTGTGTGTCGCACTTGATCAACAGAATTTAGCAACCACAAAAGATGCAATATTGACACCATTGGAGGCTGAAGTCTTCTCTCTATCCACAGCACAGACAGAACCAGTGCAAGCTGCTCCACCAATAAGCCTCAGCTCTGAGCTGGGGAGACCACCTCTAGGGGCAACTTCACTCAATGGTCCTTGGCCTCTGCTCTCTGCTGAGACTGCCAATTAGTGCTAACTATGGTGGTGATTTTAGTGCTACAGAGCCCTGTCCACTGGGAGAGGGGTAAAGACCACCAACCTCATTTCACATAAGCCACCAGACGGATACAACTTTCAATCAGGGCTGGATTAAAAAGGCTAGAGATGAAAAGCTCTCTAGCCCATTCCCATTTCTCTGAGCCACCCAGTCCCCTGGAATTAAGCAGTGCAGAGGGGTGCCCAATAAATATGTCTACAGATCAGTGATTCATTCATAGGGGGATCCATGGAAATTCCTAAACCCTCTTAAATATCTGTTTCCTGGCTCCAAACAGTTAATAACTTGCCAGCCAGGGAATGTATTTGTCCTATCCTCTATATGTTTTCTGCTTTTCATTATAATTTGCTAAATAATACATTACAATGGGTTATTTATCACACTCACAGCTTCGAGATCTTTATGTGGCTCCCCCTCCCTCGGAACTTCACAGATAAATCACTTACACAAATATCTGACTAGCACTGCCCTACTTCTGAACGCATTTACTCTTCACGTGCACAGCACCTGCGTGCCTTGGCTGGGAGGCTGCATTAAGACCCATTCTTCACTAAATTAAACAGCATCTCTTGGCCCCAGGATACTGATGTCTCTCTCTATTACTCCTCTACTTGTGGTTCTTCTATAGATGCCAGGCAAAGGGCAGGGGGAGATAAAAATAATGAGAGAGAAGATAAGGGTGTAGGGGGGAGGGAGACGAGACAAATTGGAAAGTACTGTTGGGAGCTCTGTTTCTTCTGGTTCTAGACAAGCAGAACGAATCAATGGAAAATACTAGCCTGCTGCTCCAGGAAAGTGGAATCATAGATTAAAATAATGGCCAATTTGGTTTGTGGTCTTTGGGATTTTTGCTATACACTTTAAGGAAGGCTGGATCATCTGGGCCAATGTAATTAAAGGATCAAGTACCCACTATGTTGAAGCCCACATTTTGATTTATGAATCTGCATAACAACTGCACTCCTCAGGGACAACGCAGACCACAAAGCCCAGGACAAAGTGTGTGAGAGCTAGGGACACATTCTCGATTGAGGGGACCTGGCTATGGAACAAATTCCCCGAAGAGATCAGGCAAATCCAGAGTTTGATCACCTGCACAAAACATTGCAAAGCCTTCCTCTTTGAGAATGCCTTTCCACTACAGATGATACTCACAATTCAAACACCTCTTTTATTCCCCAACCCCACTCCACCCCCAACTGCTTCAGAGATGCCGTGAAGTCCACAAGGACCTTTGTTATTAATGATTTGACTTGGAAGGCACTCAGACACGATGGTACTGGGTGGCAGATTAAAACGACAGATGTGGCTACACTGCAGCTAGGCAATTCCCCTCTTGGGTAGACGTACACATGGTAGCTCTGATCAAGCCAGCAAGCCAGTATGGCTGTGACAGAATGAGCAGTGGGAGAAGTTAGCTGTCCTGAGTGTAATCCTCTCCGAGATGCTAGGTACATACTCAGACGTCTAATGTGTGTCACCGCCTGTTGCCTTGGCCATACTGCTGTTTCTCCAAGCTGGGAATTACACCTCCCAGCTGCAATGGACACATGCCCTAAGACAGACACACACACACCCTGGTCAAGGCACTGGTTTGGAACTCAGGCGATATGGATTCATTTCCCAGCCTTGACAGATTTCCTGTGTGACCTTGAGCAAGGAACTTACACCCTGAGCCTGAGCTCCCTATTTGTAAAATGGAGATGAAACTACTTTTTCCTTTTAGCTGCTTTAATTTACATAAGGACTGCTTCAGTTCCCGAGGTCGCCAATAATCCAGAGCGTGCAGAGGTGTTTTATAGGACCACCTTGTCCCTTGTATCCATGGGCTGTGACTTCCAAGAGGCAGAGCACTGAATCTGTTCCTCTGTCGTTGGCGTCTCTGCTAAGTGTGCGAAGCAGGCAGCCCACCAGTGCTAAATGTAGTGGTAGTTTTACTCATATAGACCTCCCCATCTGGGAGCTCAACTGAGTACCACCAAACTCATTCCATATGGATCATTCAATCATTACCAGTCTTTTCAGTTGAAAACCTGGTCCTGTTGAAATCAGTGGCAAAGCTCCCATTGACTTTAACGTGGTCAAGATTTCACCCTGGATCTCTATCAACATGGAGTCTAAACACTAGCTGAATCAGTGGCCAAGAAGGGAAGGGTCCTATAGCCTGTTTACTATTCCCATGCACCATCCACTCCCTACTCCATGCACCCACAATTGGGCTCAGCGCAAGTCCCAGCTGTCAGAAGGAACAGCATAGCATTGTAACTAGGATGTGAGCCTCATCATTTCTAGTCATGCCAGAGACCTGACAAACACTAGTTGAAACCTGATTGTTCCTTTGTAGTGCTGTAAATGCTTACAGATGTTTGCTGGCTTTCATCTACTCTGTGCATTCCAGTGGAGAAAAATACCAGATACCTGTAAATATGTAAATATTTTAATCTCTTTAAAAAAAAAAAAAAAAGATGCGTGTCTATTCTGCTGCTTTTTTTAAAAAACTGCAGGAGCCTGGATTTGAAAAGGCAGGAAACATCCTGTCTACTGCATGGGCAAACCACAGAGAAAGGATGATGAGGAAAACCTAAGTCAAACAATGTAGCAGATCTGATTGTCTTCATTAACTCCTTGAGCACTAATCTCTAAACCCTCTTTCTCTGCTGGCAAGATTTTCAGTGACAAATGAATGGAATCTGGGATAGTGAATCTGAATATGTGGCAGAGGATCAAGCTGGCAAGAGATTTACCTCCAGCTCTGTGCCAATATAGAATATACAGCGTGTGTATATTTACATACCTTCAGGACTGGGAGTCTCAATTCGGTAGACAGTTGGCAGAATTGCATGTGCGAGTGGGATGACACAAACTGAGCCAAACCTGAAAGTTAGCCCCCCAAAAGGGGGTGGGTAAAGGAAGGAAAATTTGGTACTGAAGCTGTGTACACACTATAGGATTGAACCATTTGTAAAAATCCAGATTTAAGCACAAATGATTTAGTGCAGCTTCTCTAGCCATGCTGAGCCAGTCAAAGGTGCCTTGCAGAGCAACCCCAGATCTACACCAGTGCTGTTCCAAATCGTTTCAGGTGCAATAGCCTCTAGGTACATAACTCACAGTTCCTGGGACAGCTCCCACAAACAGCCCATTTTAGGATGTTTTTAAAAGGCATTGTGAGTGCCACAGGGAATTGTGGAAGGAGACGTCAAACTCCCATATCTCATAAGCAAGTCTCACAATTTCCTCTTTCTTGAACTCTGGAATACAGTGCCTCAACACGTGTACCTTCTTAGTTAGAAAAGCTGAGTGACATGGCCTCAAGTGCAACCCTTTGGATAGGCAAAAAATGCACATACTGCAAGTATAAATCATACAACTGTATGTGCAGGAGCGCAGTTGAGCGTGCAGTGTATACAAAAATGTCATCGTATGTCAAAGCAGGAATGCATGGGTGAATCTCCGGCTGAAAAGTTGGGCAGGGCCCTGGCTGGGAGACCTGAATTCTCTTCCTAGCTTAGTCAGCGTCGTGTGAGACCTTGGGCAAGTCACTTCACCTGGCACTTCTCTTTCCTCCATCTACCCTTGGCCTGTCTTGTCTATTGAGCGTGTAAGCTTTTCGCAATAGGGATTGTCACTCACTATGAGTTTGTACAGCACCTAGCACTCTGGGTGCCCTATATTGAACTGCAAATAGACAGTGGCCATGGGATTTTTCACTTGTACATTGATTCCCAATCATGGAGGCATGGGCCTGCCTTTTCCCGAAAGCCCTCTTCCATACAGTGGAGCCCAGTGTGAATTCCCCATATCCCATCGCAGGGCACCTGGCATTACAGTACTGCATGGGCTTTGCTGCTGTCAGCTCCTCCTGTGCCCTCTGAGGACAAGGGACTAGGCTTTGCCCCCACGCACTAAATTTAAAACGACATCCCCAACCCCCATTTGCCCCCTGCATCCATTCTTCCAAATCAATGTTATTTGCTCACAAACACCTAGTGGCAGAGGATGACTCAGCCAGGCCCCTCCACAGACAATAAATGGGAGAAAGGCACACTGTGCAGCAATGACCTCATTTACAATAACAGTAGCTGCTCACGACATCCCCAATGAGCATGAGCTTAGGCTACTGCCTTCATGAGTGGTGGAAGTGAAGAAAGGATGCTCTGTGCTCCATCATGGAGCAGAGGGTGTGGACAGAGCCTCACTGGCTTTCTGCTTTCCTAGAGCCAACCGTTGCAATGCTGGATTTTAATAAGCGTTGCAGTGAGATCTGCACGCGTGCAGGAAACTGGTAATTTTCCAGGGCGATTAGCTGGGGAATTCTAGACTGAGTGACTCACTAGGAAAAAGAAATTCGTTTATTCAAATTGGTGTTATTTCCTCCTTAACAGCAGTGAGAGAGAGTGTGTGTGTGGGGGGTGTCTTTTCTTCCCCCTCCCTTGCAAAACAACACAGTTTGACTGGCATTGTTTGTACAGTCAGGACGAAGCAGGGAAGAGATTAGTAAATGTCTGCATGCATAACACCCATGGTACAGAGACAGACGAGCAGATGGCTGTTCTTAATCTCCCCATCCTAACTGTCACCCCGGCTTGGGAAAAATGGGAAAACTCTCATTGGGCTCCATTTACTCCTTTACTAAAGTCTCAGTGTGCTCTTTGGGTGACTGTGATCCTGTTTGAAGGTACTGTCTTCTGTGCAGAGGAGCTGGCAAACTCAGTATTTATGGGGAAAAAGTTCCTTGTGTCTTCATTCCTAGTTTAGATCCGGCTTGCTCTGTCTTCTGTGAATTTGCTTGTCGGGGTGCACACAGAATTTACACTGCAGTTATGGGCTCATATGAAGACCTGGGTTCTATTCCCAGTTCTGCAACTGATTCACTCTGCAACCTCAGGTGAGTCACTTAGCCTCTCAGTGCTTCAGTTTCCCCCACTGTACAATATTTCCCAGAAGAGGCTGCTATGAAGCTTAATTAATTGTCTGCAAAGCTTAATTGATTGTTTGAGATACTGTGACAAAAAGACTTCCATTTATGTTATGAAAGTGACCGAAGGTCCAAATTAGGCCCTGTTGTGCTGTACAGATACGGATAGTCAGCCATTGCCCCATTATTATTAATTATTATTATTTCTCCTGCTATTAAGGGAAGCATAATTTGGGATGGAGAATGTGTATTTTCCATAATCAAATTTTTCCACCTCAGCAGCAGTGGAACTGACCTGTCAAGACAAATTACTGTCTGGGGAGGCTTGTCTCTCATCCCACCTATCACTATCCCTTTTGTGGTACAGAAATACTGACTGATATCCAAAGTGCTCAGTATTTTCACCATCAAACACTGGCCAGAACAGAATCAAAGGTAAAACTGGCCAAACCAGTTCAAATAGAACCTGTTTTCCTTCACTCCCAGTAATGTATGAAGAAGCGTTAGACTGTAACCTTCGTCTTTTTTCTGCAAACCTCTATGATCTTTCATAACAATAAAGCTTAACCCTCTCCCCACCATGCACCAAAATTAAGGGAAACCAATCCATAAAACTTTACTTTGAACCATGCACACTCAGCCTGGTTTTTGCCACAGATCATAACACTTCCATCTGTGGTCTTGGAAGCACTTGCAAACCGTCATTCATTAAACCTTCTTGTTTTAGATAGTATACAGGTAAACCGAGGCACAGTGAGGACAAGTGACTTGCTCAAGGTGAGCAAGCGGCAGAGGATGGACTGTTCTCTGCTCTACCTACTAGATTGTATTACCTCCAAAGCAGCCATCGCTACATCACAAACCATCTGTATCTTTTTAAATAGATGGAGCCAAATACAATCCTGGGCATAACACAACTGACTTTTGTGGAGTTACCACAGAGCTGCATCTGACCCAGGATGTTCTCAGGTGATGTCTGCTCACCATGCTTTTTTATCCCAGAAGTCTTCCTTTCCCCCTGCCCCTGAAGACTGCCACTAACAGCCACAACAATCAGCTCCCGGGTCTCGCTCAGGCATACTTTTCCCATCCTGCCTAAGAGGGCTGTTTTCTTTGGGAGAGTCCATATGGAGTAGCGATGTCAATGACACACAGATGCAGCCAGTTGATAGTACTTGTGTCCCCACGAGAGTCTCATCACTAGATTAACCCACTGATTACATTTGTTGGAGGAAAAACTGGTAAGATGTTGGTGATACTTGATAAGCGGGGGTGAAGAGCCTTAAAATGAACCCCTCTTTACATGAAAGGTGAGGTCAGCGCTTGACAAATGGCAGGTTTTTATTGATGTTGAACTGAAACGTACGGTTCTCTATTCTTCAATCAAAGAAGATACAATTACAAAGAAGAGTTATGGTTAAGCCTTAAGGATCCTTTCCAGTTACAAGGCATCTTTCATCCAGGGAACTCAAGCTGCTTTACAGATACTGATGAATTTAACCTCACAACATGTCCATGTAAAGAAGCAATCATTGTCCCATTTTACAAATGGGCAAAATGAAGCACAGAAAGACAAAATGACTTGCCAGTATGTGCAGCAGAACAAGGGACAAAACTCAGTCCCTCTACTTTAACCGTAAAACCATCTTTGTTTTATCCAACTAATCCAAGCTACTAAAGGAGCAGGGACCAAGACGGAGGGCAAGTGAGGTGGGGAGGGTAAAAAGGGAAATGCAAACGTTAAAATATATTTTCTTTGTATTTAAAGATGTCAATTGGTTGCAGTCCTCATGCTCTGGGAAAGCTGCTTTAGTATTGCAATGTTTTTGGGTACTCCTCCATGCCCCCAAAAAACTAAGGGCTAAACTACCATGTAACCCTACCATCCCAAGAAGATAACAGTTGCAATTTTGCACTGGTCTCTGGAAATATCTCATATTGCTTTGACTAGACCCGTCTCCTAGATAAAAAACTCATCTACATCTGCCAGCCTTGTAAACTTTATGGGACTCCAGAAAACTTACATTAGAGTTGCTTATTAAAAAGTTCCTCCAACTCATTTCTCAATGTGTTGGATGTTGATTTCCAGTTAATTTAGTGCTCATGAAATTTGCCAGCCTATTTGAACTCCATGAGATGGGTGGAGCCACATTGGAGGTGTGGCTCACAAAACTTGACAGACTGACAGCTCCGGAGACTGACATCCCCGATGACTCACAGTGGGGAGCAGCATCAGTCCAGGCTTCCCCAAGCTGCTCTGCTAATGGGCAGCAGCTCTGATGCAGAAACTTGTAATGATGGGAGAAGTTTCAGCCTCATGGCCTGTTTAGTTTATTGCAACTGCCATCAAGAATGCCAAATGTGGTGGGTTTCGGCAAGGTGGACATATGTCCTTGAGGTGCTTGACTGAGTCCACCAAACTCAGTTCACACAGGCTACAGGGTAACAATTTTCATTCTGTGCAATGCTGGGATGGATTCAACTTACAAGTGAAAAGCTCCATGCAACTTTACTGGTTCTCTGAACCACTCTCTCCCCCTCCCTCTTCCACACTCCCCCACCCACCTTTATATCATCTTCAGATATTAAGGACTCTATATTTTAAACCAATTTGAAATAAACTCATGGTTTTTACTGTAATCTTATGTCTCTATCTCCCCCAGCATGATTTATAAAAAGATGAGGGTTTTATTTATTGCAGACTCCGAATGTGCAATCTCCAAACATCCAGTTCGCTCATTATTTCATTTTGACTTTTTCAAAACCAAAGCGATAGTTGAGTCCCATGGTTTATTCATCACACTATAACTTACACACATAATACAAATCCGATCCTGAATCATGAGCAAGGGGCAAGCCTCTATAATTCATGCCTCTGCCGTACACACCACATGGACACTAGGTCCCCTGCTAGAGCTCCACAGAGCATTCTCTTTATAGCGCAGATTAATTATTTTCCCAGGGATGACTCACTTCCTGGCATCTCAAGCTCAACATGGTAGGAAGGGTCTGGCAAGTCTTCTCCTGGGGCTGTTGTTACAACCCTATGGATGAGCCACAATATCTGTAATTGCAAGTGCCAAACTAGAACAATTCAGCCTGATTCTTTCTTACAGCAGGTTTTGAGTAGCCTAACTTCTTTGGGCCTTATTCAGTGCTGTTCATCTATACCCAACATGTGGGTATAGAACATCATCCTTCAGATCTGGTAGCATTTTTACATCCACTTGGCGCAGGTAAAAGTGATCACATATACTGCGAGGCAACTGCGACACAGTGGAGTTCCTCCTGATTTCAGCCGGGGTAAGGGAACGAATAAGCGGGCCCACTTTGTTAAAGCAGAATCACATTATCACGACAGGGAGGCTGAGTTCTCAGATAGCATGTATGTGGATAGAGCCAGGTATATGCCACACCATATTATTTTTTATCATTCCTTCCTACCAATATATACAGCACCAAAGCCCCTCAGTTCAAAGTAGCTTATAGTAACTTTTTGCACAGCATATACACTGCCTTTTATCTGAGAATCTCAGTGCAGCTTCTAAACAGTTCAGAAAGTCCCTAGATCCCCCTGTGAGATAGGTATACATTATTATACCCATTTAACAGATGGGAAAAACTGAATCACAAGAAGGTTGAGCCCAAAGTTGTACTGGAAGCCACATCCTTAGCTGGTGTAATTAATGTAGCTCCACTGATTGTAGTTGGTTCAGTCTGCAAGGAACAGACCCCCTGGAGTCCTGAATCCCAGTCCCTTCCTGTAACCACAAGGCCATGCTGCCTAGCTTTATCCCTCAAGAAATAAATCACCTGGTAGGTAGATAACCCATATGTGCAGAAGCGATCATGTCTGTGCTGCAAAGCATATTTCTCCTTTTTCAAAGGCTGCCAGAGCATCTCAGCATCCTGCTAACAGGTCACTACCTGCACCGTGAATTTCCTTTGGCATTTCCAGTCTCACACATGAGAATTCATGAGACCACGGAAGGAAATTAGGTTATTTTTAAATAAGAGGAGGAAACAGTGCCTTTGTGTCAGACAAGTGGAAGGGATCCAGGACCAAGAGGCTGCAGAGTCTCGCCACTTCAGACAGCAGGTGCTCTCCAAGATGTGGTTATGGCAACAAAATAAATGACGGATAATTGCTTTTGTGACAACTTGCCAATTAAATTAGACTCAGCAGAATAACATAATGACAATTTGTTATGCTCTGGTGGGCACTAACATACCAATCATAATTAAATGCTATGACTGAAATAGAATGCTGCTCTACACAGGAATATATAACCCCAATTCCCTCCCAGTGAAACATTATAGGTTCAGTCCTCATTTTAATTTCTGGAGGATAATAGCATTAGTGCACATCAGAATGAGCTTGGAATATGCGTACAAGTAGCAGCACAGGGAAACAGGCCAAAGCCAGGACATCAGAGCTGCCTGAGCTCCTGTAGGTACTCTCCAAAACACTCTTTAAACACGGGTGCCTCGAAACAGAGGGAGACGCTCTCAGCTCACTCTCATAGCCTGGGGATCCCTGAGCAGAAGGCACAACCAAAAGGACAGGTCTCGAGAACCCAGCCCAGCTTTTAACACGGAGCCTCGTGCTTGCTGGATCAGGACTGTGGAGGTCTAGTCAGGGCAGCGCGAGTGCTCATACAGTGCAGATGTGACCAGTAATGCTCTTACATTCCCAGCATTAGCACTCAGAGCTTTGATTTAAGGAATGCCCATTAACTAGGTGCACAACACAACATTCCCCTTTTATACCATTCCCTGAATCGCTTCACAACTAGGTTCTTTCAAACAAAGACATAGCAAATTATTTTCATCTAGGTAACTATGAGCTATCAGGCTCCCCACATAAAGGGGTCCTAGTTATCATGCAGTAATTGTAGGAGAAATTCACCCTGTGCAGAGCAGCCAGCGCAAAGTCTTTGCCCCACTTAAGTCCCACTTATACCCTCTTTTGCAGGCTTAAGTGGTGCCTAAGGGCTGGTGCTGCCTCTCTGCACTGGGTGAGAGTAAGGCTTGTCTGATTTGCAATATCACTACACAGTAGAGTGCCAACCTTTCCACCAGGCAGTAACCAAAGCCTAGCTCTCTGCTACCAAAACACAGACCTTAGGGTAAATTAGAGTACACAATGGGAACTAGACTCAACTGTCTTGGCTCTCAAAGCAGGACAAAAGCAGATCCAGTTATCCAAATTTCAAACCAAAATGTGTGGAGTCTGGAGGAACTGAACTGAGATCTGACCCGCCCCTAGTTTTCGTTTTGCAACAATTAAAACTTGACTGAGAAGGTTCTGAAAAACAAAATCCAACTTCCAGACCTTTAGTTGTTTATTAACATCCCTTAACACTCAGATCTTCCAGGGATGCTCTCGACCTTCCTTGGCTCATCAATAATCTCTCCCCACTCTTCCTTCCCAGAATTGTTGTCCCATGTCTTGTTTATCTTAGACTCTAAGATCTTTGGGGCAGGAAATGTTTCTTACTCTATGGAAGTTTATAATGTTAATTAGCAATTTGGGACATGTCTTGTGCCGTGTAAATCCCCACTGCTACAGAAGTGATGTTTAACCTTTTAAAATAATAGCAATCGCTACCCAACTGTTAAAACAATATTCTTTTAAAAAATATGCTTGCTGTACATAACAGATGCCATTAGAGAGGGCGTTGCTAAGAAGCAGCGGGGCACTGAGCTGAAGCAAAGCTCTCCTGAGAAGTAGGTGTTAATAAGCCACTTACTTGGTGTGCTGGTTCCTGGTGTGGGTATCTCACATACAGAAGCCTCAGACTGCAGCTTTCCTTGGGTTGACAGTTCCTCAGGGAGCTGCTTTGGCTGCCACAAGCGCTTTCCTGGCAAATAAGTGTAAAATGACCAGCTCAGCTCATCCTAACGCTCAAAGACCTGCAGGTGTAGGACCTAATCAGAAAGTGCTATGCCCAAAGAAAACAGGCCCAAATCCTGTTCCTTGAGGAGAAACAGCGACTTACACTGATAAAACCTATCTAAATTCAAGGGATGCAAGAGAAGCTACCACCTCTTGTATAGAAGCACCAAGTTATAAGATTGTTGTGCTCCTGGGTAACAAAACCCTTGTACTCTGTGGGAAATCTAGCTGTATCTTTTGTAAGACATTGTGTATGAAGAACGAGACACCTTCAGCAACCCACAGGAAACTGAAGCCTCAATGGATACGGCTCTCCAGAAGATTCCACAGCTCAAATCCAGGAGGCCACAATCCCTCAAATGGGAATAGGGAGAGGCCAGTTGAAAAAGAACAGTATTTTAATACAGCGCTATTTTGGTTGCAGTGAGTGCTGGGGTTCCAGCATTGGGGTTCATATGTATAGCTTTATTTTAAAAAAAGACAACATTAAATAGCTTATTACCCACCTCTCTGTAAAACGTGGCGTTGGTAAGGCCTGATCAGCTGGTGAATTGTCTTGGTTGCCCCAAATCTACGACCTGCTCCTATAAGCCTTACTTCCATTGACCTCACCAAGCGATAGCATGGATGGCCCTTACTCTTCCAGCATGTGCCTACAATACAGTTAGAGATGTGTTACTGCTCACTAATGCATATCCATGCACCAACAGTCTAGTGGTGAAAGTAAGGGAGAAAGAATCAGAACTCCAGGGTTCTAGTCACTGCCTTTAACTCGCTGTGCAACCTCAGGCACATTACTTCAGTGTTTGTGCCTCATTTTCCTTGTTTGTAAATCAGGGACAATTGCCTATTGTATCAAGAAGCTGCCCAAATTCATGGCCTATTCCCACAACCCTTACTCATGCAACTAATCCCATTAATGGTAGCAGGGCTGCTCCACTATATACAGGCTGCATGAATTCACAATTGGGCTAGTTCTTTCCTGGAAGGTACCACCCTTTGACTAATGGTGGACATCTCTAAAAGGCTTCATTCTGATGATCGATTATACCAATATATCAGCACAGTTAGCTTCCTCTTTAAGGGTTTATCTAGAGACACAGTTGTAATATATTACACAAAACATGCCAGTGTCCAAGATAGAAAATGGGGTTCAGTAGCAACCACAGTGCATTCACAGCCAGCCAGTCTGAACATGCAGAGATTTTCTTTCCTGGCATAATACTAGACCCACAGTACATTTGCATCACTTACTTTATTGCTAATACTGTTATAGCAAACTAGCAACCCGGCTGTAACGTCTATTCTAGGGAGCATGTGGTCAAGGCATTGAAGTGGGAGACGCTGGGAGTCAGGATTTGTAGGTTCTAACCCAGGCTCCACTAACGACCTTCCTGGACGACCTTGGGCAAGTCTCTCAAGCCAAACATTTCAAACATGACCACTGGCTTTGGGTACCTGACTCAAGAAATCTGGAACCTGATTGGCAAAGAGGCAGAGCACCCACAGTTCCTATTGCCTGAATCTGGGATTTCTGGTTGTCTCTAGGAGTGAAGAGCCTAGTAACCAACACCGTGGCATGTGCTGCTCCTTAAAATAGCTCAGCAGCCACGGCTGAGTTTGGCAGGCAGTGGAGCTGCTAAATGAACTCCCTTTGGTTAGCTTTCAGGAAGAAAGAGGTCAGCAATTTAGCCCAGCAAAGGTCAGATAGCTGCTTTATAAGGGGGTATAGGATTCCGAGATAGTAAAGCCTGGCTCCCGTCATTAACGAGTGTTACAATAGCGGAAGCCAGATTTGCCAGGCATAAGGAAATTACTTGAATGCATGATTTTGTCCTGTGAAGGGCAAATGGAAAGGTCACATCTGCTCCTTTTACACAAAACCAGGAGAGGCCTTTCTCAGAACAACCACAGTTGTTAGGTAATAGATTAAGTGGATCAGACAATGCAGTTTAGCGCCTTATGTCCAAGTTTAGTTAGAACTACTATTATTACATCATCTCTAGTTCTGATTACACCACCTAAAATTCCTATAGACACCAGATCCTAAGGAACACGTGGGGTTTCTTTTTAAACAGTTTTGATGGACGTTTTGCTTTTTCGGTGCTAATATCACACTGAGTAACAAAAATAAAAAAGCAGGGCTAATGTTAATACTAATACTATGCACATAAATAGCAATTTTCATCTGTGAATCTGAAACTACTTTATGCACATTAATTAATGAGGAATAAAATGAAAATACATGAATAAGTGAAAGAAGAGATATGAGAGGAAAGATTGTCACTGTTGCACATATTTACTAACAGAAGTACGAAAATGAGTTTTCCTCCCCTTCACACAACTGTCTATTGTGCAATTAAAAAATAAAAATAAAAAAAGGATGATCTTATGGGGAATTCACTCCTTTGGATTCCTAGATTCTCAGAAACTTCCACTGTGAACTCATACAGACTTTCTCAAAACTCGCAACAGTATAAAAGGAAGCTGATGTAAACCTCCTAGACCCATAGAAACGGAGAGGTTGCAGTAAAAATGCTACAGCTCCATCTAGTGGATAAAAGCCAAGAGAGCATGATAGATGCCAACCAAGCTTTGCACAGCGACATTTGCAAACAATCAATACCTCATTACTAACCGTAATCACAATCCGGTGTTTGTTTTTGTGGAAATGTACCTCAATGAGGGCCACAGGATCACTGCACGTGTTGGTGGTACAGAGTCCTGAAAGCCAAAAGAATTATTAGTACTGACCTGCATACACACATGCCCAAAGTAGAAATGATTGATTGTGTATCTTTTTCATCTAAGCACCTAACAAAAACCCAAAGCATTGGGTGAAGCTACTGACCTTTTGCTAACTGCTGGAAGGTAAATGCTTGATAAATAATAAATAGCTCACCCCAGGGTTTCGCTTAGACCCTTTTAATTAAAATAGTTGAGCTCCTCTAAGGTCACCATGATTGACGTTTGAGTCTGACACGGCAAATGCACCCATCAAGTGTGAAGTATACAAAAATGGAGCTCTGTTCTCAACTGTATTTTATCTTGATTGTACAAAATATTTAACTTCCTGTCTTTTACTTATGGATGAACCCCAGATTCCCCATTACCTATCAGGCGGAACAAATCCTCCATGCAATAGAATAACCCCAACTGCTTGTCTGTCTAGAGCCACTCAGCTGGAAGCTTCCTCAATATTGAGGTCAGCCAACAAACTGCTATAAATTCCAAAGGCTATTTCTACACTGGAAGCTACCTAAAAGCAATTTCCCCATCTACGCCGCTGTGCAAGGGCCAACTACCTCTCTCATCACCAGGGAGACCTGACCCCTGCCAGCTCATTTAACATGTGCACTCACTTATACATTTCTAATCTTTCCAGTTAATTGGGCCATATTACCCACTTCAGAATAATAGCACACATGCACTCCACTGAATTATACAGCTGCAGACCTATGGGTAGATTATATTGGAATATAGCAGTGTCAAATGTCACTCTGATCAGAAATCTGACAGCCAAATGACACCATTATCATACAGATCTGCTTTGTATCTTCCAAGTCATAGCACTTTAGTTTACAAATCAAGTTTGGGCTACATGCAGCACTGCTAATCTAATGTAGCAACAGTACAGAACAGCACGTTGTAATAGATCCTTTCTTACATATAGTTATCAAAACTGATGGGTAGAGGCTAGATAGTTACAGCCATTACTCCGTCATGCAGGGGAGAAAAGGGAAGTAATGTCTCCCTTAATCTGCTCCTCAGGTTATGTCTCTAACCATGTGGAAGAGGGCCAAGACAACTCACCTGCTATTCTCTACTATGAGCAAATGCATGGGGAGCAGGCAAAGGGGGCAGGAAATGAGAGAGAGCTTGGCTCCTCTCCCTGGGCAAAGCAGCTGGTCGGGGCATAGTAGGGACTAGACTGCTCCCCAAAACGGGCTGAAATAATTTTTCTTCTCCCTCAGAGCATGTGGGGGAGCAATTTTGACTCGAGTCATCATTGCTTCTTGTCTGCTCTGAGGCAGCATAGCTATGTACTCAGGACAGATTGCAAATTTAGGGCTAGATTATCACCTCACAGACATCCCTATTGCTGCTCATGATGGTTTAGAAGGATGGATGAGACCAAGAGCAAAGCTTGAGTAGATACAAGGCCAGACCTTCCTACAGTAGCAGTTAGGGGGGGAAAAAACTTCCTCTGGTTTCTAAGTCTAGCAATTTGTTACAAACGTAACTGATAGACACAGAACAGAAGCCTTGTTTTCTGTTTTATAATCTAACACATTAGTAGCTATATATGATTTCACTTCATGACTCCTTTCCTTTCACATTAGTTTGTTTTCATTTGGAAGTGGCATCTAATTATTTATAGGTTAGAAACACCTTCCACAGTAATAAATGCAAATGAGAGACTTTAAAATAAAATGCCTCCATAAACACCTTGACAAGGGTCCAGGCCAGGAAAATGGAAACATTGCATGCAGGAGATGCTGAAGTGTGGGTCCCCCTCTTGATGAACTCCTGACCATCTCAGCTGTTTATACTAGCATTTTTCCTACAAGTGGTCTCACAGTAGCAACGATGGGAATGTTAGCGTAATTTTTTCCCCCCCAACTATGCCATTTAACTTTACAGCGGAACAATGTTGGGAAAAGCGCTGAAAGTTTTTGGTGTGGTTTTACCATTCTACTGTGGCTACATCAATTTTAGCAGAATGCAGTTTTTCAAAAGAAATGAAACACACAAGAGTTGACACTTAAAAGCATTTTAAATCTCATTTCCTATTTGGCAACACAGGATACAAACCACACACAGTCATCAAACGAGAAAAATATCGCTTATGGCACTGCTGCTACAGGTGACAGGGAATTGAAACACAGACTATTAATAAGAAAAAAGTTTACCCAGGCATGAAACCTATTGAAAATCCATATAAAGGAATCTTGCCATTTTCTAGAGGGATGGTTAATGTTTATTTTTTTAAACTGTTGATATAACTGAGTATGTGTTTTGAGTAATTGTTTTTGGTTTAAACTGAAACCCAAAATCCCCAACTATAAACAGTAGATATTAACAAATACCGATGAGACATTTTCTGAATTGTTAGCTGATTGGTTAATCTAACAGTTTGATAGTTGTGTTCATAATTTCTGTTCCTCATTCCACCCCCAAAGCCAAGAGACTCCTCTCCTCCAGACTATTTCCCTAAAAGCACTTGTCTCTGTCGTGTACAAGTTACTACAGTATGTGTGACCTTGTCTTTTCACTTCATAGATGGTTACCAACTGCCTTACAGAGTTACAGTAAGGAACCACTGCAAGATTACATTTACAGGTATTGTTATGGTTTAGCAGATTATGAATGAAGCAGTGAAGTAGGAGAATGTAAATAGAAGACTGGCAGATGCCCTGTTCAATATACTCAGTTGAAAAGCAGGCCTTCTCTAATGAAAGGTAAAAGACAATTCAGAATCACTGTTTTATGCAGATATTACAGGAGGTCAGGCTGTATACACCATTTCTATATTAAGAGAAGAATTACTTATTTAACAAATGATGGGACAGTCACAAAACCATTCACCATATCCAATGTGAGAAGATAAGCCATACTGCAATGAAGAAATTACACACTTGAAGAGGATGTAAGTTTAAAATTTTTAATCATCTAAGCCACTATTATCACTAATACATTTTTCATCTCCGAACACAATTCAGGAAAATAATCCTCAATACCTTTGTAACGTAAAGAATTATTCCCATTTCACAAATGGGGAAATTGAGGCAGAAGAGTTAAGTGTCTTGCACAGGGCCACAGAAGGCATCACCGCTGGACAACTAAACCATGCCTCTCTCAAGTAAATGTCTTGTCAAAGGCATTGTGCAGTTTCAACCATTGGCATTCAACAGTTCAGAGCCCATAAACACGTAACATTATGTTACAACTTGTACTAAGACAATAGAGCTGAGAAGCGCAGAACTGTTAGGATGGCAAGGGATTTTCCTTCTCCACGTCTGTTGATTTGAGATGCTGCTCCTCCTGGTCTTGCTTCTGTTCTTGACTCTCCTTCAACAGGGTTTGGTTATTAATTCCTAACTGCCAGGTTTTGGCCTCTTCTAGAGTCTGTTGTGCTACCTACAATTTACAGGAAGATGATCACGAAAAAGTACAACTACAAAGAGTTTTGTCCTGCCCCCCAAGGGCTTAATGAGAAGTAAAAGAGAAAGCTGTGGTCCCACGATGTGTCCCAGAAAAGCCCAAGGCATAGACAATTGAAGAAATAAAGCATAAAGGCTATAATTTATTATCATCTTACTCTAAAGTATGGGAAGATCAAAGCACTAAATGTACAAGAAGCAAAAAATGTATGTGGAATGAGGTTGCCACCTTTCAGGGCTCTAGGAAAGGCTGATTTTAAAAAACAAAACAAAATGAAAAATGGCACAACTAAGATGAAGAGCTCATCTTTCCAACTTTTCTTCACCCAGCAACAGTTTTTCTTCCTCTTTGTACTACACATTAACTTGAACTACATCCTTCTCCCTCCTCAGCATCTTTTGCAAAGGAAAAACACTGCTGATGCTCAATTTACCAGTCATAATTATATCCCACATGTAAAATATATGTTGTGTGTGTATAAATATATATATTTGATATAACAATATCATGCACATTGCCGTAAGTATATTCTGTTAGCCTATGTACATAAAACATTCTTGTGAAGGCTTCCTATTTGTTTTCTAAGTACTGTACCACAATATCACTTATTTCAACCCTGCTACCTTTTTACAAGCACTTAATGTAATAGGAATTGACACACCAGGACCGCCTTTAAAAAAATAAATCTATACTACCATGAATGTGTTATCTTTAAACTACTGTAGGGTAGTAGTAGAAATAATTTTTTTTATAAATTAGGAATAGTGAAAATATCTTCCCCAGTAGTGGTTTAGTACGTAAACGTATACACCGAAGTGACAGAATAGCCCGTATTGTTCTTTATATGCAGTTTTTAAAAGGTGCTAGCTTGACAGATCTGAAGATTGAAACCTCCATTCGGCCATAGTGCAAGTTTTCTTCACTGTTCCAAAAACGTACCTAAACCCTGACATGGTATAACCACTTCTAGTGCAGAGAGGGGAGTTAATTCTTCATGTCTAACTCAATTCTTGACCTTTCTGCTGAAACTGCCAAGGGTGCCAAATTCCTGTCGATTTATGGAGACACCCAGATGCCATAAAAAAGTAATGCCTTCGTCACTACTGACCTCTGATGCATTCAAACTAGTGACCTGAAAAGCATCTCTGTACCCATTTACCAGCTATCTTTCTAAGTATATATTTGTTTAAATAATGCATACATTTGCTGTTGCTTTTCTTCGTAGAATGATCCCCTCTGCTAAAAGCTGCTTTCCTGTTTCTTCAAACAATTTTTCCGGTTCAATTTTTCCTTCTTTTTGCAGTTCATTGAATTTCTCAACAAACCTAGAATTCAGGACATTTATTACTGACCAAACAGTAGCAACAAAACATTTTATTTCATTAACTGAACAAACTGAAGAGTTCATTCTAGCTTAATTCTAACATGGATCTTACCTCTGGCAGGTGGATTTAAAGTTTAATTGTGATAGTTCAAATATTTTTGGACCATTCCCATAAACTTCATAAAATGTCCTGTGGAATAAGATAAACAGTTTCAATTTCTCATTAATCCATGTACAGGAGATCAATTCTAACAGAGAAGTTAATGAACATGTAAAACCAGAGAATAGTTAGTTTAGAATACAGCAAAAATGATTTCCCTCATTACTTTCTCTTCCCACCAACTACATTTTACATTTATTTACTGTTTTCCATTCAAGCATCTCAAGAGTACTTTAACACACACTTATTAATCCCTACTACACACCTGTGAAGCACAGAAATATTATCACTTCTTTAAAGATGAGCCATAGAAAGGTAAAATGACTTGGCAAAGATCCCACAGCAAATTAGTAACAATGACAAGGATTAGAGTGAGCAGATGTCTCGATTTTATAGGAACAATCCCAATATTTGGGCCTTTGTCTTATATAGGTCCCTTTTACCTTCCCCCCTCACCCTGTCCCGATTTTTCACACTTGCTATGTGGTCACCCCAACAGGGATAGAACCCGGGGTCCTTGCTCCCAGTACCCTGTTATGAACAAGACTCTGCAGCCATTGATCCTCAGAGTAAATCCAACTATACTAGCTCTTGAACACTTGTTGACTGTTACAAGCACTCTGTTGACACAAAGCGCGCCACAAGAGCTCCAGTTGGTTGAAATGGCGCTGTAGATGAGAGTTTCCCGCTAAGCCAGCCTTGATCGAAAGCGATGGCTTTCACGTCTACTTCAGTGACTATAAACACGTACAGGACCGTGGGCATAGCTAAGCACACAAGAGTTAAACGTGGTGCCCCACCGGTCAACAATGGTTCAAGAGCAGTTGTGTTTTTCGCCTAACCTAGAATTACAAACAGATTTGCACAGACGCCTCAAACAGGGCAGAGGCCCTTTCTAAAAAGCGAAACAGGTACGTTTCACACAGGAGCAAGGGCTCCCGGGGAGGTGACAGGTGGGTCCATGGGTCAGTTCCACCTCCTGCAGATTTCAAGGGGAAACCGACCCCTCGCCAGGGTGTTTGTGGCACAGAGCCCGAGGGCCCCAGGGACGCGTGAAGGCGGGGCAAGGCAGGGCCGCACTCACGCTCGCACCGCGTCCTCTGGGTAGAGGACGGGCGGGATGACCTCCTTCACTTTGCCGTAGCGCTGCCGCGGCTCCCGGTAGAGGGGCTCCCGGAGCGGAGGGAAGGCCGCGTACACGTCGAACCACAGCGGCGCCTGCGCCTTGCTCAGCACCTGGGCGCGCAGCAGGTTGCGTGTCCTGAGGGGGAGAGAGGCCGACAGTTAGAAGCCGAGCTGGGAACACGGGGGAAGCCGAGCAGCCGCGGGCTGCCTCCCCCCACAGGCCCTCACACACCCGCCCTCGAGGGACCCGCTCCTGCCCCGCCCGCAGGGCCGCGCACACGCCCAGCAGCGGGGAGGGAGAGAGCCAGGCCCCCCCGCCGCGTACCGGGTGAATACTGTCCCCAGCTTCTCCAGCCGGCTGCCCGCCATGCCGCTTCCCTCAGGCCCGGCCTAGGCCTCCCCTAGCAACCGCGGCTCCTAGCAACCCCCGCCGGAGCCGACCCCGCCCTTTCGCCCGGAAGCGGAAGTGAGCGGCCGGCCGGATGACGTTGGCGTGCCAGCCCCGCCCCTCCCTCCCGCCTGGGGCCGAGAGGATTCCCGAGAGCCCTCGAGCCACGCAGGCAGAGGCAGCCGCTGGCTGAGCAGAGCCCGAAACGGATTGACGAAGCAGGCCGAAGCAGCCGATGCCAGAGGCGCACTGCGGTATACTCGCCCCTGAGCTCCCTTATTTAAAGAGACAGGCCCCAGTTTTGATGGGTAGGGGGCAGGCTGTCCCCCAGGCACCCCACACCCCAGCACGGGCCACCCCATGGGCCAGTCACCCTCCCCGTCCGCCCGGGGCAGGGACCAAGCTCCTGCTGCTGCCCCCGTGCTCGGGGCATGGAGAAGCTGAGTCCACAGGCCGCCATGCCCCAGGCCCAGCAGCGCCCCTTGGCATTTGGGGATGGTCACATGGGCCAGGCCCTTCTGTTGCCCCAAGAAATGCTCCTGCTCAGATGCCAACGTCTCTGCTTTAAATTACCCGCCCAGGCACAAACCCACCTGATAAAGCAAGCGGTCTGATCCCGCACACACAATTTTGGTGCCTACACACGGGCATTTGCACAGAGAATTTCTGATCCAGCGCGCGCTCTCTCTCTCACACACACACACACACACACACACACACGATGTCGGAGCCCATGTGCCCACACGCAATTTAGAGTTTCCTATCCAGCACACACACGATGGCGGATCCTGTGTGCGCGCATACAGTTTCTGATCCTGTACACACAAGCTCTTTAAACAAATCCCTTCATCAGACAACTGGCATCAGGCACTGCAGCTGCTTGCAAAAACAGGCTCAAGCTAGGGGCAGAAAGATCAGTTGGAGGCCAGAAGGCAGACTACTGCGCAGCAACAGAAAAGAGGGAGGTCTTGCTCGTGGAAAGGAATTGGGCTGCCCTCAGAGAGGATGATCTCTCACTCTGGCTGAACTGAACCAGAAGGAAGAGGTGATAGACTTTAGGGCTGACCTGAGAGCAGAAGGGCCCTAGGTGTAAAGTAGAGCAGCCCCCGGAGCCATTACAGCAGCTTGAAGTAGCTGGAGCTAGTGGTCACAAATTCCCTCAACCCATCCCTGCCCTCCCTGCAAGCTATTATACTGAGGGCAGCAGCGTCTGAGACAGGGCTGTTTTGCAACCCTTATTACCAGGGATGTTCCCAGGTAATAGTCCAACTATACTCAAATCAAAAGATTAAAAAATATATTAAGCCTCACAGGCACAATGTTGAAATATTTATGAATGCAAGGAATCCTCTGAAGAACTCGAATACTATGCCAGGCACACACATAGAACAGGATATGAGAGGACAAATGCAATCAGCCCTACTAGGACAGCATGTATTAAGTGGGAATTTCTCTGACAGTCTAAAAATAACCCTGCTGTGGCTAGTCACTTAGTCAGTGTTGTGATTTGTTTCTAATTACATCTTGTGCCTATGATTAAACCTCCTGAAATATCTCTGGCAGGGAATACAATTTCAGATGCGTTTTTGCCTTGATCACCCTTCCAATCCACACAAAGATCTTTAATGTGCAGTGTCCTCCATTAAGGAAAAAACTGACTCCCTTCATTCCCCCTATTATAATTCTGTCTTTGAGAACCAAGCATTGAGGTGCTACAAATAAATCACTCTTACAAGTAGAGTGATTTCTTTGGCAATGGCAATTCATGCAGCAAGGAACAAAGGCGCAGTCACATGAATGACTGAACATTACACTAGGGCCTTGTCAAGTTACAGCGATGATCAAAAAGTGCTGTAATTACAACACTTGTGCCTGTCCACACAGCACTTATCGTGTCGCAGAAGCATGCCCACATTTCGTGTTCTAGCATCGACAGAGAGAGCAGTGCACTATAGGCAGCTGTCCCACATTGCAACTTGTCACCCTGTGCCGCTAGGGGTTGTGGGAAGGCGGATAAGATCACAGTGCATCATGCATGCAGATTCAACATCCCACAATGCAGTGATTTCGATCCCGTCATTCCACGGGTTTCCAACTGCGTTTCATGGCATTTTTTTCAATGGCCCCAGTTTCCTGAGCACCCACCATCTCTATCTGAAAGGATGGATCCTGCCCTGCTCTCCACTGTTGCTGTCAGTGTTCTGAACACATCGTGGCTGGACATGTAGTATACCGTGAGCTCCCAATCAGAACAGGAATCCAAATTCCCCTCCACAGCACATCTGTAGAAGCACAACAAACAATGAACAGAAGCATTACTGCAATAACAGCACTGATGCATTACTGTAAAATACCCCTCTTTCTCACTGTTCCCTGGCAAGCACACAACTCAATGATCAACCAGGGCATGGTGAATTGTGTCCAAGGGGAAGGGCACTCAAGCTGGGGGGAAAGGTTCTGGGTGGTTGTTTGGAGTATTGATGCAGGTAGATAGGGACAAAATTTCAAACTGCTACCATCTTCCACAGGCGGGGGCCATAGAAGCCAATATCTTACTCCTGAGAGTAAGCAGGGATGCTACAGTGCATCTCCTCCATGCGAGCAGTTTCAAACCGAGTCCCTATGCTGCTCACCTGTGTGCCACTTTGATCCTTACACCAATTTCCTACAACAGGGGAAGAAAAAGCAGCTCTGCCAAGGACTCTTCAGCAGAGGATTGGCAAGTACATCCAGGAAAGTTTCCTTGAGATTTTTCTGAAGGATTCCTGTGAAATCTTGGGAGTGCATTAATACACTTTTCCGCCACACTGCCTAGCTGAAGAGGGGAATGGGAAGCACGTGCAAACACAGCTATTTTTGTGCAATTCTATCCCTTCAACCAGCTGTATAATGCAACAAAGCAAAGGGCAGCTGTACCTCATGTAACTGAGCAGCATCGGCTCAAAAGAGAAAAATCACTTACCCAAGCTCCCCTTTCCTGCATCCTGCATTTCAGAGCTGGCAGGCTGGGAGTGGCTTGAAACCTCTGAGTTCGAGAAGAGGCCCTGGCTCCCCATGTCAGCAAACGATCCAGTGCCCTGCTGTGCATCATTATCCAATTCGACCTCTCATCCACGATTTCTTTGGTGGTGTTTAGTCCAGTGTCTGTTGCCTCTGGGCCCACAGAGATATCCACAGGTCTCTTGGCGGTGGAGGTGGTGTCACCACTGATGATTGCTTCCAGCCCCTTATAGAAGCGGCAGATCTTTGGCTCTGCTCCAGAGTGACAGATTGACTCCCAAGCCTTTTGGTACTCCTGTCACAACGCCTTGATTTTTGCATGGCACTGCAGCGTGTCCTGTTCATAGTCCTCTGCCATTAAACGAGAAATTTGACCGTACGTATCAAAGTTCCTTCAGCTGGAGCAGAGCTGGGACTGCACAGCCTCCTCTCCCCAAATGCTGATCAGATCCAGACGCTCCAGTGTGCTCCAAGCGGGAGAGCACTTGGTGTGTGAAGTCACCATGCTCAGCTGGGAAGATGAGATGTGAGCTTTCCACACCAACCAAGCAGGAAGTGGAATTTAAAAAATTGCTGGGACTTTAAAGAGGGAGGGGTGGATTGGCCGCAGGGCGGCGGCGTTCAAACTGATGGCAGAGCAGTCAGGATGGGCATCCTGGGACGCTTCCCGGAAGCCATTTACTGCGACATAACCAAGGGCAGTGTCCACACTGACGCTTCGTCACTGAAAGTTGGCACAAAAGCTCTATGCCTCTCGTCAAGGTGGTTTTGTCACAAAATCAAGGGAATTGGGGACAGAGAGAGAGTTGTAGCATGTACACCACCACTGGTTTGGCACGAAAAGCTGACTTTGATTGGCAAGTCTGTAGTGCAGACCAGACCCCAGTGCTGCATTATTTTAGTACTTAATCTATCTTAATCAGCAATGCCCGCAATTGCCATTTCCTTAGGCTATTCAGCTTGCCCCCTGGAGCGCTCAATGATTAAAAGAGGACATCTCAATGAAAATCAGATGTAGCAAATTTTCAGAGGCTGTTGAAGTTGTTCTTGTGCACACAGTTGAATCTGCATAAGGAACCAGGTGAGGTGGATTGGAAATTGTAGTTTGCAATCACAAGCCCAGCAGCAACAGGCATGTCAAAATTCGGATGTGAAAACGGGAGGGTAGAAATGTGTGCCCCTACACTGAAATGGACACAGAGCATGCCGCCCGCCTGTAGGGAACCCCACTGATTTCAGGGTTAGCCTGACGCTGGACATTTCAGAGAACCCCATCCTGCTTTTCATGGCCTCGCTTTCAAAAGCGCTGAGCAGCATTCAGTGCTTGAAATCAATGGGAGCTACTTGGTGGGCAGCATGACGCACATTGCAATCCTAGGCGATATCTTTGTACCATATCATATTGTGTTACAGTCATGAATGGTTTATGTATGACTGTGTTCTACTCCATGGGGGAGGGTTAGCATGGCTGCTACAAGAACAAAAAATGGGGGCTGAAGGTGAGTCACTGAGACTAAACTACTCTAGAGAGGTACCACCTCTGGACAGATCTGAATAGCCCGGTTCAAGATGGCTTTTCCAGTGACTAGGAGCCAAAGAAAGGGCTTTTGGTGTAAAAGAATGAGCTTGAACTGACACAAAGCCTTTCCCTCTGACCCAGCAAACAGACAGGACCTTCTGACCAAAGCCCCAACCCTTGTGGAAGGGTTGGGAAGACTTTGAGCTACTAAGGCCCCGTAAGCTGATGAGTGATTGCTGCTGTGTTTAGTGTGCGTTCAACTCTGTGTATTGTTTGTATAAAGGTGTCTCTGTAACGGTTGCTTAGAAAGAGCTGTGTGGTAACATGTAACTGCTGGCAGTAAGCTGGTGATAGCCCTTGGGGAGAAAGCAAAGCTCAGGTGCTGGCCTTTAGGCAGACTGGCTTGCTGAGGATATCCTAGTGTAAGGCAGGGGACCATGCAGCTGTAAAAATCCCAGCCAGAAGAGAGTGGGACAAGGGTCCCTGCTCAAAGAGAGGTGATGGCGAAAGACCTGAGACCAGACTGAGGACTCCTGGAGAGGTAAGGAATACAGATGCAGTTACCCTTAAACTGTGATAGGAAGCACCTCTGAAAATCAGGGCCACTTCTTTAGATACCTAAATATAGACTCAGGCTCATACTTCCAAACCTCTTGGCCTTGAGAATTATTGTCAGTGAAGATAATGAAGTGTCTGGGTCTAGCAAGATCCCAGACTGGAAGCTAACAATTGCAACCACATTACACCCAGCAAACACATGTAAAAATGTACCAAGGCCTGTTGGACATGCCTAGTTTATGATTGATTTGTTTAATCTGTTTCGCCTTAGCCTGGTCCAATTCCCATCTCATCTGGTGGATGATGAAGAGGGACTTGGAAGCCAAGGAGCAGAAGCATGCCTGGCGAGAGGGACAGCCATGTAATTTTTATTTATTTATTTCCCAAGGATGAGAGTGTGAACGAACAGTAACTGTGACAGGCACTAAATCTTCCCCTGCAGAAGAAAGTACATCGGAGAGTGCGAGAGCACAGCATCCACGTCTGGCAATTTACACAAATTAAAGTCCTTAAGCTCATACCAGATGTCTAAGAATAAAGTCCAGGTGGCTTCAAATCATGTAGCCCTGCTGAGGCTGCAGCTCACTTCCTTCTGCTCTCTTACACCACCTCCATCACCCTCACCCGTAATAATACTTTGCATTTATCAGAGCTGCATGCCCTCCATATGAGGATCTGAGTGCACTCAGCTATGCATTAATTAATACTTACAGCACTCTGGGACACTGGCAAGTCCCATGTTACAGAGAGTGAAGCTGAGGCCTGGAAAAGGTGAATAACTGAGGCCACACGTACCTCCAGCATAGCCAGGGGATGTTCTCGTCTTCGTTGCATTACAGAGGTGAGACCTATGGAATCAGAGAGTCATTGATGCCAAAGGCCAGAAGGAAACATTATGTCTACCAAGGCCAGGCCTGCCCACCTCAGTGTTACGATCAAACTAGAGCAGCACATGCTATGACCAGTGGATTCTACAGGCCACCCCTCTGTGCTATTATAGTTATGGACAGCTTTTCATTGCTCCAGTTTAAGGACAACTATTTTTTGGACAATGGTTAAACCTGGGGATCTAAAATCAAAGGCCAGGTTTTCGGTTGCTTTGCAGCCTGCATTGTCACTTATCCTTGTGCAAAGTGGGTGTGAAAAGATATCCAACAGTGGCATTTCATGCACACTTTGCACTGGTACAAAGGGATGCTGGTTATGTGGTATTTTCTCAAGGACGGGTGATACCTTATGTTTCCACCATGTGGCAGCAAATGTAATGTTTAGACTGTCAGATGCTGGCTCACCCAGCCTGATTTTCTTTTTCTAATTTAATTTAAATTTCATTTATGGATTTCACGCCCACACCAGGGTTATCTGCTGTGCATAAACAGCCTTCTCACTGTTACAGTATTTCCAGGAACCTGACTTCCAAGAAACAGAGATCAAGAAGTAATCTGTATTTATTAGATACATTCCTCAGTTTCCCTCTAATTACAGATAGGTCAATGTGAAAAATACACTCGGTAATTTCAGACACAAGACATTCAATCCATCTTCAAATATTATAAACACAGAGGGCAATAAATCTACCTTAAATAGTATCCTCCAGCAACAAAATTTGGATCCAGATCCAAAATTGCCGTAGAGTTAAGAGTGATTTGGATGCAGAGTTTTGGTTGGGGACCATCTTATCATCTCAATCCACTCTTCGCAGAGGAACAAACTCTCCCCCACTAAAGACACAATTAAAAAAAACTACAAGTATCTTTGCAGGACTGTATTAATGGCCACACCAAGGCGTTAGCAAGCAGCGACGCTTTAAACGCATTTGTAAAGTTCCAATTTCCCACAGTTTAAAACTGCGGTGTTGGTGGGTAATGATGGGAATTACTGGCTGCAACAGGAAGGCTGCACTTGTTTTTTCAGCACTCTAATGCTTTTTAAAATTATGGTAATAAATATTTTGTCTTGCACTTTCCAGTCAAGGATCTAAAAGCCCTTTCTGAGGAAGGAGGCTTCACAACTCACTGGTGAGTTCAGGGAACTCTATTTTAATAGCTATACAGATGCAAAACCCCAGGCAGAGTGATGTGCAGCGATTTGGGCACAGTCATACAGCCGGTCAGTGACCGAGCCAGGAACAGAACTAAGATCCCCTGATGAAGAGGCCTCGGCTCCACCCCCAAGTCCCAGGCTTGAAAGTTCTTCCCAGCAGCCATAAACTCTAAACTAATGATTAGCAACTGTCTTTAGACACAAAACATTTAGGTACATCTTGCACACATCTTCTGTTCTGGCTGCCTGTTGCTCTGGAGACCGCCTTCTCTCCCCATCAGTTTAATGGACAGTGGCCAGGGGCCCTCAGCTTTGAAATCTGCTTCTCCCTGCTGCTCCAAAATACTCCTGGGCTGGTAGCCATCAGGGCAGGCTGCCAAGCAGGTCTGTTTGTATGGGCTGCTGCAGCAGCTGGGGTTAGGGCTCCCATGGGGAGACGAGTCGGCAGTCAAGTTCTGTGGCTGGCTGGGCAGGGGCGCCGAGGGGCTTGGAGTTTCTGTAGAAATCCAGAGGACAATAGGCAGAAGGGTCAGTTCTAGCAGCCCACTGTGGAGAGAGTTAGTTAATGTTCTTTAAAGTTACAGGCCTGGGTGGAAATCCTGGCCCCCCACTCTTGATTTGGAGGGGACCAGAATTTCACCCCACAATGTGCCCTTGTACAGCTCAAGAGACTGCAAACGTCTCCATTAGCAGCCCTGCCAGTGACTGAAAGCTACATTGTCTGACTTGTTATGGGGCTGGTGTGAAATGAGTGAGTGGCCTCAAGATTATTTTCTAGAGGACAAGTTGCCCACATCATAAACAGCAACATCAAAACTGGCTTCTGGCTGTTCTCTAGAACCCAGGCCGCGGTGACCTCATCACCCTCTCCGATCCGAGAGAAGCTTGCCCTGCCACCATCTGTGGGATCCTTGTTGAGTAGCTGAAGTCTTAGCTCAATGCCTGTTGAAAAATAATCAATCATCCTTGTGCAGTTCATGGATTGGCCACTGCAAGGCAACAGAATCCCAGTCCTGGTGGGGAACCTACATCTTTAACAGCCAAGAGGCAGGGAGGGCTAACACAAATGGAAATCAACAGAGCACCCAGATGTAGTTCAGGTAGAGGCAGCTTCTGGGAAATGATTGGCAGGCAACAGCAGGAACATAAGAACAGCCATATTGGGTCAGACAAATGGTCCATCTAGCCCAACATTCTGTCTTCCAACAGTGGCCAATGCCTCTGTTCAGAGATCTCCCTAAACCTCCTATGGTACCCATGGACCCTTCTGTAAGTGATAATCCATGCTTGTCAATGGGAGATCTCAAACTGCAGTTTAAACCTTAAAGAACATCCCAGGCTAGTAATTCATCTCTTGTTACAAAAGCAGAACGATCAAGTGACTTGTTAAGTCTATCTAGGTACCTGCCTGGTCCCATCACTATATTATCCAAGTGCCCGTATCGTGCAGGAGGGGAGCTGTGGGCTCCTAACTCCTTGGCTAGTTAGCTCTGAAGCTGTCTATCTACCCTGCATCTTAAATGCAAGATCATCCTTCCAGAGCAAGAATATGAGGCTAGTGTGGTCTTAAAGGCCAGGAAACACTAACAAATAAGCATTAAAGCCTGCAGCAGTGTGCCATTACAGCTACAGCTGAGAAGCAGGTGCATGTGGCAGCAGAAAAATTAAGAGCAATGCCTGCCTCTCCACTCATCCCAGAAATAATCCATCAGGAATGCAGCATTACTTTAGGTCTTCTGAACAGGGGCCAAACTGAGAAAAGTTGTCAAGTTCAGGAGTCAGGCAGCCTCGTAAACGTTAGATCCACATTATTTTCCACCAGGTGTTCAGTTTTGGCCAGTCATTCATTCATTGTCATATGTATAGGAGCACATATCCAGTTACCTGAGCCACGCAAAAATCTTACTCAACAAAGTGCATAAGGACAGTCGGTCAGAGTTGGTGTATTGCAGCAAAGCTCCATTGACACGCTATGTTGATTTACATATGCTAGCTGGGGATCCAGCTCTGTAATCACAACTCACCTCACTTCAGGCTTTACCCCAAACTTGACACAGATGAGAAGAGTACAACTTAGCAGGAGTCCCTAGGCGTAATTTTGAGCAACATGGCAAATTTACAGCGAAGCATCAGAATCATGGTGGACTTGCACAACAGCATTGCCAAAACTGGCTGTTTTCACCAGCTTCCACTTTGGAATTTTAGAAGATATTAGGTGCCAGAACTCAAAGCACATGCAAACTGGGCAAAAGTGAAGACACTGCCACTGACTTTGAGGAAATGAGATCCCCAACCTCCATCTAGCTTTAAATGATCTACCTTCAATAATATTTCACACTTCGAGACATACTGATCCAGACAGCAAGTGAAAATGTGCAGTGTTGAAAATTATGAACACCTATTTCAGAAATAGTGCATTATAATAAATGTATTCCCTTTCCACTAGGAGACAACATGAAGGAGCTTGAATCTATGTTTGACAGACGTGGAGGAGTTGGTGTATTCCAGATAATGAAACAATTTAAAGACATTGCATGCACTCCATCCTGAGAGACTTATTTTCCGCATTAAGTGGGTAACACCATATTTTTGATAAAATGCAGTTCCCCATTAATGTAGCTGACTGTAGATGTGCTGTGAGCGTACACACACAGATTTGATGTCACAACAGTCCATGAGCAGCTTGGGTGAGCATTTCTGTTCATAAATAAAGCCCAGCTACAGAAGATCTGCTATTGATTTCACTAACTAAGAGCCTCATCTAATGCCCATTGAACTCAGTGGAATGACTTGCATTGGAACAGGCCCTAAACGCCTATGTACATCAGAGAAAAGGGTGTGACTTGTGCATGACCTATACACTAAAATGCAACTGCCAGGATCGCCCATTTACTAGGGAAAATAATTCCTTAGTGTTTCCTAAGGTCAATGGGCCTGACTCTCCTCTTCAGCCCATGCAAAACTTATATGGATGGGCTTTGCACAAGGTCAGGGAGTGATGCAGCCTGCCATGCTGTGATGAAGGATCAGCGACATGAAGTCCCCTCACTCATCTCGAAATCCTGCCTTAGAATCTTTGGTCCAAGCGAGGGCTGCACTGGCAACTTGCTAGAAGCCTGAGGTAGGTAAATGCACGTTTGATAAGGAAGGGCTCCCATGGAAGGAACTGGTCCCAGGCCATGTTGCTTCCTCTTGATCCTGCAGTCCCTGCCAGCTACTCCCCTCCATACCAAAGTCACAGGCAGGTATATTGCAAGATTTGACAGCAGGTACTTGGGTCACAGGCCACAGTGGTTTGATTCAGAATTCCTCCAACTCTTTCCCCCTCATGATAAAGCATCAAAGTTTTCTTCTTGACCCATAAGCCAAGCTCCTTCAAAAAAGAGGTTTTTAAGTCATGACAAATCCATGGCCACTGACATTAGCTCTCCCTACACCAATCTGGTGCTTCCACAAGGTCAAAACATTTTTGATCCTTTCTGGGGGGAAGAAGAGGATGGAGAGCTGCCTATGACAGGGATCACAATTGCCAGCAGAAGTTTTCCTTGGGTTTAAGAGTCTCCTGTACTGTAAAGAGGGGTGATTTTGAGTCATAATTTCATGTGAGGTTCATAAACCTTCCACTAGCTGCCCCAGCGTTCAATTTAGGACTGGATGAAAAATGTTCCATCTAAACCTTTATTTATTTTTAAGCAGAAAATTAGGATTTTGGATAACACGAGATTTTACATGAAAGCATCTGGTTTCTGCAGAAAATGGAATCTTTTTTCAGGTGTACAATTTTTTTAAAAATCTGAAATATTTCAACCTGGCTACGCTGCTGCAGTGCCCGTTGGGAGTCGTAGTAGGGTCATTTCATGTCCCCCATTCCCGTTGGGACAGGCTTCCCAGACAAGTATGTCTCCCATTATACACCACTGCCAGGGATGACAATGATGCCGCTTTCAATCTCCAAGAGGGAAAGCTGTGGTATATCCTGGGAGATGTAGGCTTAAAATTTCAGAGGGGAAAAAAATCCATTTACTGACTATCTGTTGTCCAAAATTGCCCTGACAAGAGCTTGTTGGAAGTCTGCTACTGCAGCCAGGCTGTTTAGAGAAGTCCTCTTTCCTGTTTCTTTGGCACCATCTACTGGATTTGGCACTACGCAGTGTGAGTGAGGCAATAATGATCCCTCACATAGAAGGGTTACTCGTTCTGTAACAGATGAGCCATTGAAAGCGATGCCTAGAACTGAGATGAAAGAAATTTGTTTCACTCCGATTCTCAGATTCTCGGTTTTTTCCCCTGGCCTTAAAAAAAAATAATTAAAAAACAAAACAAAGAAAACCAAAGCATTAAGAGTACGACGTGACTTTATTATATGAATTACTATTAAACATCTTTAAGAAAAAAAATACTTATAGAAATAAATTCTAAAATAGCAACACTCACAAATGTCACAAATCTTTTTTGGTTTTTTAAACCATTTCGTATAGAAGCAATACAAACGTCACTGAGTATTGTACATTTTTAGAGAAGAAATGCATTTCGGTTCTCAAGCCTGTCTCTGTGGCCTTTCCGCTTGTTAGACCTGAATTTTTAAAAAGGAAAAAAAATAACCCTTTTTCCTCTGTTACAATGGTATTTGGTGTCCCCAGGACATTTGGAAATGGCTGAAGGGTTACATCATTCAGAAAGACTGAGTCATGACTAGGATCTAAAACATGCATTGTTGGAACACGTTAGCTAAGTACTGCATAGAGAAAGTAGTGCATTCTGTTAACACATGCTAAACTATGCATGATAACATATACACTGCCTTGTCTACACTAGACATTTAGTAGCTAGCACTTGTTAGCTTCCACATGCTAATGCCACATCTTCAGATCCTAGTCTAAACAACACCAGAAAGGCATGAACCCATCAACCTATCAAATGTAGTTAAAGGAATCATGTAACGATATTACTCTCCTCCCATCCACTGCCATGCTATATTTTGAAAAACCACCAAATGCTCTTTGCTCTGCCTGGCTTTTTATATGCCCACGATGTGGGTCAATGGCAAGTCACACCTCAGTATGGGCTCTGTCCTAGAAGATACTAAGAGCCCAAACCTCCACCTGACTTTGAAGAGAGTAGAGAAGTGGTTCTCAAACTTTTTTCATTTTGCAGACCCCTAAAAAATTTCAAATGGAGGTGCAGACCCCTTTGGAAATCTATTGTCTGTATATACAGTGGAAGGCCGTTCAGTCAGTTTTCAGTCTGAGTCTTTCGCAAACCCCTTACACATAGTTCGCAGACCCAACCACAGGTTGAGAACCGCTGGAATAGAGGGTGCTCAGCACCTCACAAATGTGTTCAGTACGTCTCCTGATTGGCTCTAGTAGAACAATGAGGCAATGAGTCACCTCTGGGCTTCTCTCCAGCTGTGCCACAGCTGTGCTGCCGCTGTAGTGTTTTAAGTGTAGATAAAGCCTAAGATTGTATTAAGAAGATGACTGTGTGGATCTAAGTTAATTAACATGATGGCTTAGAAGTCAGCAGAGAGGGACAAGTTGTGGTTTGCATTGTGTCAGCAGGCCCTGGTTAACCCTATGGTACTAGTCGGATTTACCCATGACTAGATGATGAAATGTTACGCACACCTTGTCCTTGTCTGCAGTGACTATTAACACCTTGTTAGTTAACATGACTTCATAAGGCTGTGTTATAACACTACCTGATTACTAGAGACACCAAGGCACACACTACCAGGGATAAAAGATTTCAATAAGCCTCACACTAATTTTGTAGCAGGGCAGCTGCTAACATACAACACGTGTGTCCTGAGGGACAGGTGCAGTTGTATTCCCCCCGCCCAATCCTCAAAATGCTTCCTGGAGATCAGACTGTCTAATAAAAAGGCTTTTCTGCTGGGACAAGCGGCACAGTTTCCTACCAGCAAGAGTCTGAGCTTCTGTTTGATCCACCGTCGGTGCCTTTTTGCATTCATGGAAACTTAGCTCAAAGTTAAGCCCGCAGTAGCCAAGAGGAGTTGGAACTTTTACAAGCTGATTTGATTCCAAGCTTGATTTTCTTCCAAACATGCAGAGCTGCTTTAGATCGAGAAACAGCCAAGCACTTATTAAAGTAGAAGCCAACTGAGAATAGGAAAAGGGAGGTGGGGGAGAAATAACCTTCCAATTCTAAAGCTGGGGATAAAAGCCCGTCTTGCTCCAACCCCCCCCCCCCCCCCTCCCCCCCCTCCCCCACCCCCCACACACACACGGCCTTACCCTAAGCGGTGCTGAGCAATGCAACGCCCACTGACACGCAAGATCAAGCCCTTTGTCACTTTCTTTCTCTGAACAGCCTCGAAAGCACATTCCAGGAACCTCATACCCCTGCATGCTGCTGAAGCTTCCAAGCCACTGAATTCTAGTCTGAGCAAGGATGACCTCATTTGGAACAATTCTAATCCCTAGACCAGGCTAAATTTCTCCTGCCATTGAGGGGGTTTTTACCAAAAGACATACTGATGCTCCTCTCCCTTTTATTCATTTATTTTTTAAAGGAACAGTCACCAAAAACAGGCTCGGCGTGGGGGGAATTGGGGTCTTTAAAGGATCTGTCATATTTGAGAACCTCAAAAGTTGCTGGGATCCCAGGGCATCATTGATCCTGATTCAAGCATGCAAGCCCTTGCCCACCGTACTGTTTGGGGTTTATAGCAGCTCATGTTCTGATTGGGAGGCCGTAGGCACCGTATGCCACAGTCGAGAGGTTAGTGTAGTGTCCAAATCATGTTCTGCCAGGAAAACATGCCACTTTAGCAACAGACACTACGTCAACCCTTTCATCAGGAACCTCTTGAAACTCCTTGCCACACAGACTGAAAGCCGTTTGGCACCGAAAGGAAGAACTGTGTGTGCCTGAATCCACTTTTGCTCATCCCTACTAGTTTTGAACAGTATCAAATTCCTCAGGCCCAGACGAGGAAACCCACCAACGCCTCCGTGTTTCCAGTGAGCAAGAGTAGCTTGATTGAATGCCAGGTGCATGGAACAAGAGCCTCATGCTCAGCAACTTAAAAAAGAAAATGTCTTGGCACACGCTTCAAAGGCATACCGATTCTCCAGCCGACTGTGAAAGGAGTCTAAGGGAGTTTAAGCCTGCAATTGGGCTTTTGTTACAAAGCCTAACAGAAAGGCAATGAAAACAGATTTTTATTGGACTGATTGCTTGGATCGATACATCTTCCTGGTGTTTTTGCAACCTAAATGTTGCACCACTTGTGCTACTGCTTGGGACCCAGGAAGTCAGATGGACTAGTCTATTTTCACTACTGAAGCGGAGAAGTAAATAGACAGTACTGATGCAGAAAAGAAAATTTGCTTGCGGGAGTTACTTTGATTCAGTAATTGACACTGCTGTAGCACAGGGGAGGAATTTTTTTTTTTTAAGCTTGACAGTGTCCATTTGAATTACAACGATTTGAGTATTACTTTTAATCCACGCAATGTTTCACTGTGCCACCAGACTCCAAGCTCTCTTCCGGAGGAGGGATGTCATCCTCACACTGACTGGCAAACTCTGAACCAGTCTCCCCTGCATTTCACGTTATGAGAATACATTCCAGGAGCAGATGGAACCAGCTGGAGAAAAACCACTTGTGTCTCAACTTGAGGCCAAATTCTGATCCCACCAAAGTCAACTGTGAGCCTCCAATTCAGCGGGATTTGGCCTATGATGTCCAAACTCAGAGGTGAATAAAATATGGCCCCCATCTACAATCCCCTCCCATCTAACCTGGTAAGTGTTTCTAGACCACCAAAACTCATTGCCTGCTACCTAGGGAGCAGCCAACTGTCACAAACAATGCCACAATCCAAATGAGAACCCGTGGGATATGTTCTACTTCAGAGATCAGCAGTGAGAACTAAACAGCTTTGAACTTCAGCCCTCCTCCCCTCTCCCCACTTTCATTCCTGCTCTGTAAAGGTACCATAATGTCACAAGAGCAGCAGCACAAAGCTAGAGAAAGAGGAGGAGGAGAAACTGGCCCCAGCCTGGTGTCTAGTTCCAGGCAGTTTTATCAGTACCTGAGCCAAAGATTTAATTCAATGTGAGAGACCCGGGAAAAGAAGGCCTTCTCTTTTTAAAAAGACAATTTATATTATTCTGCCTATTACCTGATCTGGATTCTGATTTATTAATTCTCAGTGACAATAACAATAAACAACATTTTCACGTCATTCTTTATGTGCATAAAGTTACATCAGATTGCTACAGAGATATGTTTAAAAATGGGCAAGCCAGAGCCCAGCTTTTCAATGTATTATTGTTTTTAATTCATAACCAAACTGTGTTTATATCAAAGAGGGTGGGGGATTGGCCACTATCCCATGAGCTTGAAATCCATTATCTTCACTGCAGTGACTGAGAAAAATTCAGATCAGCTGCTGATTTTTGGCTGGATTTGCTGGATAGGAAAGAGGTGTTTTCAAACCCGCTGGGAAGAAAACATTGTGCCTCATTTTTATACTTGTACTTCAGAACAGGATGACAGGGGGGGAGCCAAGGAACTGGTTTTTCTTTGCAGCCATCTTCTTATTAAGACTTTAAACAAATAACGCCCAGTTCAGGTAATGGATCTGGGATCTAGAAGAGAAGGGTGGGGAGGGGGAGAGGAGGAAGTGTATTCAGTCAAAGCTGCTTCACGCATGACTGCTGAAACAAAGCCTGCCACTGTGCCCTGGAAGTTTTTAAACCAAGCCCTAAACTTCATGCATAGGAACAGACAGGCATGGATACTGGAGCCTCTGCATGGTTTTCATCATGAATGTCATGCTGAATCCACTCACATACACGTTCTCCATGGAGGGCAAAGTACATGGAAGAGTTGGCCAGGCAGTTTCTCTTGCATTCTTCAGTACAGAGGCCAAAGGCCCTGTTGTTATCCACAGAGCGGCTATTAATGGGGCTGCAGAAGCAGACATGCATTTATACAATGGCCGAATATGTTTCTGTGGGTGACATTCATCCCAATGCAAACTCCATGTGCAAGGCTTTATGCACCAAGACCTACCTAGGTCTTTACACATAGCACAAAGAGCCCCCACATCGTCTCCGAGACGCGGTAAATTTCACCCTAAGGTATCAAGGATGTTGTGGGGTCAGTGTTATCAGCTGTAGCTGAAATCAGATGAAGTAATCCATCCTGTGAAAGCCACGGAAGAACAAATGGCTGAAGCCAAGACAACACCCCATTTCAACTTTGTGTCGGAACACAAGATTGGAGCACTAGGGACGTTACCATACGCTCAAGCCATTTGTTTTCTCCATGACAGCACGTAATGCATCCTTTGAATTTTCTTTGGCTGGCACTTTGTTGGCCCCATTGTGTAATCCGCATCACTCAACTCACTGCAGGGGGGAAGGGAAGAGAGGGTAGGCTTGAAACAGGATAGCCGAGTTGATTCCTGTAACTTACTGCTCATTACCCCAAAACACGTCTTACCATTTATTGTCCTTCTTTCGGCATCTCCTCTTCCTCGTGGAGCTGCTGCCTTCTTGCTTGGAAATCCTCATCTGGAAGGCATGAGACAGACCCATGTGATCAGAACTTCAGGGGTTTCTTTCCTGTATCTAAAACAGCTGGCTGGCAAAGTTGCAGCAGTGTCAGGGGACTGGAAGGGCCTGGGAATTGCAGAAGGAACTGGATGCCTTTCACTCCTGGATCATCAGCTGGTTCAAACCAGACCCAGGCTAGCAGTAAACAAAGCCACTACTGGTGGATGGCAGTTCAATGTCCTATGTGAAATGAGTTGCTGGGTATCAGCCCATTTCTAGCTGCACGAGTGCCTGCCTGTACAGCTGGCGCCTTGTTTGGCTGCCTCAGCAGATGGGCCTAGGCCTGAATGGGTTATGGAGACTATCACCCTCTCACCCCTTGTGATGCTTCTCCTGGGTCAGGGGAGGCGGCTACTGTTGTCCTGTAGACACATAGGGGACTTCAGGTCTCAGGGCTGTCAATCCAGCACCTTTAACCACTGGGTTATAACTCCATTAAATCAGCACACCCCTACTGCAAAGCTACAGCGAGCATTACCCATCCGAACTGTGGCTCTTCGGAAATGGGGCTCCACTTTGTTTTGCTTATTTCCCTCTTGTTTCTGATCCCCGGACATCTGATGTGGAGCTCAACTAACAGAGCACGGAGGGCTGGACAGCCAGAACCATGGGGGAAGGGGACCAGGAGGAAGCGCTTGTTCCATCCAGACCTCACTCCTATACCTTGGTGAGTTAACACATGGCTGGAGAAGTATCCGTTACACAGCAGAGGAGCTGACATGAGGAGAGAAGGGAGGAGCCTGGCTAAAAAATGGGTGAGTTCCTCATCCTGACCCTGGCTTGGGGGAATGCCCCCATTCTTTTCCTGGTTCAGAGAGAGCTCCTCCATTCCTGTTTCAATCTGTATTAGCCACAGGATGCTCCAGACCTGCTGGCTGCTTTGCATTAGGAAAGGGCAACTCGGGGAACTGGTTCCCAAAGGCAAACATCATAGGCAGGAAGGAATCTGCAAGGAAACAAGCACGCCACACAACTCCCTGCTATTTGGGATCACATACCCCCACCACGGTACTGGGCAAATCAGCCAGAGACTTGCCTTCTAGCAGAAACAAGCATTGTCTTACCGCACGAGTGTCCTTCAACATCATCAAGAAGATTCGCTGTGGAAGCCGCTGTCCCCATCCTGCACTCTGTGTTAAGGAAAACGTTCAAGGGACTGCGATTGTAAGTCACAGACTTGCAAACAGTCCATCACAGTGGACTCCAGGGGCTGGGGGTGGTTCCCAGGTATGTTTCCAGTTGAAATCTGCTGTTATCTCACATAAGATCTGAGTCTTAACAGAACAGGGAGGCCATGACGACAGAGGCACTCAGATACCAAGGCAACATATGTTGGAGAGTATTAACGCAGCTCCTCAGGGAAAGGAGTCTGGGGAAAAAGTGCTTTTACCTCTGGGTCTCTATCCAAGTGCAACTAGAATGCAAATGGAAAAGAAGGGGAGGAAGGGCTGATGGAGACGTCACCAGCACTGTTTCTCTTGCATCATTGTCCTAGGAGTGGCACGACAATCTTTTAGCACGTGTGCTGCTGAAGTTAACATGGCACTGGAGAAACTCTCCCCAAAAATACAGTTTCCAGGGAGCTTCAGCAACAAGTGAATCATCTTAGCTGGGCTCAGACCAGAATCCCAGATCCAAATATACCAAGCCTTCATGGGAATTCACAGCTGGATCCAAACTTGCACACACGATAAGCCGTGAATTTGCTCTACGCTTGTGCTTGGGACATGAGGGTTGCAAACACATGCCTTTTGGTTACTGACATCGTTTTCTCTTCCTGCTCCTTGCTCCCTCCCACATGCACAAATCTTTGCCCTAGTTTCAGGGCTTACGTGGAACACAGACCAGTGATTCTCTACCTTCTCTATACCGAGGAACCTCTTCTCCATAACAGGACTCTCCCTCCAGGATCCTCCTCCAACCTATCCTGCAACCCCCAATTTAGAAATACGGGAAGGTCAGAATGGTTGTGTCCCTCTAACCCTTTCCATGACCCCCAAGGTGGAGAAGCCCGCTATAGGCCTCGCTCTAGCCCTCTGCAGCAGAGCTTTGTTCCAAGTTGCAGGAGCTGGGCCCCATTCACAGGAAGCTCAGTGTGACCAGGGGGTAGGAGGACAGCGTCACATGCTAAAAGATACACCTGATGCTTCAGTAAGTGTTTTCTTTTTGACTTCTTCATCTTGGTCTTCTCTGAGAAAGCCCTGGCAAGTTCAAACAGCTTCTTGCGTGTAGCTGAAAGGAAACCAGCTCTTAATCAGTCATCAAAAGTTGATAGTAAACAACAAGTACGAGAGATGCCAAGCTCCCATTCCATCCATTTGGGATGGCAGGGCTTGATTCACCCTTTGCACACTGTAGAGCAGGGGACAACTGAACCAAGAGGAATTTGCCTCCTTGAATGCAGAATGCACAAAGTCTTAGTGTTTAGCCTTAGAAAATCAAGGACCAATAAACTTTTCCAAGCACTGGTAGTTGTTCCAGTGACCAGAAAGAATAGAATTTGATCCCTGCGGAAAGGATGCAATTGACTACACAAAAGGTCTGACTATTCAGACTTTTTTATTTTGAGTTCTACAACGTTCTTTACCCAAGACTAAGCCAAATTCCCTTCCCCACCCCACTCCCTACTACACTGAAGCACAAATAAACTGGAGCCCTAGCCCATGAGTCAAACTGCATGATGTGCTCAATCTATTTTACAACAGGAGAGTAACCTGTGGCTTGCTGGAAAGAAAGAACAGAAGCGGGAAGCATCTATTCTCCCCTCTTCCTCTAGCCTCTAATCTAGGATTTGAACAGAAGCTAGAAAGTATTTGCTTCTATTGCCAGGAAGCCCAATCCTGTGCATGTCATAGAGTCATGCCATACAACACGTACATCAGAGACAAGCATACACGCAGGCTTGCAGCATGAAGGAGGATGCCAGATTTGACACCAGAGCCATTTGGTCAGTTCAGCACGTGTATCTGGCAAAATCCAACTCCATCTTCTGTGTCTACTGGAGGAGATTCCTAACTCATCTGCCTGCAAGTGGCAGGGAAAATCCAGCCAAGCCACATCTATCATCTTCTGGGGTGGGGTGGGAAGAAAAGAAAAAATGTCTCCACTTGAAGAACAAAATCATTCAGGGAGCAGGACTGCTCCCTCATATCTTGGGGATCCTCTTCATCAGTGATGGACCCTGGGGCATGGTCTCCTCCCTACCCTTTTCACTGCTTTAATCCCCACATAGGAAGGAGATCTGGTATCATTGCTTTCATCTCCAGCCAAGAAGACAGGGCTAAGGGCTGACAAAGTCCTCAATGCTGGGCACGACAGTCCCTACCCAGTAAGCATGAAGTCTAGGAGAGAGACACATGGAAGAGAGGGGTGGCATGAGTCCATAAAAACATGTGGGGAGGGAAGGGCAGTAGCTTAGTGACTTAGGATGCAGAGGGCTTTCCTGCACCAGGGTTGGCATAATGAAATGCACCGAGGCAAGCCTGGGAGAGAAACAGGGCAACAAACCTAGCATGGCTGGTGGGGTGGATGGGGGCTTCCTGGGAAGCCAATCCACATTTCTGAGGTTACCCAGATTGCAATGCTAAGCACTCACTGGACAAGCGGCAGGAGACCAAGATTCAGACATCTCCCACCCAGCATTGCGACCATGTCAGCTTCTTCAGAGCCAAGTCTCTTATTAGTCTGAAACAGCTGGCACAGGAGCTTGGCCCATCTCCGGCCAGGACTGCACCCAGGGCACAAGAAAAGCACCGACAGGCACTAAGTGTGGGGTGGATGACACAGAAGTCCAGGATTAGAGAAGGCACATGGAAATCAAACCCTAATCTGCTCCAGGCTTTGGAGATGGATTAGTGCATTTTGGATTCTCCTACCTGACACTCCCAGTTCATCCTGGCCAGGCTTAGTGCAGCCTTAAAAACAGCACAATGTATTAAACGGCCTTCTAATCAAAGCTCAGCTCCCAGCTAACGATGCCTCGCCCTGTTAGAGTCACGGGGTGGTTTGAGAGACACGAATAACGGCTGAGACTAGGAGGGGAGGTAAGAACCCCATAGCTATGCAGGTCTGTGCATACCCGGGTGCTGGCTCGCACACATGCACACAGAGTGCTTTGGCAGAAAAACGCCTTAGCACTTGATTGAGTGCCAAAGAATCCTTACAGCTTCTCCTCTGCCTGCCCACCTACTCCCATGCAGCCTTCCCTCTACTGATAGCGAACCTGGAAACAAACTCACATTTTCCCATGTGTTTCAATTTGTCCCTGAATAAGGCATCTTCAGACACAGAACTGCTGGTCTCGCTGGTTACGGTGGGGGCCATGTCACCTGAAATGCAAACACCCGGTCACTAGGAGTTTGTGCAGGGGCGGAGTGTGTGTGGGGGGTGGGTGGGAGGGAGGAGGGAGAGGGGCGGTGTGGAGAAGCTAAGCCAAACCGTCACCACTGACCCAATTCCAGCTTCTGTGAAACAGCAGCCCTGCCACAAAGCAGATGCCAGCCAACTCAAGCTTGGGCTGAATAAGACAGAGCAAGACAAGAGCACACATGAAAGATGGAGACCAGCCCAGGGAGAAATTAACGGCAGTTCCTGGTGCACAAAGGGATAGTCTGTTCTGCCTCAGTGAGACAAGCTGGGCTGAGCATCACCGTGCCAGGTGGGATGCAGACAGAGCTGGATTCTGGGTAGGGAAAAGGAAATCAGCAGGCACAGTATTACCTAGGCCTCTTGGGATGGAAGTGACACCCTCCCCACACACACACTATGCTTCCAGTATAGCCCTCACTTTTAAAGTGTTACAGTTAAGAGACAACAGGCCAGATCCACAGGTGTGGCTCAGCTGATTTCAATGGAGCTCTGGGTGATTTCTGCCTGCCTGAGAGTTTGAATGCCCAGGGCATTACACCTTCACCACCTGTGCAGAATGAATGCAGACAGCCGTAGATACGACCACTCTGCCCTGGCCGTTTTCACCCCTGCGCACAACGGATGCAGAATGACTACACAAGGTGCAAGGCCCTGCAGAACCAGGGCCCATCCATCAACGTCAGAGCTTTGTTAAAAAAAGAAATGAAGGAAAAAAGAATCACCCTTCTGCTGAACAAAAAGCCTCCTGCTTCTCTGAATGTGACCCCAAGTCACCGCATCTGCTAATTTGATTTCTCAACTGGTTATTAGATCATGCTTCCAGACCATTTGCATTACCACAGGCAGCTAATTAAGAATGGAGAAAGTTTAGACTTCTCAGCTGTACTAGTGCAGGCAGCTGATCTGGGCGAGTCATGGCTCCATGTTAATCGTAGCCTTGTGCTTCCCGTCCCCTTGATCAAATCTGGGCACAATTGAGATTCCGTAACCTGAGCCAGAATCGTCACATCAAGCCTCGATGAATAGCTCCATTTGCCCTGTCCCGCTTTGTAGTTCAGCATGAAGATACTGACAGACACCAGTGCTAATTCTCTCCTGTGGGGCAGCTGCTATGCTCAGTCCCCAAGGTTAATCAGGATTATTCAAACAGTTGTTATGTCTGCAAGGCATGATCCCCGGCTCATGGGCTAGGAAAGGGCATGTTTTGTTATGCTTGGGAACTAGATCACAAGTTCTCTTCATTCTACCTTCGCTCCCAAGCAAAATCTACATAGCCATGTGTGGCAAGAGAGAAAAGGACTAGGGTGGGGGAATGATGATTCTTTAAACCCTGGGCCAGCATAGAAGCAATGATGACCTCAAAGTTTCATTTGACCAAAGCTTGAGGGAAGTGCAGGACTCTAGCCCTAGTGCAGAAGAGAGAACAGAGTAGAAAACTGCATCCTAACTGTGTCTCTGTTGCAACCTGACTGGAATCTAAGCTCTGCAAGTGCTGAGGGATTGTGACAAGGCAGACCCTATTCATACAGTGTCATGTAAGCAGGGGTAGTGAAGAGCCTAGCAAAAGTGTGTCCCTCGTTTTCTGAGTCATTTTGCCCATTCTCAGGAGCTCCAACAGGTGACAGAAAACAGAGAAATTCTCTGCTGCAGGATAGGAAACTTAAGGGGGGGATTTTCAAAGCAGAGACAGGAGTTAAGGGCTCAACCCCAACTGACTGTCTAAGGGAATTGGGCTCCCAACTGCCCTTTGTGCCTCTGAAAATCTCCCCCGTAACTTCTCCTACTCATGGCACACTATTTTTATGGTTGGCAGAAGTCTCCCCCAACATCTCTGCGATTCGCCCCCAGAGGGAGAATTCCTCCCCAAGGAGCTTTGGAGAGGAGAAAGGGCTTGCTGTCAATGCACCCAAAGGAAGGCTTCATCTCTGCCATTCATATCACAAAGCAGATTTCCACTGTAAAAAAAGGTCTGTTCTTCACTCTGGTCACAATAGCACTGAAGATACGGCAGCTCAGCTTTTCACTTGGGTTAGCAGCTAGACTTAAAACTGCTAGAGCAGCCTGGGATTGAATTGGAATCGCTAGCCCGAGTTGGCATGTCTTTACTGTTATTTTAACCTGAGTTGGCTAATAACACACTTTGGGGGGGGGGGGGGGGGGGGGGGGGGGGGGGGGGAGGGAATGACAGCAAAGGCCTATCTGCAATGTGGCCCTCTGTAGACAACACAATGGCAGAAGTCTTAGGCCAGGTCTACATTACAGAGCTTACAGTGGCACAGCTGTAATCGTGGTAGCGATGTCAGCAGGAGAGCATCTCCCACTGACACAGCACTGTCCACCAGGCACTTTTGTCAGTAAAACTTATGTCAGACAGGGGTGTGAAAAAATAGACCCCCGAGCGCCATAAATTACATTGACAAGAATGGCTGCCAGGAGATCTCTATGATTGTATGCTCACACACGGCTGTAAAATTACCTGGCTGTATAGAAGAAAAGCTGAAATCGTTACTGATGGCGACAGTGGTCGACTTGGATTTTTTTGACTCATACTTCAATCGATCTGCAAAACAAAAAATATTCTATTAGACCGAGAACATTGCATCATTTATTCCATTCTTATTGATCTAGCCATGCATTGCATTGCACACATTGCCAAGGGTGTTTTACAGCTTCAGTGTAACAAGGTTTGGAATAAGGAAAGGAGCTTGGGGCAAGAGCAGGGGGAATTTTTTTCCCTTAATCTTTAATTTGTTTGTATGGTTTATGAAAGGCGCTGAACTGACAGCCCAGAAGGCTGAAGTCCTCTATCCATAGTGTAGGTACAGCCTGGAAGATAGCAGGGCCAGCTTCCCCACACTGCTCTGCCAATGTGCCCCATCCATACAGGGACCACACTGCAGGGTTGGATAGCTGGCCGTTGGATGGAGATCCACCAACAGCATTGTTACAGGCAGGAAGTCATTTGCACGGGCTGGGCTCAGCTAAACCCAAATCACCAAGTGGGCATTTGTTTCACCCAGTGGCTGGGTTTTTGAATGGAAATGAAATAGCATAAATATGTGACCATGCAAATATAATCAGCTAAGGCAAAAAATGTTCAGACATAGGTGTCTAAACACCAGACATCTAAATCCACATATAAGCACCCAAATAAGAGCATCCTGACTGTCAGAAGTGCTGAGTACCCATGACTCCCTCTGAGATCAATAGGAACTTGCAAGTGATCAGCACTCTGGAAAAATCAGGCCCAGAATACAGGGTGAGCTGAAATTAATTGCCTATGTTGTGATTGGACTTATCGATGCATGATTTGTGAAAGCATTTTCAGAAACTTGGTATGTCCCAGGGCGATGAAATAGACTTAAAGAAATTGCCTTGTATAGTTTTATTTTCAAAAGCTAACAAAAAACTCTTATTAGGAAAAGATTAAAAACAAATGGGTAATAATCCTCGTCTGTTAATTGCACGTATCTCTGATGAGGCATCGGAAGAGGACATTCATAAGCTTCTGAAAACACGTTTCAAAGCCAAATCACAACTCCAGATCTGCACATCTTCTAATGCTGGGTATGTTAAATTGGACCCTGGATCTTGATTTTGCAGATAGGCACTTCTCTTTATAATGCAGTTGAACAAAGACCCTGGGGCTGAAGGCCCTTTCCTAATCTAAAACGATCTGGACCCCAAATGTGCAGCTTCATTTCAAAGCAGTGCAACTAAGCTAGGATGGCAGCCTCTACACAGTCTGCTCCTTGCAATCCCAGCTTCGTTTGCTTTGTTCTGGTCTCCATCTGTCAGCAAAGTAAGCAAACTCCATCTGAAATGCCGTCTGCCGCTCCTTGAAGGATCGGCAATAAGCGATAGCATAAGGAACCTGGGCAAGTGCTTTCAAGACAGGCTTTTTGCCACCCTCATTGGCATTCACTCTCTCCGCTGTGTTCTTCTGCCTCAGATGAAAAGCAAGGCTGCACAATGCTTGAGGAGTCGAGAGGAAATGAACTGTGCCTCCTGAATGCTAGTGCTCTGCACATGCAAGGCACAAAGCTAATTAGTGGTAGCTCTGTGCCTCCACATCCCCAGGGAACAAACACATCTCTTCAAAATGAACGTACAAGGCAGTCAAGCAACAAGTGCAATCCCATTGCCATCACAACTGCGCCCTCTGAAAGAATCAGAGAGCTAGGGCACAGTGGGGATGAAGATCTTCGAGAGGTGCAATCTCACTTGGAGAGCACTGCTACAGAAAGAGCATTTCAAAGGCTGGCTGGACCTGTCGGACAGCGTGTGTGCATGCACACACATTTATTTTGTACAGAAAGCTGTGTTACTGCAATGCTCAGCTCAACTGTGAAAAGCCAGGCAAGGCGAAGTCTGAGGTACGAGCAACAGTGCTTGTACTTGACTTACAAGCATATGTTACATATATGCATTCGATCAATAGTATAAGGCAGCAATTGAAACCTCTCCGAAGAAGAAACGGTGTAATCCAACACGAGGTCAGTGTAACACTGAGGGGGTAATCCCAGATATTCCGACACAGGAGCAAGACTGCGAAGCCACGCTAGCACAAAAGGAAAGCACCCCTGCCATCAGCTCCCCAGTAGCTCAGCACCCTCAGGTTATTTACACCAATGCAGCCTAAGTGCAATGTGGCTGGAAAACGATGCCAGTGTGGTGTAGTTGCATTTTGCAGTCACTTTGCAATGGTGTAAATGACAACAAAGGCTGTAGGGCAATGGAAAATGAGGCTGAAGGGTTGCAAACTGCAGTACAGGAGGAATTCAAGCACATAAAAAGCATACACAGAAGTCTCTGAAATGGCTTATCACCTCTCTCAAGGGCAAGCAGAAAATCCCGGTTCCTCTGGAGCTCCTTCATGAATTCTTCGTTCTGCAAGAAGAGTGCAATTCGCTCATCTTCTAGGTACTGTTTCCACTTCCTCTCTTGGTCCAACGAACCCTGGGATCTCTGGTTGCCCTCACCAGGCACCATCTGATGGCAATTTTGTGAACTCTGGACAGGAGTGAGACAAAAGGGAAGAGTCAATGAAGGCCTTGAGCAGCTCATTACAGTAACCAGGTAGTATGTGTGACAGTAAGCCCCGATTCAACAAAGCACTTGAGCATGTGTTTAAGTCCCAATGGCTTCAATGACACTGAAGCGTAAGTGCTTTGCTGAATCAAGGTTTAGCTCGTGAAAGGTGTTGGAATATCAGCATTGAGATTGAAGATCTCCATCTATCAACAGAATCAGCACAGTTCGGGAAGCAGTAGGCTGAACTTCCCTCCCCTCCTGTTCTCTCAGCCTTCCCAAAAGGCCTCTACCCTGACCTTGGTTAAAGTGAAAATCTCTACTGGGAAAGGCAACTGTGAAAAAGGCTCTCTCTTCCCCAGCACACGTGCTCTCAATTGAACTCAGCAGCAGATATATTGATTATATGGTGTGTACATTTTTCTTCTGCTGCACTTCTCAGCCAAAACAGCACTGCCAACTCAGTTGTGGGAGAGTGAGCGAGGTTCTCTTCTCCTTGACCATCACCAACAGAAGTGTTTACCAAGCTCTAATCAATTACACATGCAGATTTACTGAAAGCAATCAGGCTACACCATGGGAGTCAATGAGGGGATAGTTTGGCCTGGCTTTATTGTTAGTGATGTGTGAAAAGGAAAGTACCCAGCTTGCCTCTCAGGTCCAAGGCTGAGTCAGCAGGGCTGGGCTATTGGGGAGGCAAAGTTGTTGGTTTTTCTTTTTAACTCGGAATCTGAAAATGTCTAATCTGGAAATCAGAAATTCAAGGTAAGTCACATTTATAATCAGAGCCTCACTTTAAATACAAGAATTAACCAGCAGAGTTCTTCTGATGAGTAAATTGGCGCTGAACCTGGCCTTGACATGGGAAAAAAGGCTTCTGTCCATGAGAGGCTTTGCACACATGGCACAGCTTTTACTGTTCTCCACCTGACGACTTAAAATGCAATTTACCATCTGACAAATTCCACTGTGCAAAGACAAACCCCAACATCCTCTGCTTCTCACTACCTTGCTCATGCATATATCTGGGCATGCAAGGGGGGAAAGGGGGAGAGGGAACATTCCATCCAGTAGCAATCTCATCTTGCCTAGAGTATTTATCTGACTTGCAGCTGGTCTCAGAGGGCCATAAAAAGCAATAGCATACAATTTCACAGAGCCTAGTGAACTAGCTGCTTCCTATTTCCAAAAAGGTAATATAGCCCAAGAAGCTGAAGCTCCCATGCAGTAATTTATGAGACTGAGGCAGATGTGTCTTCGGAGCCAAAAAGGAAAGGAAGAATCTAGTTCTCGACTTATAATTTAGCCCCCTTTATTGCATTTTCTGTCTCACCTCTCCTAGCCTATAGGAGAGACAGCTTGATGTATAGGTTTGTTTGCTGTTTATACAGATGAGAGTTGAGTGGGTGGAGAAAATACAGTAAGAAAGCTAAGTGGAAGAAATGAGCTTTGCATTTAGTTCAGTGGTCATCCTTGCTTCTTGCAGGAGACAGCGCCCTATTGCAGTTCTGGCAAGATGCATAAATTAATACACTCAGATGCCTAGCTACCGAGTTTTATGACCACACTAAGGAAGTATTGATGCTGAAGTCCAAAGGTAGCTCACAAACCCTAATGTAGATGGCACAACTGAAATGTAGCTACCTCTGGAGTGGGAGGGCAGCAGCCAATCCACATGCATCATAGTGCATAATAGAGGGGGACAAGGGAAATGTTGGCCAAGGCAAACCCCATATCCTATGAAAATTGCCATGAAGCCTCTTGGAAGCGTGAGGGCTTGTCTACACTTAAAACACCACAGCTGCTGCAAAATTAGGATTGCAAACTGTACAGGGGAAGGCTGATAGCTGTGATATTTCTACAGGATTTTGAAAACTTGATTTTGGCACACCTTAAATTTTGGGCTTCATTTGACCTCACAGCGTCACTACATTTCCATTGGAAATGCCCTTTCATGGTAATCTGCACAGAACTTGGTGAATCTACTTCAGAAGGATGAAGAACAGAGCCAGCCCTGCCAGGATTTGAACTTGTAGTCCTTACTAAGAAGTCCAGCTGCTATATAATTGAACATATTCTCCTCCCACCTGCACGCTGTCCATCTGCTGGGGTAGGATGCGAAGGAAGTCATCAGGAAGGTTGCCTAATAATGGGGGATTCCAGTTCCTGTACCGTCTGTGCACCTGCGGGCCACTGGAATTCAGCACATCAATCCTGTAAGCCAGGGGAAAAAGACACACCAAGATGAGGAAGAAATCATTTCAGCTTTTTGGCTCACTCTGCACACTCTAAGAACTCAGTTTCTCAAGCTGCGAGTGCCCTTGATTCCCACGGACTTGAATAGGAATTGAGGGCCCACCTCAAGCATTAAAAAAAAAAAAAATCATATCCCCCCCCAATCATGAAACTGGCTTAAAAATCATTTTTAAAGTAGCTAATTTGGGGGGTGGAGGGTGGGGTAATTTGCCTTTGAGTTTTTGAGCCTTTGGGTGTCGTCACGTTTTTAAGCATTCCTCTGCTGGACATTTATTCTTTGTTTTGTTTCTCAAGATTCTCAGATAACGACACCAGGAGCTGGGCCTTTAAGAAAAATCACCAAATATCATGAGAGTTGGCAAGACTGAACAGTTGTATAGCACCACATAACTGCCTGGGAGCATTCTTGTGTGGAAGGGAGGAAAAGAAGAGAAGGGAGGTGTTCGCTTCCTTAGAAGCCTCAGGCATAGGGCCATGGCTGAGGCAGGACACCAGACTTGATAAACCAAGTGGTGTGATTGGGTGTGTGAGTCCTTAAGCCCAGAAGTTCAAATGGAGTGAATGTTCAAAGAACCAAATGGAAGTGACCAATGCAGTTGTTTTAATGGCCACTACAGAGCAGAAGGCACATCACTAACCAAGGAGCCCTTTGACCTGCTCTGCACTGAACCTATCCCTGGCATGCTTATAAGGCTGGAAGTTGCAGCACTCTTTTACATGCCAAATCTGTCTGCATCAGCGACGGGCGACGAACACACAGGCTGTAAATGTAACCTATGCACGTTACACTAAACCGACAGGCACCCTCAGCAGCACTCCCAGGGCTGCATGCAGACAGCAGGTGTAGTAGAAAGAAAGAGCCTGGGGCACTGGGCCAGGTGCAAGACCGGAGGCCTGAACCAAAGGCCGTGAGGCAGAGTAAGCCTGCCCTTGGCAAAGTAACTCACTAGATATTTACGTAAATACGTTCTAGAAGGCTAGTAGAGATCAGATGGTTTGACAGAACAATGAATAGAAATGTTTCATCGGAGATACCAGGAAAAAGGGAAGGGGAACAAACGTCACGAAATATGTAAGGTGGTACATAAGTCGTGTATCCCAGTTGTTTGTCTCAGTCTATACAGGTTGGGATACCTCGCCTTGATCCTGTGTGTGGCCTAGGGGACAGCAGAGACTCCTGCTGCTGACGGAGCCGCTCCTTGCCACTGGGCACTCGTGTCTTAGTGTATCGGTAGCTCCTATGGGATGCTAGGACTGTGCAATAAGCCTGGCTGGGTGCCTCTGACATTGAACCATGCCAGTGATCTTTCTTTACGAGTAACATCGAGGGCTGCAACATCTGCTAGTCCAAGGACAGAAGCACTGAGCAACCTGAACAGTATTACAGAGGCAACAACATTCCAGCCTTCAGGACTTGGACTACCTGCTCTTGTTAGATACATGGGCAGTCTGTGTCCTTGGCCCTTTATCCCGTTCTGGGTGCGCTGGCTGTGCCTCGCTCCCCCCTTCTATCTTCCCCTATACCCACACTCTGATAGCAGGACATGGGGCCCTCCTGCTCAGCCATTTCTTGCCTACTCTTGCCTGTTAACACTTTCATTTGCAGTGGTCAATTCTTTCTGGAGTTCAGATGGGGCTGCTTCCAGAGCATTCCCCAGAATTACAGAACACAGACACAGAAGAGACCCATTAGGTCCCCATGCCAGGACTGTCTCCCTATTGTATCTTTCTTAATGCTTTCTCTAGTTTAGTTTTAAATACCCTGAGCAATAGACACCATTTCCTTGGGGAGGCTATTCCACTGCTAGGTGGAGTTGCCTGGATTTTTGGGAGCTTGAAATTGGCTTCTTTTATTTTACATTTTCTGAGGGTGGGAGTTTCTTTCATTCATCTCACACCCACACCCCACTCTTCCTCCTCCCCCCCGTCCCTCCCAAGTTGGACAGACCTGTCCTTCATGTCAAGGACTTCCCCAGTTAACGGCCTCTCAGGAAAAGTTATTTTTCTGTCAAAATCAACATAAAAGGTGCTTTACACAAAGCAAGATGCATTACTCAAGGAACTTAATCCTTGATCTGAAGAACTAACAACCTACAGGCATTGGGTGGCAGACGCAGAGAACAAATGCAAAAGCAGAGTATAGATTATCTTTGTTGCCAGGTTTCCAGGAGATGTTTGAAGCTGGAGGGGCAGTGGGGGCTTGGTGTACCTTAACTGAGAGGAGTACAGGGCAGCTTGAAAGAAGGCACAAAGTTGGCAGAGGGAGGAAGAGATGAGGAGGGAGCTGAGGACCTCCACTCTGGCAGCTGGAGGGATCTTACTACTTTCTCAAAGAGTGGGTGCATTTCAGGAGCCATGGATTTTTATTTTCATGGCTTGCAGTGAAGCATAAAAAGTCAACAGAGATGGCAGGTGGCGATTATAATTGCACGTGAATGTCAATGTCTTCATTATGACTTACACACTGGGAACAAATAAAAGCCTCTTCCCAGGTGACTGCCACGTTAGAGCTTTCCTTTCAAACTCTGACTGTACCCATCCTGCAGAGGCGCCACACGCATTTTAGGCAACAGGGACTGCACAAATCAGCCATGGAAAACTCAAGTGGTGTTCGTGTGTCATTAAAGGAACGGGGAGAGCACATTTCTTGCCCCATTCCCAGGACAATTCTACATCAGTAAATTTCATCACTTAACCCTCCACACAGCCACATTCCTTAGCCTCCTTAGCAGCTGCAGATCTTATGGAATCAGCCCGGATGCAGCCAACTCACGCTAATGACGGATCTCAGCATACGAGTGCAGAGTGCCCCATGCCACCTTCACATTGGAAGATGAGCATAGCTGGATAAATCCATTTTGTACAAACCAGGTGCAGGCCTCGGGCTCCCTACCAATTGTCAGGGCTGCCCTCAGGTCAGTAATGTGTGGGCACCTCTGCCTAAATGCCAGAGAGGTATCTCAGAAAGGTGATTTCAGTACATAGCCCCCCAAGCCCCCCCCCCCCGACCCACCCGCCACCCCCCCATATTATGCTGTACATTTGTACATGCTTTATGGGGAAAACTCAACTTTTCCTGCCTACATGTGCTGGATAGCTTGTTAGATTATCACAGCATAATGGAAACTAGAGACAGACAGAAAAGACACCAACAAATGTACTATATTTAAGTACCATCACAGGGAGAAATACCAGTTACAAAAGGACTGTTTAATCTAGTGCAGAAAGGTAGAACAAGAACCAATGGCTGGAAGTGGAAACCAGACAAATTTCACCTAGATCAACCTCTGGAACAAACCACCAAGGGAACTGGTGGACTCTCCCTCTCTAGCAGTCTTCAGATCAAGACGGGATGACTTTTGAAAGATAGGCTTTAACCAAACACAAGTTACTGGGCTCAACACAGGGTAACTGTGTGAAGTTTAAGGGCTTGTGATATTCAGGTGGTCAGGCGAGACGATCAAATGGTCCTTTCTGGCCTCACTCTCTATGAAAATGTAACAAATCCTGGCCAGCTGGTACTTGGCAATTGTCACAATGATACACATCCCATGGCCACTGAGATCACCACAGAAACATGAGAAATAGCACTTGGATCTTCTTGCTGCAGAAGCCCAGGCCTCTGCCAGCTGAGGTAAAGGAGAATTTCAATGAGCTCTCAGCATATCAGGCGCTTTGCATAATTTAGTACTTTTGATTCCACTACATTTACTAGGTCAGTGGACAACTATTACAACTGGGACATACCTACTGGCCAGCTCATTCTGAGGTCATCTAATCTCCAGCATAGTTTAGCGATTGCTCCTCCTCCTCTCACATGCAGCTGATTCAACTCAATATCCAGGTTTGTAACCAAAGTATAGCCTTGTCTCACGGGATGCTAGGCATTGTAAACCCCCTCCAGATGTCGGGCTGGGCACTCTTCCACCATGAGTTATTGTCTGCAATACTACTCCACAGTCACGGCATGGGGAGGAAACCAGGCCAAGCCAGTACACAGTTGCGGCTATTCTGAATGAGCCAGAGAATAGCCTGTTGAGGCCGGTCCAGAATCTACAATCAAGTGGACAAAGAGGCAGGTGCAGCGATGGACACCTGAATTTACTCAGTATGTCAGACTCTCTTTCCCACCAATCTTTCCACTCTGTAAGAACATAATTTTCAGCTGCCCAGTGGCACTGACCATCCATGTGTGATAAAGGGCCAGTAGTGTGCTCCTCCAGGAGTAGGTGAGATATCGTAGTAAAGGGGTGTTAAGAGATCAGCCACGGTCTCACAGCGATCTGCAGGCAGGGGATTCCTCCCCTGAATGCAAGCAGACCTTTGAGTTGGCGCTGTGTGTTGTTTTCTGTTTGAAAATGGGGGCACCAGTCAACTGGAGATGTAATAGGTTGATTTTCATCTGTGTCAGCTCTCCAGGCAGACTTAACAGTAACGGTATCTCACTGAAGGTCTGGGGAGCAACGTGCACCAGCACAAAAAGTATAATTCAAGCAGCCACTAAGAATACAAGTGGCCAAATTCAGCTCCATGTCGACAACCTGAGTGTGGCAGCTTCACCCGAGACCACTAAGAAGTTTTCATCTGAAGGAAACACCGGAGCCAAAACAGATGTACTAAGGACCTGCTCCAGAGGAGGTTTCTGATAGTTTTAGCATCAAGGTGGTATGAGAAGATACCTTAATTTTCAGGTGTTCCCAGGGAAGGTGATGGCTATGGTCAAGTTTTACTCCTGATTTATAACTGATTGCTAGGACCTACAGAACACTGAAGTTTGGCTTTATTGCCTGAGGAATGCAGGAGTCCACATTTAAAAACCTATGTGCTATTCCCATAGCCACCATCTCTGTTACTCTAGTTTTTCTGACTGTAACCACTCGGGAATAAAATCTCTTCGTTTACACAGATAGGCTCAGTGAGAGAAACCACCTGCTGTTGTTTCGGTGAAACAGCTCACCTCCTTTAGCTAATTTTTGACATTCCATTCAGCTCATGAGTTACTTTCTGGGCCTTTCAGTGTTGTTTCTAAAGCCTTACAGACATTTTCCCCCAGCTGTGAACTTCATTCATCTCCTTTGGCTTTATCTCACTCAATCCTATTTAACTCTCACCAGCTGACCCTGCAAGAGGCCAGCCAATATGCAGCAAAGCACCATTTCTTCAGCCTCGGAATGTGTCCTGTGCATGTGCCTTTCAAAAACACTCACCCTTTGGCCAAAGCAACATGGTGAAATAGAATATATGGTGGACAGCGTCAAGGACAGTGTGCCAAATGGTGCACAACTTTTCCATTCATGCTAAGCTTTCTACCTTGAAAGAGTAGCCTGCAGGACGCTCATTCACCCCTTCTGGAGGAACATTTAATCAAAACCTACTGTGACTACAGGAAGGGGAGAAAATTTTGTGCTGCAGCTGCACTAAGCTTTGCTCATCCAGGATTTGATTTTGCATCTGGGGTGGTTTAGATCCAGACCCCTCTCACCCCACCTGCAAAGATCAGTCTCAAAGATAAATGGTTCCAATTTTTACCCTTCTGTAGTAAACATCCCCACTCAGGAGGCAAGGTTACTGGAGCAGTCAGAATTCCCATTAATAGTGCTTTGCCCTTCTCTTAGTCACCAGTGTATCCTGTACAAGGCAACATGCACAACATCAGAACAAGCCCCAAAAGAAAGCCGCCTGCTGATTTTGTTCCCTGCCAGCTTTCTCTACTTTTATGAAATGGCATTCCTAATCCTGCGGGTTTGATTCATTGCCATTTCAATCTCAGCAATGTGCCAGCCTACGTGGCACAGTCATACCAGCTATCCCTATAGCAGCAAGCCAGCAAGCATAGCCTGGCATTCCCAAGCACACTTCGATACACGTGGGAGACAAAATGTTTTGGAAAGGAAACAAATCCATTCCAGTCTGTAAAAGGAAACTACAGGCAATGAAATAAATACCTTGAAATGCACTTGCTCTACACCAGCAGCGTCCTTTCACAGAACCAGAGTGTGACCGCATGCTAGAAGCTCTCCATCACTGTAACCCAAAACAAGCTGGCTCCAGGCTGTTTTCTGTGAGGAGGGGACTCGTGAGGGTTGGATTCTGCACTCTGGCTCTTACCTGGGCGGGGGGCTAGGTGGAGCTTGCGGATACTGCCGGTCGAAGACGTGCATATCATAGGCAGGGGGTGAGTAGACAGGGGGAGGCTCTTCATCCGAACTGTCCGGCTCCAGCGTCCGCTCCAAAATCTACACAATTAAATGAAGGCGAGAGAATAAGAGACCAGTGATGGGTCAGCAGAGGAGAGCCTGGACTGCTGGTGGATTCTCTGTACCTTGAAGTCTTTAAATAATTATTTGAGTACTTCAATAATTCAGTCTTAGGTCAGAGGTCTATTACAAGAGTGGCTGAGTGAAGTGCAGGTAGTCAGACTAGATGATCATAATGGTCCCTTCTGATCTTGGAGTCTATGAGACAATGCAAGATATGCCTAGGGAGGCCCCATCCTCCCCTCTCACGTACACAGGTGTAAATCAGGAGCCGCTCTATAGAAGTCCATGTAGTTGCACTGGTGTAACGGCAACATGGCACCAGAATCAGGCCCATCACATCTTTTAAAGCAGGCTAACATGGGGGCTGCCAAACCAAGCAGTGCCCCTTAAGACGCGCTGTAATAATTCAAAGGGTGGAAAACTTGTAGTTATGAGAGACAACTTCGACCACTTAGTGAAAAAATGGCTAGCTGAATACGACAAAATCTCTGCTCCCTGTAGGATAAGATCTCTCCCCTCACACATGCTGTAATAGGACACCAGGACACAGGGGGCTCCGCTGATCCCTTCTAGTATTTATCACTGGTGAAACTAAACAAGCAAGGCAGATACTGTACAAGCGCCAGCAGGCAGGGCCAGGTGCATTTCATTTTGTTTTTTAAGGGCGTGCCACAATTCCTGCGCAAAGCAGGGTCCGGATCTTGAAAAGTGCGAAGCACTCAGGGCTGGGTTCTCCAAAGCACCCAGCCACAGAAAGGCAAGGAACTTTGCATGCTTAAGTGACGTAGGCACTTCTGAAAATAAATTCTTCCCTCAACTCCTGCTGACTTTACGGGAATTGTGAGTGCCTTCCAGGATCAGGCAGTTGGCGTGGCAATGCCTGGCAGGCCACCTGGCCATCGGTGCTGCAAAGTACAATCACTCCCGGCATCCCCTTGATCGCTCCCTTTGCTTACTCCCTCTCCTCACAGAAGTCTGCAGTTCACATTCCCAACGGTGTGGAGGTCAGGGCATTCGCCACACCTTTGCACTGCTGTGCACGTGCAATCCTGCGCTGGGAACACAGTCCTCGGGAAGATGGTCACAGCACACTGCATTGATTTTAAGAACACACGTTTATTTTAATCCCTGTTAGGTACTTGGCTCCTCTGTAATCTCTCTGGGGAGGAATGTGACCAGGTGAGAAGCTGCTTCTTGACCTCCTCTAAAAGCTGATGCTTCCGATGACTAATTTAACTCCAGCTTTCTGCATTTCTCACCAGCAGTGAGATCACTTATGAGCTGCCACTGAAGACTAAGAAATCTCGGGTCACATCCCCACAATGCCCTCCAGATACAGACTTCATGAAGGGACGGATCCAAAGCTGGCTGAAGTTAATGGACGTCTTTCCTCTGACTTCAGTGGGGTTTTGGATGAGACCTTAGCTTGCCTTTTAAAACAAGCTGATCTGGCTGCATATTTCACTGATTGAACCATGCCCGTCCTCACTAGTCAAGCTGCAATCTGCTTCTGAACTTCTTGCATATTTTACTGACTTCCCTCCACACTGAGCCATTGCCTGACCTACTTAACAAAATCCAGAGTGCTGCATACCTTGACAACTAAAATGCACTTGGGAACGGCTCTTAAACAGTTATTGGGCACAAATGACTCCATTCATGTAGTGCTCCTTTGCAGAACAAGCTACAGAGTCTGAGGCCTGCTCTATACCGAAAACTTAGGTCAATCTAATTACCTGGCTCAGGGGTGTGAAAAATTCACCTCTGAGAGATGTAGTTAAGCAAACCTCAGTGGAATTCTTCTATCGATGTAGCTACTGCCTCTCAAGAGGGTGGATTAACTACAGTGAAAGAAAAGCTCATTCCAGCAATGTAGTGTCTACACTACAACACAACAGTGGCGTAGCTGCTGTGCTGCCACTTTCTTTCTTTTCTTTTTGTAGCTTGTAGTGCAGACATACCCTAAGGCCTGGTCTACATCAGGAAATGAGGTCAATAGAATTATGTTGTAACTATGTGACAGTCCATACCCCTGAACAAGAGTTAAATCGACCTAACCCCTGATGTAGACTACCGCCTCTTGGGGAAGTGGAATGCCTATGCTGACAGGAGACATCTCTCTGTCCTGTGACGAATGGTTCTCTTCAGGAAAGACCCAAGACCGGAATAAAATGAGGGACTGCAGGTGAGGATTGGGGTACATGACTGAGCAATACAGGAACCAGGACTGGAATGGCAGGAGGTGCTGCAGATCAGGATCTCAGGGGCACTGGCTGAACTGTGTAGGAAAAAAGCCTACAGTGCCCACTGCACCACGCCTGGCACAGGGCTAAGGATATGAGACCTTCGCTTTCACAGGTGCGAAAACCAACCATAAAATTAGCTACAAAAAGAAATAACTTTGCTCACCAGCAAATTGATGTATAATATCAGTGGGTATGATGGGAAATCCTGAAAGGTTAATAATAAACCGTTTACACTGTTATAGCACCTTGCACTAGAGTATCTTAAATTGCCTAACTAGCATTAATTGAGTCCCCCAACTTCTCCATGTGAAGTAGATAAGTAAGAGGCCCTTTCACTGTCAGTGGGATTTTGGCTCCTAAGTTTCCAAACCCTTTTTGAAATTGAGATTTAAACTCCTAAATCAGTTAGGAGTTTCAACGAGATCACAGGATTGCTTAAATACCTTTTAAAATGTGGATCTAAATGGCCAAGGTCACACAGTGATGTTAGTAGCAGAGCTAAGAAAGCATGCAGGAATATGAATTCCCAATCCCCTGTTTTAACCACTTGTTGCTGTTACTTTGCTATAAATATCTCCATGACACATTACCTTGTTAGATGTCTAAGCAGTTCCTTGGGAAGGGGGAGGTGAATGTTTATCAGTGGTAGCTCCAGGTCAAAATCTTAGGTGTGTAACTCTATGTTACTCTCCTCAATGGCACCTGCACTCATGATGGGCACATTTAAAAGGACCCATCAGGCTTTGGCTGTTGCTACTAGCTTGTTCACTGAAGTGTGTATGCCTTCTGGCTTTGGAGGCCCCTGCTGGAAACAGTACATGTTCTACTGTTTCCCCAGGGGACTTCATCTGGAAGATCCAAGGCTAACTTATCAGCTGTGAACAGAAGGCAGGGGCATTTATTTTACTTAGATTTTTTTTTTTTTAAACATGGGGCAATGTCCCAGGTGACCCAACGATGGAATCGCCACTGGAAAGACCAAGAAGAAGAATCTAAGAATGAAAACATTTTCTCTTAAAAAGTAGACAACATGCAGAACACAGCCTGCTTCCCTGATTCCGGATGCAGGCACAGTAAAACTGGAGGCAGGAGAAGGGGGGGAAATGGTGTGCAGAAGGCCTGTAACAGCTGACAGAAGGATAGGTTAATAGGGATCTAGGCCCAAGTCACAATAATACAGTTCCCTCCCTGCTTGCATGACTTCCATTAGAGGAAATGACACCCCCAGTACCTCCAAGATCCCTTTGCCTTGATGCTGGAAGCCACAGCTCTCTTCTTCGAAATCCTTGTCTTGTCAGGATGTTTTTAATCCATAAACAGTTGAAGAGCCTCTTGTAATCGGAAGCCAGTTTCCAAGTGCCCCACTTTGCTAAGCATGACACACAGTCTGCCCTTGTCAGCTTTACTCACAAACTCATTTTACAAGTGCAGGTAGAATTCTACTCACACGCTCTCTACCTGCCTCCCATTTATTTCTTCTCACATTTTGTTCCTATCAAACAAAGCTCACCAATGTAGATTGAGTTGTTACACCATCAAAAAGTGCAAGACAAAAACTGCCTTTGTAACAGCAACTGAAGTTTTCAGTCACATGCCTTTGCGTTTTGCCACTCAACATGCATTAAACAGTTACTTGCTTACAGAATAACTTTTCCTTCCAATGAGTGAGAGTTACACACAAGGTTTCCACTCGGCTATGAGGGTTCTAGTGTACAGAGATCCAGAGAATTCCTTCTTAAACGACTTCATCATAGTTTCTGCACCTCCCCATATGTTGTTATAGTATAACGAAGTAAACATATTAAGGCTACTAGATATATCTGTGTGCTCATACAGAGTTCCAGATGGGGCATGTTCCCTGGTAAACAAAGTAGACAAAGCTGGAACTCAAGCTGTGTGGAAGCCTGTTTGCATTTTCAGTTAATGACTGTCTTCTTCCATGAACACTTCCTGTTTCAGCAGGTCTCTGATTCTCTCTTTCTTGATATCCTATCTCTCACCCACAATCCATCCAGTTATGGACTGGAAATCTGCTCACCCTGGGATGCCCCATGGAATTTCATTTCTCCATCCTCTCCCTCATACTTTTGTGCCATCCTTTTCTACCAAGAGGTTAAAGAAAGTTATTGTTGGGAATTACAATTTTAACTTTGTTTCATTTTTATTATTGACACAGGAACATACTGCTGTTCATCTCATTGGCAAACAGAAGGGGATGGTGCCCCAGCACAGGGAACTCACAAAATGACACTTTATGCGTACATATGATGGCCACTATCCTCTCTGATGTCAGGGACTGAACCAGGAAATGCCAGAGCTGAAACATGAGTGTCTCGGGCTCAAGGTGAAGGGACAGGCTCTATAACTGGGGCTGCAAAAGATTCACATCCTCTGTAAATAAAGCACAGAGAAAGGTATATAACACACACACTGAGCAACAGTGAACTCACACACTTCATACCACATGGAGTGGGAGAAGCGGTAGTGGGCTGTGTACATGTATTAAGAGCAAACTAGACCCTCATAACACTTTGATTCATCCTCATTTCACCACCTTGATTTCCTTCTAGGTCAGTATCAGTTATGCTGTTCCTATTAATTTGCTTTCTCTTTATCAGACCTTGCATTTGTCTTGCTTATAGCCATTCTCCAAACTCAAGGTACATGAAGAAGACGGAAATGAAAGAGCATGGAACTGAAAACAGAGAATGTGTTAAATAATTGTTGCTGATGTTTCCTGTGACAATAGCATTGCAAAGCTAAGACTCTTTAGTGAACTTCTGCTCTGAAAACTGACTTAGGAAATATGACTCCTCCTTTCTCAAAATATTTGCTTCCCCCGACTTTAGTGACAACGATACAGTTAACTCGGTTTCAAATGTAGGGCCAAACAGTGGTGTTTCTTGCTCTGAGTCTCAGTGCTATTGGACCAGGCATTCTAACTGCAGCTACTCCTGGCACAAAAGCTACACAAGGCTGCCGAATGTAATCAGCTTTGGTCATCACCCATCCAAGCTGCAGCTGAACCAATTGCAGAGGTAAAAAAGAATGTTTATCTTCCACTACCAAACTTGAGAGCCATCTAACTCGAGGGACAGCCTAAAAATTCAGAATGCACTAAATGTAAAATCTAGCCACAAATAAGACATGAGAAAAGAGATCTAGTTAATTAATACACTATGTGGGCATGGAACATTGTACCAGTATAATATATGAATGTACACTTCTTGAATGAGCAGACACTTCTTAAATATATATAAAGAGAAAGAAAGAAGGCAACTCAAAGTATGAAGCGCAATGCTCCACAATCAGGCTCAGATCCAGGAACCATGTGCATAATGTCAAGCATGTAAATAGCATTACTGACTTCACTGTATTTATCCTGAACCACAAGTTTAAAAGTGAGAGCCAGGCCACGGAAAATGTATCTGCATGTAGGCACCTGAGTGAACTCATGATTTTAGTGGGACTACTCACATGCTTAAAAGTGAAGTGTGTGCTTACGTGCTTTGCTGAACTGGAGCCTCATGCATCTGTCATCTGAGGATGTCACAGTAGTTAAAGACTGGTTAATGAAACCCTCCCACCTCATTGTAAAGCAGGGCAGTGTTATAATCAATTTACAGATGGGGAAAACTGAAGCACAGTGAGGCTAAATCGCTCGACCAAGGTCATGTAGGAAATGCCAACAACAGAACCCAGGAGTCCAACCACATAGTCCTGTCTATAGACAAGAACTGCCATCTTTTTCCTGGATGCCAATGACCAAAGCCCCCAACCCATGCAAGGTGTGGGGGGTAATGGAAGTTACCTCTGGGGGAATACTGTCATCTGAGTCTGAACTGTCGTCATAACCGCTGCCATCTATACTCATCTGTAAGAGCTGGTCAATGGTGGCATCCACAGCTCCATTGTTAGCCCGCAACACACATTCAATAATCTCATAATCCATATTGGGAAACATAGTCTTGAAATCCTCCATGGCCTGGTTGAACTCCAGCCGTCGCACCTGCCTGGTGGGCCGGCTGTTGTTGAGTTCCTGGGCGGAAGAGCTGTTCCTCGAGCTGCCATTGCTGCTGCTCCGCCGGAACAGGCTTGTCATTTTTGAGAGCTGCTTTTGAAAAATGTTTAACTTTTTGAAACCTGTTGGGGAGGAACAGACTATAAATCCTAGGTGAGGAGGAGGTGGGAAAGGAGAGTGCCACCTGCCGGCTGTCGTCAAGAAGCTACGTAGTCATCCTTTAATGCTACTACCCAGTAATCCAGACCACAATGGGGGGACATCAGGATGTCTCAGCAGGGGAGCAGGGATTGCTGTGCAAACATGGAGGGGCCTGGCGCCACGCAGTTCTCCACCCGGGGCCTGTGCAGGAAAGGTCTTCAGCAACACTCCAGCCTCCTGAGACACTGGAGCATAATTTAACCTGGGAACAAGATACAAAACACACTGGTTGGAACAGATAAATGGAGAGAACAGGTCAGGTTTTATTTTATTTTAATTTTTTTTTAACAGAAAGAGGGGCTTTTGGGTTGAAAAAGGGTCCTTTGATCAAACTTTTTTTTTTTTTTTAAATGGAAAGACGTGGACTTCCCCCTAAACATTTAAGGAAGTTTGTCAAAAATGATCTTCAAATTAGAGAGAGAATGTGTGTGGGGCACCTGGTTTTCAGTAATGAAATATCCAAAAATCATTTCAAGAATGTTTCTGATCAAAATTTTGATTTAAAAAGGGGGGGGGGGGCAGAAGAGGAGGAAAAACAATGAAAATGGGTCCATTTCCAACTCTCCAAATGGAAACACCACAATTAAAAAAAAACCTTTAGTTTTGACCAGTTCCTTTCTCAGCAAACATAGGTCACTTACACAGTGTATGTCTATTCTGCTTGTCCAATAGCATGGCCGAAGCTTAACACACAGTGTCACAGTTGCTAAAGACTGTTTGCACCTATTAGCTGTTAATTACCTATTAGCCTGTTACAAGGTCTAGCTCCCAGGATAGAAGATGACACTGCATATATTAAATTAATACTAACGTATAAATAACATATTAAACTAATAACTAACATATCTTAGCCAAATTAAGTACAGATAATGAGACTTATCTCAAGTACCAATGCTGGGCCTGGGTCTACCAAAGCTTTGGACACATATCTCCAGGCAAAAAAATACAACTGGTACTCAGAGACCACGGTGATGGGCATCAATAGACAAAGAAATATACTCCTACCTCCCATAAGAAAAGCATGATTAGGCAGATCACAATTGTGTTTTTGGGTCTGTGGAGTCCTGGCTTCCAGTACCTTGTTCTAACCACTAAGCCACAGACCCTCCTTAAACAGCACAATGCTGTATTTTCAAATATTTATGAACATTTTACAGCAATTAAGCAGAAGTGTTTATATGGCACTTTTGGAAATGAGCAGTTATCTGCAGAGGGAACTTCATAGGGAGATTTTAAAACTGTCAAACATTAGTATAAACACAGTCATTTGGATCTGCTAGTGAGAAAGCACAGCTCAATGTTCTCATTCAGAACAAAAACTGCAAAAAGGGCCGGCAGCACCACAATTTGGATAACACATTGCCTTACTCTCATCTCCAAGTCATATCTATCTTCTGATGCTTCTATGAATTCCTCTTTAATAAATCTCTCCCCTGTACTAGTAACAGTTCTAAAGGGAGGAAGTTAGTCTGTTTTTTAAAAACGAACAAATGGATTCCGTAATCAAAAGAATGCAATAGCTTCCAAGAGAACGTGTCCAGAAAAAAACGGTGCAGCCAAACATTCATTGTTATTCATATTGAAGTAGCACACAGAAATCCCAATCAGTCATGGACTCGGAACCCCACTGTCCTAGGCACTGCACAACACAGAACAAAAAGGCCTGCCTCTGCCCCAAAGAGTTTACAATCTAAATAAACAACAATTAAGGCATTTTCTGCCCCAAAGAATTACAATAGAAATAAAACCATTCAAAATCTCCAACTGTAGTTGTATTATTTCTAAATAGTTAAATATGTCTCTCTAAACAGAGAAAGGAGGTAGAACCAACTCAGACAATTTCAGAACAGCAGATAAACACTTTGCAAACATGGCAAATCAAACACTGGGGAAAGCCGGCAAATCCAAGATTAACATTCACTTTAAAACCATAAAGAGATTACATAGCTGCAGCCTCTCCTTTGGAGACAAAGGGCCAAATTCATCTCTGGATTAAGTCCATTGATTAATAGACTTATACCCAAGATAAATTTGGTCCATAACATCAGACATTTTCAATGGCTTCTTCTTAATTGGCAGGTGGAGATTTCAAGACAACTTTTCCAGAAATTATATTTAATTACAAAAAAACCAAAATCAAATTATTTTAGAATAAAAATGTCAGGAGGCTTTTAGCAAAACATCATGTAATCAGATTCAAAACCATTAGGCAGAGCAATAGCCTCCTAAAGTTACCCATGCATAACTGTTTGATTACCACGTGTATGTATTATACATGAAAGTTATGTTCCTTATATGACCCAATCCATGTTAGCAATAAAGCTGCAGGCTTTTACACCTTGAGTTTTTCTAAGAAATTTAATAGGCTACATAGAATAGCCCTGCATCCAGACAGAGAACACTGATTATGTAGTAGAGGTTCCTCCAGGGAACTGTACTAAGCCCAACAGAAACATTGTGGGATGCACTAAATTTCACACTTCTATTTGAATCTCTTTTCAAAACACTGCTCTGTTTTGTCACTGCACCTCAAACATATTTAGAAGCCATAGATGCCTCATGGGGCACTCTCTTACTAAGTGTTCTGGAGTGCCCACATACCTCCCTTTTTTCTGTGTGTGTAATTACTAAAGACATATTTGTATTCTTATAAATTATTTGCATTATGGTAGTGCCTAGAGGGCCTCATTGTGCGAGGCATTGTACATACACATAACGAGAGGCTGTCCCTGCTCCCAAGAGTTTACAATCTAAATGAACAAGACAAAGAGGGAGCTGCAGTAACTAACAGCACATTCCCATTTTACAGTTAAGGAAAAGAGATTAAATGACTTGCCCATAGTCATCTAAAACATCTGTGGCAGAACATGAAATTGAACCCCTTTTTGAAGGCCCAGTTCAGTGCCTTAACCACAAGACCATCTTCTTCCTCAATGAAAAATGGGATCTTTGGCTACATCTATACTGACGGTGGCAAATTCGCCACCACCAGATTGATTTCTCTGGATTGAATGAGCGGTCAATGAAGACCCACTCAGTCAATCCAGAAATCGACCTAGTAAAACCACGGCTGAAAGTGGCATAGCACTGCATCGAGGGAACGCTGTTCCCATCAGCGCAGCACAGTGGGGACGGCGTGCAGAACAGAAGCAGCGAAGTCGACGGGAGTTACCCAAGTTTTTTATGTTGCTTACGTATCTCCCGTCGACTGCCGCTGAATCTCGGAGGTAAGTATAGACCAGGCCTTTGTTTATAAGGGTTCATCCACTCCCTCCTCAGAGTCATGCCTAATCCTAGTGTAATAACACACACTGTGCCCCATTTTCACTGAGCTCTTAACTGCATTAGGGAACCATGCATAAACTCAATGTAAACATGGTTCCAACTGAGAACACATCTACTCTATAACAGTGATGTTGGGGGGACAGGGACGCTAATACTACATGACTGTCCTCCAGTACAGTTACATATGGTTTTTTATTGCAACACAGATTGGATACAGCCATGTTTAACTGTATCCCCAAATATGAACAGCCATGTACCATTTAAAAAGTAATGACTGGTCCCTTCAATCCAGCTACGTTTGCAACACAGATAGGACATTGGAATATGCAGCATAAGGAGGACTCTAGTGAAAGCACATTTTGGATGACAGCCTGGGACCACGGCAGTTCTGAGCTACCAACACTTACACATTACCACGCAGAGCTCAGGCTGGACGCTGTAAAGCTAGACATTGCAGGAAGTACCGCCCATGGGAGCCTGCGTGACAGCCCTCCCCCACAGTCTACTGATTGGCCCATGCCAGTATATAAGTCAGGAAGTCATTACAGGGAACTGTCTGAGCAGCTATGCAGATTGACTGCTGCTGCTCCAGACCTTGCATTGCTGTGAACCTTAGACTCCAGCTCCTGTTTGTCCCCAACTCCACTCCTTGCCACCTGTCTGTAATCTGTCCCTGACCTTGACTTCCCGGTATCCTGACTGGCTCAACCCCAACTCCATCACATGTCTTCTGCCTGCAGCTCAGTGCCTGACCCTGACTTCCTAATATCCTCACCCAGCTCAACCCTGACTCCACAACGACTCCTAACCACAGCTTGGTAACTGACCAGTGCATGCTGGCCACCTGTGGCCTGGCCCTGACATCTAGAATGTTCTGCCTCGAAAGCTACTGGAGTTGTGTGACACATTTCACACTAGTGAGGGTCACATTTTCCAACATCAGATTCCGGGGAGTGGGGGCCCTTCTGTGTTTGGTATCCAATGACAAATGCAATACTCCTATTTCTCCAAGACTGGTGGTTGTAGGGAGCTGTGGGTTCCCATCCAGCTAGCTGTCAGTGTATAGGAACAAGATGGGTGGGTCGTGTGGGGAAGTGGGTAGCAACCTTACATGCGGTTAGCCTGAGGTCATTATACAGAGAATTTCCATCAATCCATCCAACATGCTGTACAGTAATAAAATAAATTATACCTCATTCCCATCGTACAGATGGGGAAGCAGAAGCATGGAAAGGGGAAAACGTCTCACCCACTGACAAGGCTGGAAACAGAACCTGGATCTCCCAACTACAGGTTCCTTGCCTCTCCAGACATAATATGCAAGGACAGGGAAGTGCCAATATGACTCATGAGGAACATCCATAGAATCTCTGGTATCACACTGCAACTGAATCAAATTCTGTTCCCAACTAATCTGCCCTGCCCACCCCACTCAACAAACCTTCCCTCAGCTCTGGGTCAGGGTAGCAGTTAACAACAGGGCTTTGAAAGTCAGGTGCATGCAGGGAAAATAAGAAGGATGCTTTGTCGAAAAGTTGTTCCAGTCATCAGTGCAGATAGCAGTCTAAACCATGTTCTCACTCTGCATCTGAGAGGTCAGCCAGTGTTTACTGAGTCCTACACCAAAGCACCTAGCCTTGAGCAATACGAGCTGTACCCTGCACACGTCTTTGGAGAGAGATGTGCTTACTGAAAACAAAGTTTTCTACATGGGAAAGCACTTACTACTGGGCAAACGGTAAAGCTAGACACACTTGAACGATGACATTTCACAGATGATTCCTCTCCTGAAATTCCTCCTGCTTTCTGAATTTACCATGCTGGGATTTTTTCATTTCTCACATTCCATCACGTTTGTCAATCAATCATCCATCTAAGCTACAAAAACAAGAGCATTTGGTCTTGTTAATGTTGCTGGTTTAGGCTGAATACATGGGACACTTTTCCAATAGTTCTTTGAGAAGGAAGGTCCTGTTTGGATTTGGTATTTTTGTGGTTAATCTCTCCTCACACTGTTGCCCTAAACCCAGTCTAAACTGAATTGTTGCTTTTCCAAACCCAGATCCTGCAACTAGAATCAGGTTGGAGGACCCTTACACCCCCACTGAACTAACTGCAGGAATGGGGCCTAAAATTATTGTGTATTATTATTAATTTGTATTATCAGAGCACCTAGGAACCACAGTCGTGGACCAGGATCTCATTGTGCTAGGTACTGTACAAACCGAACAAAAATACATTCCCTATCGCAAACACCTAACAATCTAAATACAGGACAAGAGACAACAAATGGATGCAAACAGTCTGACAAGGAAACATTGCAACTGTGCTGTCAGCATGATAGAGTGGACTCACTGCACCAGCAGCCTAACCATTGTCAAGTTTTTTATAGGCTTCATGGCAGAGAACAGAGAGATCCTGATGGTAATTTCAATGAGTTAAGAGCCATGTAGCACTTTGCAGGTGGCACTCAGCATCTTACAGGGATGAGCCTATACTTTGCACCTTCTACCTGAAAATTGAAAAGGGCTTGAAAACTCACAAACATTACATCTCTTCAGTATTTTGCACATGGGGAAACAAAGGCAAAAAATTTAAAGGCCTTGATACAGATTCACTGTGTGATCTCAGGCAAAGCCAGGAATGAAACCCAGATCTCCTGCCTTCCATTTCCTTGCATTAGCCACTAGACGATATTTCTTTCCCATTGTTCGTTACAATGCATTAAGCCAGGTAACTGTAGATGGAACCCAGGCCTGCATGTTTGGTTGTTAAGCTGTTGAATATGCTGCAGTTACTAAGAGGCCTGTCCTGTTTCACCATCTAATTATCTGATTCCAGAAAACAGCAAAGTACCATGGTGCATAATTGCACGTGAGAATGGAATTCTTTTGTCAGAGAAACCTTGGTAACCGGTGAGGAAATGTACATTTTCAGTGTTACATTCTGGCCCCAGTCCCCCTTCACACTTACATTTTATTTTAAACTACCAAGACAGTCGCTAAGGGAGACCGAGTGCAGTCCAGAGAAACCAATGTGCTGATTAGAACAAAATACTTATTACAGATATTTCCAAAAAGAAAAAGAAATAAAACCAGTGGTGAGCCCGGATATCAGCTGTGATGTAGTAACAACACAGAGTGCTACAAACGCTTTGCTCTCTCAAGTCATACAATAACAAAATATCATAACGGTGCTCCCACCTTCTAGGCTGACAGTATCATCTCATTTCACATTCCAAGCTAACACACAGTCGTTATGCTCTCCTGATGTTGGTACAAGAGGAAAAAGTAATAATAATGTCACTTTAAACCCACTTCAGAAATAATCTGAATTGGTGGAAGGCCCCTTCTTCATGAATTGATTATTAACCTCTGACCAGAGATCAGGAATCTAATCGTGACCCTAGCAACACTTGTGGTCAAACTCTGCAAATTCTGCAGGGGATCTTGTGTGCTATTCAGATTACCCCCCGAGTCACAAGGAAGGCCATTCAAAAATATGAGGCAGCTTATTATAAAGAACAGTTTTGTAAAGACAAAACTATAGGTGTTATGGTCTTAGAACTTCAATATTCCAAAAATTCTGTAGAAGAGTGTCTTTTTTGGTTGCTTGCTTACCAGAACTCAAGTGGTTTTCAATGGAATTCATCCTACAGGACAGATGAAATTTTGAGCACCAAGAACCACACAAAGAAAGATGAAGCAACCTCCATTGATTGGGCATTAGTCTGCTTTTTAGACAAGGGAAATTGTCAGCTTGCTTTACACTGCATGGCAAAATACATACGAGTATGTCACTCTATGGTAGATTCAGACCACATTAGCCACTGCTGAGAATCATTTTTTACTAATCAATTACCACGTGTCTTCATACACTGGGCCAAATCCCATGTCCTTACTAAACCTCTCCTCTCCACTTTTGTGGCCACAGTCTGCGCACATGGAACAACTTGAAGGACTGAGACCTCAGGATTGACACATTCCTTACTAGGACACAACTCCCGTTGACTTCAGTATTTAGCCCTCAACTAAGAAAAGCATTCCTGTTCAGGAAGGGAGCTTAAGCACATGTTTAAGTTTCAGTGCAGTCAGTGAGACTGTAGCATATGCTTAAAGTGAAGCACCTTTTCTGACTTTTTAAAATATGTTCATGAGCCTTGTGTCTGTAAAAAGGGGCCCAGTGGTAAACTCTTTATTTTGAATAATGTGTCTTAAAGCCAGTTGATATTCTTTGTCACACGGGGCATCTAATTTAGCATCCTTTAAAAATAGCACTAAGTGATGGATGGATGGATCATTTGATGATAACCTGTTCTATTCATTCTCTCAGAAACACTGGCATTGCTCACCACTGGAAAACAGGATACTGGGCTAGATGGACCATGGGTAAGACCCACTATGGCTGTTCTTACCTTCTTGTGATGTGGTTTAGCCTTGTTTAAAAGATGTTACACCTGATGTGACTGAAAAGGTAATTTAGTAAATTGAGGTAGGGTAAAACAAATCCCCCTCACTACTTCTTTAACCTGTATGGTATTGCAGGGGGGAATTATTTTGTGAAACTTCTCTGGCCTGGGCTATACAAGAGATCAGACTAGATCGCTTCTGGCCCTGGAATTTATGAATTACAGTATGCCTACTACTATCAGTGCTCAGATAACCAATTATTTACATTGTGCCAGAGGTACAAAAATAAGACAGGATCCCTGCTCAGAAGTGTTTACAGTCTAATTTTATTTTAGAAGGATCTTCTCTTTCTACATGTGGAAAAAATCCACAGACCCAGCTCAAGGCCCATGCACCCTTTTTTAAGGGCCTAATTGTGCATAACCCTTGTGCTAGCCCCCTGCACAGAGGTTAACGTCACCCTCTGGGAGGAGCCTTAAAGCATCCATAAGGTATGTGAAGAACACAGGCCCAATATTCCAAGTGCCCAAAGAGTCCATTGATTTCACTTGGGTGCTCGGCACATCTCAAAATCAGGTCCCAGGTCAGCAAGAGACCAAGTCAGCTTGTTCTAACGTAAATGATTCCTTTCCAAGGTAGCTGTTAGTCAACATGATATAAGAGACTGGGACAACTCATCTAAATTACAGTCCATGGTGCATAGCGTGTCTGAGTGCAGTAACAGACTGAATAATTGAAAGCTTCTGGCCAGAAGATTTAAACAAGTCAGCATGTGTACAAGACGCTATACGTCAACAAGGCTTCATAGCATGTCTTGGTTTAAACAACACTAAGGGATTGTGGTATTAAGATATTTCCAAAACACACTGTAGGTTGGAAAAAAGTCTGCTGTGAAGCCTGTTTCAGTTAGCCAGTGATGCCTTTACAGAGATGTATCAAACACAGCAGAGATGATACATCTTAACCACAAATCTATTCCTTTTCCCTCATGTGCCCCTAAGTTTAAATGTGTACAGGGACACAATTTGAAGTGATGATAAACATGGTTGAGTTACTGTAAATCCATTTAAATATCTGTCTTTATTAGCCTGTGCACTTTTATTAGGGAATCGCAAGCCACTTTACAGGCATGGATTAATTTAAACTCAAAATAAACCCTCCCTGAATTAGCTAAGATCTTTGCCTTTATTAACGGTGATTTTATAGGATCTTTCCTCATTTTCTGTTTGTTGACTCTTCTTTATATATCTTGCTTGTTGACACTCTTCTTTATATTTCTTGTTAAGGAGTATGTACAGTAAAGGAACATTTGGAAATACTGAACACAAACCAGCTAGACTGGATGACATGAATCAGAGTTTGTTAGCATTACTGTATTAGTGATCATAATTTTTTTAAGTCAATGAAGCATTGGAGAGATGCCAGGAAGTTAAAGAAAGACAAAGGTTATGCTGATTTTCCAAAAAGTAAAGATGAGTGCTCTTGTCCATTACCAGCCTATCTGTTTAACTTCTTTCTCTTGTAAAATAATTGCACAAAGAAAAAAACTCACTGAACAGCTGGAAAACAATGCACAATAAACAGTATAGATGTTTACAGCTCCAATGGAAATCTTTAGAGGCAGAAAGTGGAAATTTTTAGGTATTTAAATGCTCTAGTTTGTGATGCAGGAAATCACAGAGTGTGATTTTATTTGGTCTAGTAGCTAGAACTAGGTACCAAAAGTCAGAACGCCCGAATTCTGTTTCACTGTCTTACCATGGACAAGTCATCTGGGCTGAGATTTTGAAATTCACTTTAGGGATTTGGACACTCAAGTCCCAACCTCAACCTTATCTTCTCTATGCCTTGGGCTCTGCATTTGTAACATCAGGATAGTAACACTTATCTATCAATTTTGTTCTTCACGAACTTTAATTATATCCCTATTTTACAGTCAGAGAAAGCAAGGCACACAGGGCTTACGTCACAAAAGAGTCAGTGACAAAGACAGTTGTGGAACCCAGGAGTCCTGATTCCCAGACCCTGAATGCTAATTAGACAGCACTGCCTCCTACCCTCTTTGCCTCCCCCAGATATGTCCTTTTTGGCAGTAAAGAACCTGCCCTACAGGTCACTGTATCCAGCCAGTTCCGCTGTCTCAGAATAGTGTGGGCAAATTATGCATTACCTATGAAACCTCCAGAACATTAGCATTATGAAGAAGCTGAGGCTAGGGGACAGCTATATACCACAGTCATTAGCAAACAGATATTAATCTAATGGCAAATTACATTAAATTATGGGAATGTCTTAAAAGTGCTGGAGAACCAGTTTTTCAAGCACACCAAAGAACAAAATGCTCCTGGGCTGTTTGCATCCGACTCTAAGGGTGCGTCTTCACTGACGGTGGCAAATTCGCTGCCGTCAGATCCATATATTCAGATTGATCGAGCAGTAAGTGAAGACCCACTCAATCAATCCAGAAGTCGAGTTGTTAAAACCACCCCCTCAAGCGGCACAGCACAGTGAAGACGTTGCGAACAACCGAAGCCAGAAGTTGACAGGAGTTAGGCAAGCTATGCAGGGTAGCTTGCCTAATTTCTGTCGACTACCACCGAATTTTACGGTAAGTGTAGACCAGGCCTGATTGCCACTGTGTGCTGACAAATGAGAGCTTTAATCAGAGCGAGAGCATCTGGGATGGCCCTGTAGGCCGTCTGGAATGGCAGGGAAATGGGACAGCTCATTTTCACCATCTCTCAACCTGCAGTCACAAAGGCTTTTGCATCTGCCAGGCAAGAAAGGCAGAGGACACTCAAAGGAGAGGGAGATGAAACGTACAAAATGCACTTAAAAATGGAGTGCACAAGGACAACAATGAGCAATGGGGGAGGGATGCATTTCAGCTCACACACACAGCACAACTGAACATCTGGTCAGAATGTTATGAGAGAAACTTGTGGAACACCGAAAAAAACTTCACCCACACCCCCCAAAACAGCACTTAATACAGCAAAACCAACCCATGGAAATGCCCATGGGTCAGGAGAGAAAATAAACCTGCAAGGGTTTTGCCATAAGGTTTCATTTAACTGGTGAAGGAGTTACTATGAATGGATCCTGATTAGATTTAATGTGATAAAATTTACTATTGAAGTCAATGGGGTTAGTCCAAGGATGAATATAGGCCAACAATACTACTTTGTAGTTCCATAGCATGTTTCATCCAGCTATCCCAGATTGCTTTACTAACAGTGATTAGCTCATGGGGTACATGTTCTTATAACCATTCACAGAAGACAAAACTGAGGCTCAGAGAGTTTAAGTGATTTGCCCAAGGCTACATGGTGAGTCAGTGGCAGAGCCAAGAGCCCTTACCCCAAGTCTGCTGCTCTAACCACAGGAGCAGCAACACAAGAGCACAAGGATCCGTTCTGTCACATCAGAGTAAAGGGGTAAAGGCAACACAATAGCCTCAAGCTCCAAAAGCCTCCATGATAGCCTGCTCTGAACATACTTCCCCTATTGTTTGACCTCATAAGCCCCCATCCCATCCACTTTGATTGAATAGCTGGATACAGTTCAAACTGTGTGACCTAGCATGAAGGGAGTGTGCCCAAAACCCCAGAGACAGCTGCACACCACTCTGCCAGCAAAAGAAAGCCACAAAAGCAACACCACACCAATGCAGCCGACGTGACTCAAAGAAGGGCACGTAAGGTCCCCACGATCCTGTCCTGCATCTCAGAGAGCACGGAAGGAGGAACAAAAGAAGCCTCACCCCTATTTAATACTTGCCTGTTTCTTCCCAAGCTAGTAATATTAGTATTGCCTCAAAAGCCAAGTAAACTTTAAATGCTTCACTTGCTTCTTAAAACACGACTCTCAACCTTTTTCTCCTTTCAAGTACACCAACGTCACTCCGTTGATTTCGAGGGAGTCACTCCCGAATTATACCGGTGTCCATGGGATCAGAGTCAGACCTCTTGTACATAAACTATACGTTAAGGGCAACAGTTGCCCAGGTGAAGCAGGCCAAGCGTAAGTCCCTGAGCATCAATGTTTATGCCTTTGGGGAATTTGGGAGGGGGCAAAGGCAGAGGGCAGCAAGCCTCCCTAAGAACAGAACGCTGGTCAGCATCCATCCCCCTCCATGAGAACTGTCAGATCTGAGTTTCATTTGCATTTAGACTAGGTGGCACAAAGCCTCGCAATAGCAGGGTCATGAACCTTAATGAAGACTAGCACAGGTTGAGCCAAGAAATCCACCCTCTGTGCAATCTCCTTCATACAACCAATAAAACTGTTGCATGCAAGTTAGCTGTAGAGTAAGGATAGTGATTGGCTGAGTTACCTCTGTTATCACATTGGTCTAGAACTTTTGGCATGGCAAAGATACATGCCTTACTGTAGCTATACACCACATGGGTGTAATTCATGAAGTCAAGAATAGTTTAGGATTTAAAACTGGAGAACAGACTGTGAATTCCATTGATGATTGAACCTGGTGATATTCTGAACAAAAAGAGCACTAAGCCATGCTTGTAGCTAGCTCCACTGCTTCCTGCTGACTCAGCAAACACTCTAGAGTGACACACAGAGTCGCAATCCTAGAATCTTATTATATAGATTACTGGAGGGCTCCATTTACTGCTCAGGTATACACCAGCCCTCGGAGTTCAATCTCTCTGCTTTAGTCTATGGCTGCTCAGAGCCTGCCTCTACCTTCCATTTGCCCCTAGTTCCCACACAAAATTATCCTATTATCTGTCACCTCACATGATATCACATGACTCCAGGAGCTAAAGCTTTCAGTAAAACGTCAAAATGGAGACCCGATGCCTTCTGCTTCCCCTGAAAGTCTCTAACTTGGCATTCTTTCTTATAGCTCCAGCTCCTGGGGTCAGTTCAAAACAGGAAACATGAAATTGTGTCAATTTCTCCCCCCCCTGGCTGCAGAGCGGAGCTTGAAAGCATGATCCTTTTAGGCTCGATAAATAAAAAAGGCAAACAAAATAGAACTCACTTTTTTTAATCTCATAATTTTTAGGCCAGTCTCATGCTTTTCTGAATGCATATGTTTGGCACTACTGGATACTCAAAGCCACACGACAGGGCACAACTGTACCAGCTCCTTCTAGCCCCAGCCCTCCCAGGACCCTTCCTGTTCAGAAAGCCTGCAGAGTGATATTACAGCACATATGTTGATCAAAGAAATGCAGGAAATCACAACTTCGTCCAAACAGGTCCATTTATTTGTCACAGCACTTCATTCAACCCAAGGAAAGGGAAAGAGACTGACAGATGGTGTGTGTAAAATCTCATTAACTAATTCAATCGATTTTGACATCTCTTGGAAGAGAATGGTTCATTACCGTGCAAATGGAGAGCATCCTCCATTCTCAAGCTAGTTATCATATAGCACAACACAATATGATGATTCCCAAATTTATATAGCAAAGGCTGTTCAAATGGTGGAGATAACCCTACCGTGGGCAGAGTTTAGATCCTTCAAACATCTTCATGCACTCTCTTATGTGGGGTCTTATTCTGGGGAGCAAGTGGGAGAGGATAGCATCTGTTTGGGTTAACAAGATAAAAGCTACTATCCTTTCCTGAGCACTGCACTAGCTTTGAAAGCCAACAGGTAAATTGTTCTAGAAAGCAGACAATTTGATCTCTGATTCAGGAACAGGGCTAAGGATCATGACACAACCCAGAGCATTTTGTTTGCCCCTCTTGCTGTTGTGAGACCAACTCCTAACATTACTATAGGTTGAGAAGATGTTGCTACAGCCTTCCTACTTGAAACTGGTGTTGATGTGGTACTCAAGAGTAAGTTATTGTTATGTCACAACACAGGAAAGAAATCTCTTTTCATAGCTGCGTATTCAAACCAAGCACAAAGTCAACAAAATCATCTACTAAAGCTGTTATTCTACAATCAGATCAACTGCATAGTGCCCACAGAAGCTTTAGCTGCAATAATACAGAACAATCATTTGCTCTTATATAGGAACTTTCCTGTGACAATTTCTGGGGTGTGAGAGAAAAAAAATATTATTCTAGAAAGTGCCAAAACCAGAGCTGCCTGATAAACTGACAGCTTACTTGGGAGGAATGAGGTTCTCCTGCTTGTGTCGGAAAGTGTGTGCTTCCATCTAGCTCACAAAACACTTCAGTTTTAATCCTGTATCTAAGTATTCATTTGATTCTGTTGCTGGACTATCCAAATGTCTTCCAAGCATTTCCATGCTTCACAAAGGTGTTGAGAATAACCATATTAAAGATTGTGAGGCACTCAAATACTATGGTAATGGGGACCTATATGTACTTCAGACAGATAGTATTTAAAAACAGAACTAAAGACATCATTCATCATTAAGGCCCTACTTAATTTGCGACATTAAGGAAATTGCAGATCCCACAATATTATTAGGCTTCCACCGCAATTTTGATTTTAGTTAGCTTGCTTTCCACAATCTGCAATTTCGCTTACATTAGAGGTTTGCAACACATTTTTGTCCCCCCACTAGTACAGTGGAGCCCCATTTATTCTTGCTGACAGTGGCTGGGGCTTGAGCTCTCAGCTCCGCACATGGCAGGGCTCAGGCTGTTCACCTTGGGCATTAATGACGAATACAGTTGTATAAAAATGTCTGGTTATAAAAAAAATGATCAGGCATAACATAATACTTGAGTTTATATTGATCCAGCAAACTTTTTTTTTTTTTTTTTTTTTTTTTAAAGACATTGGTCCTCTCTGGCTTTTTCAAATTACTGCAATTAATAAAGGACCAAAATTACTTTTCTGTGATTTTCCATGTCTTGTCCACAACTCAGCCACAAATATTTGACAATCATCCCACAATTCAAGTAGGGTCTTATTTATCATCATTTACACACACAAACCCCTTCATATACAAGTGTGCATATATTATACAGGTGTGACCAGAAGTTACTAAAATCAAAGAAATATGAACAAGCATTGCACTTAATTCTGAGTGCTTCATTCTGTGCTCATTCTTATCTCTTGGGGGAGTGAGTTCCACAGTCTAGGTCCAACTGGTATGGAAGTTCTTGCTCCAGAACTCCTAAGCCACTCTTGGTAGGCAATTTCATTGTTCCAGGGGAATACAGCTGTCGTAGGAGGATCATGGATAGTGGGAAATTCTCTGATGCTGCTAGCTCCAGTGCCACAGAGGCTATATATATATATCGGAACAGAGACTTTAATTTGGATTCTGCATTGAATGGGGAATCGGTGCAGCAAGCTGAGTACCAAGGCAATATGTTCCTGGGGACATGTGTTGCTAAGAACAGGCTGTAAGTTTCTGTACCAGTTGGGACTTGTTTCAGGTTGTGTGGGTTCACTCTTAGATATAAACTTTTTCTAACTCTACAGAATACCTACCGATATCTTCAAGACATTCTTTTGTCTTTACATTGGCCTGTAAAATTAATTTTAGCAATAGTACACGCTGTGAGACAAATCCACTAATAGCAGGAAGAAAAGGTGTTTTATGTTCTGCTGATGAAATTAAACTGAGCCCTAAAAAAAAAAAAAAACCCACCCAGACAGAAGGACAGACAGACGCACACAGTAATTGCTTTTTCTCTATAAAGAAGGGCTGACTTATTTCATCCGAGCCCAGGCTTGGAGTTGTCGTGTATGTGTAATGTGCTAGTCAGAGGAAGAGTACCTCATGCACCCTTCAGTTCCATCTTTTGATACCACTAGACAAGATAGGAAGAGCTCCGTTTCAGACACTGAAACATAGCAGTGTGGTTGGTTGATCTCCAATTATTATCTCATGATAAACAGATCTTAGGAGGCTTCTGTTGCACAAGAATATATTTAGGCATGTGGGCTGCCTGTTTAAATTCATTAGGTTTTAAATGGTTGCCATGTTTTCTTCTCAGGACTATTATCGGATAATAGCAACTATACAGATGGGCCCAAAAGCCTAGCTTGGCAATTGCTGTTTTAACGTGGTTTACAAGGTGTGAAAAACACAATATTGTAACCTTGTGCAAGTTCGCCATGAACACTTCCATCTCTCCCCTACTGCTAACATTACCAGATGCTGATCATATGTGCGATCGCATTTCTAAGTGCTGGCACTCCTACAAGTTTAAAGTTAATAACTTCCTATGCATTTAGCTCAATTCTGCTTGTTAAAGATAAAGCAGAACCACTTGTTATTGATACCCGTCTTTCCATTGGGCAACTGCTGAGATACCTGCTTGTTTGGCAGTTATACAAATTAAGTATTGTGGCACAATTATCAGCAATCAAATCTTACATTTATACCTCGCCTTCCATTCCCAAAGGCACACAACACATTTTACAAAATACCGCTCATATGTAAGAATCAATCTCTTTGATTAAATACAGGCTCGTCCATAGTGAAAGGTGGCAGATGTTGAATGGCCTGTTGCAGCACTATATAGTGTTAGAACAGGAAGCAAAGAATCCTGCTGAAACTCTGTGGCCTGACTCAAAACCCACTGAAGTCAATGGGATTCCTTCAATGGACCAGGTGCCTAGGGTGCTTTGGACCAGGTGCCTAGGGAGTTTTATGGCAAGCAGAATGCAATTATTCCAGCTGGAATTTGGCTAGCCACTATAACTAACTCCCATACCATTCAGGAAAAGTACTATAGCATCTTCAAATGATGAGAACTGGTTAAGACTTTGGTCTTAATTCTCACAGAAAAAAAGATCACTTATAGAAGCACTGCACCTCCAAGAACCAGAATAAGGTCATGTACCAAACGTACAACTGAGAGAGAAAAATCAGACTGCTCATGTGTTTCTGTCCATTTGGTTGGCCTAACACCTCACTCTCCCTTTCAGTCTCATCCCAACGACAGCAGCAATGTCCTCATAATTTGAAGATCAACATCCTGAACACAAAAGAAAGCGGGACTGCATTCCAAACTTTTCATGAATGCAAGGCAGTAAGCTGCCCGATGTCTTAAGCTAATCAGGATGGAGATTTTTATAGGATCTATTTATCAGTCAAAAGAACTCCAGCACTTAGACATCACTTTTCCAGCTGCACTCCAGGGAACATGGCATGGAATGCTTTGCAGCAGAAGATATCTAATTCAACCACCCTGCTAGTGTTTGGAGTACTTACATAGTACTATATATATTTGAAATGGACCGTGGGACTGAGCTTTGGCAGGCAGCAAAATTCTAAGTGACTGCTACTGGGAGACTGGTATTCCTCTTCTGTATTAATAAAAAGGCCCACAACCTAGCTGGTGTCCAGGGACCAAGCCAAACTACGGCCTCATTTACTCTCTGACAACAGCAGGGTTGCACACATTTAACTGATGGCACAATTTGGCCCACTATGCCCACCAGATCACACACCACCTGGCTGTGAATTACTGACCAACTTACTAAGTGACAGATATTCTCACTGTAACCATAATCTAGGTTGGTTTAGAAACCAATCAGAGTAGTCCACGGAGAGGTGTACCTAGCGTATGTTTTTGCAGAGACAACTGGCTCTGAGAAAAGCAATTAAAGAAAATAACACTTCATTTCTGTTGCCCCTTTCATCCAGGGATTTTGAAGCAATGTGCAAATATTAACTGAGCATTCCAACAACCCCTCTGAAGTATTTTAATAACTATTTTACAGATCGGTGAAGTTAAGCAGTTTGTGGGATGTCACACATCAAGACACAGCTGTAAACTGAATGCACGAGTCCTGGTTTCATTCCCCAGTCCTGCCTCACGAAGGCCACGTTTACTGGTTCTCTGCTAGTTTATACTCAGTCTCCATTCACATTCTTCCTTAGAGAGGACACTCAGTGCTTTGGCAGTAACAGGCACTTCACAGAGATGTTGGCAAACATACAACCGAGTTGAAGATCATTTATTAAGCTGAAAAGGCAGAGTTTGCTGAGAAAGCATGGAAAAAAGCCTTCATCCGAGATTAATAAAAGCATATTCAATAAATATGTTTGGGTTTCCTTCCCCCTCACCCACCCCCACACCAACTCTCAGCTGATTTGGTGAGCCCAGATCTCTACACTTTGGTATGTCTGCTAGTGCTATGCAGCAAGTTTCACATCAGGCAATAGAAACCCAGGCTTCTAGGCTGACCAAACAGGATATTTTCAACTGCAATTAGTATAGGGGTTACACAGACATGATCCCTTTTTATGCAACAGAGGAGTTGTCTGGGTGTCCTCTCTGCTAGCTTAACTGACAGACTGTTTGTACAACACCTACTACAATGGTCCATGGTGGTTTATTCCTGTTAGCCCCAAAGAGCCAACACAGCTGTAGGAGATTGAGTTGGATTCTATTCTGCTTTGTGCATCCTCAGTAACGTTGACAGTTAACTTCTGACCACAGAATCTTCACTACTGTGATGCAAGAGGGAAGAGCCAAAGCAGTTGGACATTTTTAGAAAGAGGCTAGACCTTCTCCGTCTCATAATAACCAGGCTAACGACCCATGCATCACCAGATATATCATTCTAATACCGCTGTGCCACAACCATTTTTCACAGTCCATGTACAATTGTGGCTGCTTTTGCCATTCAGATGGGGCCTTCAAGACATCATCCCTGGTCCCAATTGACAGCTGAAATATATCTCTAGGGTGGCTGCTTTGTGGCCTTCCACATAGCTGATATTTCAGTTGTCTTCTTGAGTGGATTTTCTTACAGTTTGAAGCCCTTGGCCCAAACACATCCCAACTTTGAAGAAAGCTTAGATACGGGTCAAAATTCGGAAAAATCAGCCTCTTTCTCATGTTTTGGTTTCAAAAGTCTGATATATATATATTATGGATTTGAGGGAGAGGGAGTTGTCTGTGGTAAATCAGGAAGATGAACAAGGTGAGAGACCTCATGGAGACAAAGGCAAAGCAACTGTATTTCTCAAAGGGAAGAGATGTAAGGGGTACATCCCTCCTCTCTATCAACCACCCTGTGCACTTCCTTTCCTTTCTCTTCTCTGAAGGAGAACATGAGTTGTTCCCTCAGCTTTAGGTAGATGCATCTAACTTCAAGATAGTGTGAGAGAAGCACCAGCATGAAGCAGGACAAGACATCATTCCAAGCATGTGCTCAGGCCCAGCTGGATACCTGAGGCAGAGCAGCATTGGGCTCCAGAAAACGAAGCTTTGAAAGGCTTTGCAGCAGGCATTATAGACTTCCTTGGTTTGAAGGCACATGTTCTCCACATATACCTTGCTATTTGAGTTGTGCAGTTACACTGAAGAGTTGTGAACTTAATCAGTGCCTGCGAATTAGGCTGACTTTACAGAGTTGCTCTTTATCTCTGGCTGTTGAGAACATTAGACCTTTAACAGCTGACTACATTTGAAAGAGGAGGTTGACCCTAATACCAAAGGAGGCTGACCCTGGAACTTCCAGTTGTCCATTTAAGGATAAATTACAATTCCAGAAAGACCAAAAAAGGAACAGACCCAATATTTCAAATGCCAGCTCCAGTTAGGATAAATCTGATTAATTATCAGAATGGTCTCAGAAGTTGCCCCTTGGTGAACTGGAAATTGGTGTGAAGAAGGGAAGAGGCCAAACACAATGCTTACAGCCTCTAAGTTGTGCATACATAGATGACCTCACTCTCCAAAGTCAAGATGTCAAATGTTCAGGAATGCCATATGTGAGCAGTTAATGATCTTGGCTGGTTTGCCACACTGGTAATTTCACCCTGGAAAAACAGTCACCCAGTTCGGGGGGGGGCAGGGTGGAGTAGCGTAGATGAAGCAAGGGAACAGCTGTAAGAGAGATATGACCAACTGTTTACGGCTCTCCAGACTCAAGGAAAAGTCTTGGCATTAAGGACAAATAAGAACATTCCAGTCTCAAACATCCATTGCAGCTCAGACAACAGATGGAATCGCTTAAACTCAGCAAAATGAGGCCAGCCTTTTTCCCCTCTTCTTCTGCCATGCTATGTTTGTACATTATCTCTGCAGATATGTTCCAACAGCAATTGTGCTATTTACAAACGTAACTGGTTAGTTATAGGGAAAACATCCATTTCATCAGCCTTATCCAAGCACAGGTAGACTTCCTATTTTCTGTGCTACACTATATCTCATCCACAAGCTCTGAGTGTTACATTGCTAATCCAAAGTAGCTGATCTTTTCTTCGTAACAGTTGAGGGCATTTCCAGGATCAGACCCTTAATTACTACTACACTGGCATTCTCTCAGGGCTGACACAAAGTCAATGGAAAGAGCCTTGTTGATTTCAATGGGTTTTGGATCAGGACCATTGCCAACATCTTTCAATTTATTTTAACAGCTCCTCTGATGAGACATTGGGATTTATTTTTAGCAGGAAAACCAAGGAAATTCTCTCCTTAGCCTCTCTCCCCCAATATACTATTTCTGGCACGGCTCAACAACATTCAATATCTTCCCAACCAAGGAATACATCTTTTTCCTCCTCTAGGTATTTTGCTGTGCTTGGCATGATCATTTGTGCACGTTTTACAACAGATTAGATAGTCCACTTTAGTACAAGCTTATGTTAAACGCTACTTATTTTTCTGGTGAAGACAAGGCTGTTTGACTCAGTCAGCAACTTTGAGACTTGTGGCTTCTCATGCGGAGCATGGAATTTTACAGGTAGGAATTTCACAGGGCAGTCTGTTCCATCAGTAACATAAGGCATTCTTCTCCAGCTAAAAAAGGAACATGCAGCCTGCTTATCTTTGCATCAGAGGCCCTGAATCAATGACCCAGCAGCTCTGAGCTTTCATTAATGTGTACTTGATCATGATGCTCTCCTGTGTTCTTTATAGTAATGTAGTAGTGCTTTGCACTTATGGCATTGTAGGATTTCAAAGCATTTTCTGCAAACATTAATTTAGCCTCCTCTAGAGGTAGGAGTTATCTGCATTTTACAGACAGGGAAATCAAATAGAGAGAGGTGAAAAGAAATACGATCAAGGTCAAATAAGTCAGAACACAGTCACAACAGCCCAGCACTGAATTCCAGGCCCATGCTCTAACTATTAGACTACACTGCTTCCCAGTAGGAAGGAGCAGTGCTTGTGGCACGTATGTCTCATTAAATGCTTTAAAAAAATTCTCTTTCTTCCCTCCAATCCTGACTCCTTCAGCAATTAAAGGGAAGGAAAGACAGATCATCACATCCCAATGTTTAACAGGCGGGAAAACACAAGGGCCATTTTAATTATAGCATTTGAGACCTAGGATGCTGCTTACACAGATGTCTGCAAACGTAATTTTGTCTGGTGCAGACTAGAATAAGGCTACTCTCTGACACATGAAGCAGTTAAGGGGATAAGTAATAACAGGTTTCCCGAACACATTATACTCCTCTTGTGTAGAAGCTGAAACAGACTCTCTTTGCAATGACAGCAAGACAACAGATTTTCCCCCTGCAAAGAGGAAGACATACCCATAATGTGCAACATTTAACCATCTTTCAGCAGCCTGCTTTGGAGCAATCTGTCCAATTTGGACCTCTGAAGACAGGGAATTGTTTGGCTCTGATTTGATCCCATCCGACAGTAAGTGTGCAATCCAGGTACCATCTAATTAGGAGGTGTATCTTAGATTTTACATCAAACACAAAAATGTGCATTAGCATAACATTGAGGCTACAGTTTTAACCAGACAATCATCAGAAAATGCAAGAGTTCAGGTTTCTGGAGTAACCCCGGCCCCAGATGTCCCACTCAAAGCCATTTTATAGCTGCCTGGATCTGCACTAAACACGGTTATGGTGAGCCACACACAAAGAGCCATCAGCTGGAATGACCCATTTCAGATCAAAGAATAACCAGACAAGACAGAACAAAAGTAAAGTCTCCATAAGGTAGGACACAGCACATCTCCTCTGACACCCTGCAGTGAAGTGAACACAAAATGGCTGCCTGAGATTTACACAGGGAAAACAACAGGCATAACAGTTCCATAATTAAATGGGCTGTATACACAGATCCACTTACTATATCCCTGGCTCACCCACGTGCTCGCCGGCTGAAGTGAGCCCTGTTAACCTGTTGCTAAACTCTGCTCTGCGGTATGAAAGAGGACGCAGATTCTCCCCACTGCTGCTTTGTCACCCACCAGCCTCTCTTGGGCAGCAGACACCAGCAGCTTTTAAGCTGTTTTTGCCCCCCTCAGCCCTGAATTCCACCACCTCTCATTACCAAACACTCTCTGCAGTCACCATAGGGTTAAATAAAGTCAGCACAGAACACAGGCTGGAGGGGGAAGAGAGGGAATGCCATAAATGGTACAGAGCCCTAACAGCACCCAGGAGCACAGCAAGCTTGGGTGTTTTTATCTCAGTAAGTGGCAATATGGTCGATGACCACTGTGGACCTTGCCAAGGCTGTCAGCAGAGGGGGGCATCATCAGGGTGACTAAAGTATGGGACATGCCATGCTTGCTCCACTCAGCAGCGCAGCAGAGACAAGCTTTCCACACAGCATGGAAAAAGTAGGAATGGTCAGATGGAAGGAGGAAGGAACCATCACCAAAAGCAACTTTATGGAGAGGAGAGAAAAAAAACAGGGTAAACTAATGCCGAGAGTCCACTCAGCCTAAAGTTCTCAGAACCCTTTCAGGGGGCACAATGGCACACTGCTGTTGGCAGAGTAGCAAGGAAGCAGGTCAGAGTGCTGGAAGGATGAGGGTAGGCCAGGTAGATGTAAGTAGGCCAGATGTAGGTAGATGTATGGCTTCAGTGTACATGGCCTAAGACGACTGTGGTTCTAGTCTAGCCTATATGGGGTCTTATACTGCCCTCATCACCAGGATATCTGAGCACCTTCCAGATGTGCGTAATTGACATGACTATCACCTGTTGCATGCGGTTTGTTCTCTCCCTCCCCCCCATGGAGAGAACTGTGCATATAATATAGTGCTTTGGTTTTGGTAGGATTTAGGAATTTGTTTTTTTTAAACTATTCAAGCCACTCTGAGTGTGAGTGTGAGTGTGAGAGAAGGCGTACCTGGAGCAGAAGATGGGGAAGTTTGTGACAGCCCCAAGTAATTGGGAAGTTCGTTCCACAGTGCCAGACTTGCCTTCAAGTAAGCTCTCTCACACCACAGATGACTTTTACCCTTATGGTAGAAAGCTCCATCGTGCTGGAGGAATGGAGTTCTTAACCCATGTCCTTATTCTGGAGATTTAGGCAGTCTTTTAGATACCCTGGGCCCAGCCCACTGAACATCTTAAAGGTAAGGACCAAACCCCTGAACTCTATTCAGTATCATATGGGAAGCCAGCATAGAGAGCAGAAGGCAGGTTTGATGCGTTTGCAGCAGCCCACATTGCTAGGGATACATGCTTCGGTATTCTGTATGAGCTGAAGTTTCCTAAGGGCTGATGGTTTCATGCCACAGTACACTGCATTGTGGGAGATGACAAAGCAGGTATAACTACTGCCAACTCATTGTTAACTAGGACAGGATGGAGTTTCCTAACCAACTGGGGATGCTAGAAAGCAGTACATGCGGGTGCTGCTATTAAGAGATGAGTTTCAGCGAGGAATTGAGGAGCAATCCTAAATAATATACTGTACTGACCAACTATGGGTGGGTACCTTCCATCAAAGGCGACTGCACCATTGCTGAAAACTCATCAAGAGTCCTTTCTTCTGCCCACCAACATCGCCTGTCTTGCTGGCTGAAGATGAACCTCAGCTGTTCTTCATTCAAGAGCTGATCTCACAAGCACTGGGCCACCATGGGAGCCTTATTATACCTGTATGTGGTGAAGGACAGAGCTGTGTCTCCTCTGCATATTGCTAGTGCTTAAGTCAATGCCCTCTGTCCAGTTCATCTAGTGGCTGCATGAAGATGCTGAACAGGACTAGAGAGAATCCATCCTCTGTATTTCTGCAGTCCTTATTTACAGATTCATAGCAGATGCACAGCTTACAGGTCACAGCCACTGCCACCTTTGAAAAGCTGCCTGTGCTGCACACAGGTTGCAGTGATATTACTGAGGCACATCAGAAGATGTGCTTTCAAGGACCCCTTGCATACTAGAACATATAGCCCCTACGCAGTTCTCACACACAGCATTTAAGAAACATTCAGTTCTCCAAGGAACAATGAGCTTCTAGCCCCATTTACAGTCCATTTCATTCTAGGATCAAAAAGCAAGATGATCCCATGTTTATATATCCAGTCATGCAAGGGCAGGGAGGAATGTGCATAATGATGGATGGACAGGGCCAGAAGCAAAGGAGTTGCTAAGGCCTCAATCTTGCAAAGATTTACACCTGTAAATGCAACAGGAGCACTCACGTGCGTAATTCAAGATCGGGGCCTAATTGTACATCCCTGGTCTTTCTGGCAGTCTGAAAAGCAGCCAAGGAAGGAAGAAAAGCCCAAAGTACAAGAATATTTTTAAAGAGATACTGTCCAATTAAAAATAATATTTGACTAGTCTATGGAATTTTTTCCTGACCTATGATAAATTAATTAAACCGGGTCTAATTTTTTTTTCACCATTTGTTTCCTTTCTGTATCCCTCTCACCTGGGACAATGAATACAGTCCAGTGGTCCACTTCACTTTAGTTTATAGTCTGTCTCAGACTATGTAGTAGAACAGCAGCAGGGCTGTAAACACAGCATTTAAATCCAAACTAAAAAGACGGGACTGTGATGATTATCTACAGTGACTTCCTGCATAACATAGACCAGAGCTTTCACCCAGTGATACCTGCACTGTGCCCAGTAACATGTGATTCTACTAGAGCATGTCTTTAGAAACACCTCCATCTGTATTGAAAACATCCAATCTTCGTTGAAATAGAATTCTGAAAGCATTTCCATGAATAAGATTTTTTTTTTTTTTAAATAAACAAAGGTTTGACAATCTACATTTTGGGTGGAAACTATCAGACAGCCTCTCTTTAAACTGGATGTGCTAAGCCATAGATTTAAAAAAATAAAAGACTGCTTTGGCTAAACTGTTTACAACGTTGTCCCATATGCCAAACCCTTATAAAATAGTTTTATTATGAAGGAACTAACAGTACTGGAACGTGGCTGCTCAGCAGCTGTGGGTTTCAGCACAGCAGCATTTATAATAGGATTAAAATTAGGTTTAAAAAGGTAATGATTAGAAACAAGAATTACAGCATTTTCCTGTACCAAATTAAAAATGTACATTTCATGGGAGTAATGCAGAGGATCTGGCCTTTGCATCCTATGAATCTTTCTAAAATACCCTGTGTTCCTTTCCAGTTTCACCTCAGAACAATATGTATGCACAACTACCAGGTTTGCAGTCTGGGAAAATTGCTTGCTATCAAATCCTTTTTCATGGAAACAAAAGTAGTACAGGAGGATCGCTGCTAATGCTCTTTCCATCATATATTACAAATGCAGGGTTTAAGTCCTTTTTAAAAGTAAAAAGCAACTATGATAAAAGTGAAAGGATGTCCTGTTCAAAATCCATATCGTGCACCCACCTTTGCAAAAAATAAACAAACAAAATCTCTTTCGAGAGCTTATCATAGAAAGCTCAGAACTGGGCAAAAGAGAAAATACAGATGGATTACTGAAAGCTGTAAAGCAATTCTGGTCACTGGAGTATGCGGTTGTGTTTCTGAGTGGGAGAGATTAAGGAGACAAGCAAACAGATTTAGAAAGTGTATCAGAATGAAGTGAAATACAGTTGGCATCACAACATAAATCTGCATACAGCTGCTTATGGCAAACAATGTGGGAGGGCAGCATCTTCCAACCTGAGTGGAAGGGAGCTATCAGCATACCTCGAGAAAGAACCCAATTCATTCTCAGTATAACAAAGATCCTGATCTCTCTTGATATTTCACATATCAAATTGACCTAACAGTAGCAGATCCCTATCAGGACCACCAGGAATTCCAAAGTAACCATGACCAAATTAACCAGAATTTTGGCAAAATTGGCCAGATCATACAGGAAACATTGCAAGAATTAAGCAAAACAGTTTAACATATGTGCAAATAAAAAATTTAAAATTAAAAACAAGCCAGGTTGGCAGGATTTATTCTGAGCATTAAAAGCGCACCTGTACCCCAAACCAGATATTCTGATAGGAATGGCAGAAAGGGACTGTAAGCTCTTCAGGGTATGCCCCATCTAAATAAATACAACAGACATAGGGTAGGAGACAATTTATTAATCTATCTATGCCTCTGTCCCCTAGGATAAGTGACTGTCCCATGGTTACACAGGGAGTCTGTGCCACAGCTGGATATTGAATTCAGATCTCCCCAGACTCCAGCAACAGTTTACCCACAAGACCATTCTTCCCCTTTGATTTCATCTTGCATAAAGGCACAACCAGGAGCGTAAGGCTGAATATAGCAGAGGGAAAATACAGTTCAGCAAGGCCACAAAGAAGAAAGAGTTGGTGAGCTCCCACCATTCTATGCCAACATCTCCATTCTCTCTCACACACATGAGCACAGATACACTAGGAAAAATGAGGAATTACAACTATACAAGCTGCTCCATTCTCTTGTCTCTCTTTCTCACCAAAGGCTAATAAGCATTCACCTGACATGCCTTCCTCCAGATATTATTAGCAGGGAAAACAAAATAACCTACACAGTCTGCTCCAGCAAAGTCAAAACCCGGGAAGTGTCTAAAAGTACCCTTTATTGACCACAACCGCCTGATCTCAACAGATAGCCATGAAGAGCGCAGCCCCCTGCAGAATCACTGTAGCTGCAAGAACAGATTCAAAAGAAGAGGGGAGATCTTCATTTTTTGCCTTTAACAGCTCTGATTTCCCCTACGACCTCATCCTGAATGAAAACAAATTGGACATGGTGGCAGCAGGAAACAATGAGATCAGAAATTAATTTAACGGGGAATACTGGACAGGGATCTTTGTTTTCTAGCAAAATTCAGTAGTTAGGAAGAGGGTGGGTGGGAAGAACTGTGAGCCCTCACACCCCCTTTCCTACAGCCTTTCACTCCTTTTGGAGGAAGAGCTTATAGAAACTACGTAGCTGGACGAATAAAAAATGGGCACCAAAACAGAAACCAGCCAACAGCATTTATGGCTGCCTGTAAAATAAGGAGATTGGCTCTAGAGCTGTGGGGCAAAAAACCTCCTCACATGAATTCAGCTTTAAATTTATTTAAATTATATCTGAGCTCACAGGGGAAACAATAACCGAGACATCAGCGAGCCACTCTGCTCGCCAGCTTGGCTTGATTTGTGTGTGTTTCAGGCCCTGCAGACACAGATCTCCCTCACTAAGTACATATGGCCTTATTTTTTAAGGTACGCAGTGCCTAAATCCAATGCACTAGGCATCTAAATGCCAAACTAAATCTGGCCCTTAATTCCCAAAAGACTCCATTACTGGTACAGTCATGTCTCCTTTCCCTGATTTCTCTGTCTACTCTGAAAACAATCCAAACTTTTACTACTATATGATTTGAAGTAATGCCTAGAGGCCTCATCCAAGATTAGGGTCCTATTGTTTATGTACAGCACCTATACAAACCAAGAGACAGTCACGGCCCTAAAAAGCTTATGGTCCAAATAGACAACACAGACAAAGGATGGGAGAAATGAGGTATCACCACATCTTTTTACCGATGGAAAACTGAGGCAGAGTGAGCAGTGTGTCCCAGGTCCCCGAGCAAATCCATAGCAGACCTAGGAATTGAACCCAGATCTCTAAACACAGTGCCTCCTTGGTCTGTATCTCCAAAGCACTTCCCAACTTAGCTCCACCTTACCGACCCACTCTCATTTCCTTCTCCATCCTATCGCTTACTCCTTTATAGTACGATGAAGGGGAATGGCGAAAGAGGGTCAGGTTGGGTGTGACACCAGGTCCTCAGGGATGCAAGCTGAGGCCAGGTCGCTACCAGACAAATGCAGCCCTCAGCATTTAACACAGGCTTCTGTGCACACTTGATAAAGATCTTTCTTACAACTCTGCCTGCCTGCTGCATCACTCATTGCAAATGAAACCTCCTTCCTTCTGTGCCAATGAGACCAGCTTCCATCAGCTGCTTCTACCATAACCTCCTCCCCCTCTTCTTCTTCACTGCCCCCCTACACATGGGTTTTGCCTTTGCTGCCTTAGACCTGCCTACTTGCAGGTGATTTTAGCACAGTGACAACCCTGCCCTTCGAGGGTCATGCTGCAGTGGGGCCGGATCACACTGGAACGGCAAACCGGCACTTTGGCAGCATGGAGGATGCCATTTTGTTTTGGGGGCAGAGATAGCCTTATCTACTGTATGTTTGCACAGTGTCAAGGGCTGTGCAAAGTAAAAAACACAAATAAGGAAAGCATATGGCACTCCAGTAATTTCTGCAGAGATATGCACTTATTACCATTGTATCTGCTGTGAAAGAGAGAAGGATGATCCAGTTGTCAAGGCACTTGGACCATCCTTCCCCTTGGACATGGGAGTACTGGGTTCAATTCCCTGCTCTGCCACAGACTTCCTGTTTGATGATGGGCACGTCATTCAATCTTTCTGTACCTCAGTTTCCCATCTGTACATGGGGGTAGCAGCACTGTTCTCCCTCACAGGTGCGTTGTGAGGCTGAATATATTGAAAGGTGTTATATTAAATACACATACAGTAACGGGGGACATAAGATAGAACAAGCTGTAGACTAATGACTGGACCATAGGGTTGGGAGCCAGTTCAAATCTCAGCTCTGGCACTGGCTTCCTCTGTCACTATGGGCAAGGCACTGAACTTGTCTGCTTCAGTTTGCCCATTTAATATCATTTACCTGCTTCACAGGGTGCAGATGCTGCAAGTGTTCAGAAGATAAAGAGGCAATATGTAAAGTGCCAAGTATATTAGAAATCTGAGCCGCAGACATGACTGAACAAGGTGCGTTTGCTAACCGCAGCAACAGGCAACTCAACTTTTGTTAGGTCCCTGTCTCTGCAGTTTTCCCACTATGTTCCTAACAAGCAATTAGAAAGGGCTCTCCTACCCACACTTCCATCCAATTACAATGGCTGTGTTTATAAAACAAAAACAACCCTGTGATGTTAATTAAGTTAGTGTCAGCTCCTGGTCCCAGCGCTGGAGCAGTCTCTCGCTTGAAAGCCTGAACACAAGAAGTATACACAGGACAGATTTTCTTGATCCTCAATCTCTGCTGAGCTCTAGAGATATGGAATCATCAGCAGGCCCAGCAAAACTGATGGTACTTATCTGTGCACCATGCAGCAGAGGAAGAATGCCAGCAATGTGGTGAGTTGGAACATACCTAACATTCTTTAGCAAACCATTGGGATAGGGACAGGTGGTACAAATCTGTGATAAGAACATCAGCCAAAGTAAAAGCAGTGCAAGTACAGGAGATCCTACTGTGCTGTCATCATTCGGAAGAGAACGCTCACCCACTTTTAAACCTAAAGAAATGGGTCGGGGGTGAAATCGCTCACTTGACACATTACAAAGCAAATGTGATTTCAACACCAGCTCAGGAGAAGGGACTGATTTTTCTTAAATAAAGACCCACCCCAACTTTAGTTAAGCATAGTTTTAATTATACGTTTCAGGGGATTGTTGGGGAGAGTGTTCTCATTACTTCAATTACTATTTCTGTGCACCACTCCAAACCTTTTCTTCCCCTTAACCCTAGTGCTCTTCCTTAACATTTCTTCCTGCATCTCCTGCTGCCAGCTCAAATTCAATATGGGGAAAACTAAACTCCCCGAGCCCATTCCTCTCTGTCCCTGCTGGAAAGCTCTTTACCCTGCACACCACCAGGCATGCAAACTTGGCATGTTAGACTCATTTCTCTCCATCTCCCCAATCTAGACTTGCCAAATCCTGTTAACTCTTCATTCCTAGCTCTGAAATCTTTGCCATAGTGAAGAGATGACTAAAATGGGGGCAATCACCTATTCTTTGCTCTCTGAATAAAAAGACTAAGTTCCCCTATGAGGAACTTCCCCTTCCCACTGTTTACTCTTGGGCCCTATTCTTCTCTACCCATTATGACACTAGTGGATCCATGGATCCTTAAGACTTCACAATTGTCTCTGTGCCACTCCGCACCACTACTCTGTACGTCATGAAAAAAGCATAGAAAGAAACTTAGATGCTTCTCCTCCCAAAACACTTGAGGAAAAGTAGATTCTTCTGTAATTCTTAGTGGTTCAGGGCCTATGACACAGTTGTGAACCTTCAGTTCCAACCAGCAGAGGGCAGTACATGCACATGCTCATGCACAAACACTTCCCTCGCTAGTTGTCTCTTTGTAACAAAACAATTCACAATTTTATGGCTTACTAATCTTACCTACAACACTAGTAGTATTGCAAAAGGGTATTTAATATATTTTACACACCCAGTTTTACAAAAGAAGGCAGGATTCTTTAAAGGGGCCTAAAGGAGGTAGGTACCCAACCTGCACTGAAATTTGGGCATTTAAATCCTTTACAGATTCCAAGGCTAGAAAGGACCATTATGATCATCTATCTAGTCTGACCTCCTGCATAACTAGGCTTGGAAAGATTATATTTTTATTGATAAATGTCAGTTAACATTGATTTCATTTACTGACATTTACCAATAAAACAACAAAAAATATTTCTATCCATGATCATCAAAATTTACATATAGGCAGATAAAAATGCTGCTTGAGAACTTCTTAGAGTTAAAATTCAGTGATTCAGACATTAAAATTAGGCTTGTTATAAATGGACTAGCACATGAACATTAAAACCAGGTATGAATTGTTGATTTAAGGATATTTACTTTGTATATTTTAACATGTAACATTGACAATTAGTGCTTTGTTTATAAAGTTTTTGGTTTTTGAGACTGTGTCTACTCATTAAATGATTGTCTACCCACCCCATAATTTCCCACAATAGTGAAAAATTTAAATCGGTAAAAAAATTTAAAATATTTAAACCCCATAATTTCACGCAACCGTGAAAATTGATAAAAAAATCTTTTAAAAATGCTTACTAATAAGCATCTATAATATCTGTCAAAATAATTTTCAAAAATTAAAATCTAATTCTGCCAAGCCTATGCATAACACAGGCCAAAGAACCTCACTCAGTCAACCATTTTGACATCCAATCCAATAACTGCTTTGAACTATAGCATATCTTTTTAAGAGAGATCCAGTCTTGATTTAAAGACTTCGAGTGATGGCATAGCCACCACATGCTTTAGGCTCCTTTGGAAATTCCAGCCTAAAGCACTACATATGTTTCTCTACATTAGGAAATGTAGCAATTTTTTTTATTTTTTATCTGAAAAACAAAAACAAAAAAAAACAAACAAAAAGTTTCCTTCCCTTCCCCCCAAATCCTGGAGTCACTGGATGTCAGATATCTCATCCGCTACAGATCAAGGAATTCTGTCCAACAAGGATTATTCTAGTTTGGGTTCTTTGGCATTCAAATTAAATTTAAAAATAAAAAAGGGTGATTGTTGCAACAAAAACAATGAGCACTGAAGGTGCTGCTCCATCACAGGCATTTGTCACTCATAAAGCTGTCTCCAACTCTTCCCAACTAAACCACTCAGTTTTTCAGAGACAGATTTATGGGCAGGCCATTGTGGGATGAACAGATGTCAGCTCTGGACAGCACCAGTGGGCTTATAAAGCAATTTAACAACTGAAAGTCACTGAGCCAAAACCAACCGAAGCATAAAGCTAAACTAGACTTAACTCCCCGCAAGCCCTCCCTCCCTCCCTCTACCGCTGTTGGAAATTCTACCATCTTCCCCATCATCCAGGCTTGCAAACTTAGGCCCTGTTTCTGCAATAAGATCTATGCAAAGTCAATGGGGGCTCCACACTTGCACGGGGCCCTGAATGGAGTTGACTACAGAATCAGGGCCTTGATATCATACTGGAGAAGAAGGATACCAAAACGTTCAAGTGGGGAGATGTACCCTGATTACACCAGGACTGCACCTGGTCCACAATTAACCTCCACCAAAAAAATTACCGTGCACACCACTATAAAAGAAATTAAATTTAAAGGTAAACTGTGTTTACAAGCTATTGCGATTAACCACCACAAAATGTGTAGCCTTTGGTACTTTTACCATGACTAATCTATGGTTTTCACACACGTTTGCCACGGCAGAATTGCAGCCCTAGTTCTAAAATAAGCCTTTATTAATGAGATAGCACAAGTACTTAATCAAAAAGTTCCTTGTGCTGTAAGGCTGCTTTGCATGGGTTTCATCAAAGGTAATTTGATCTTGGTAGGATGACATTCCTAAAATAGTTAAGGGAATTCAAACATGAAATGAGGTTTCCAAGAAGGGATTTAAAAAAAAAAAAATAGGTCAAGCAAGTGTGAGTGATTAGAGTAACCCAGTATCCCTTTGTATAATTTAAATGAATCTCTGTAAAAATCTACAATATATAATACATTAGATGCAAGAGGATGCCTTAAGCAATGATGCCGATATAAAATCATTCTGCAAGGTGACTGAGGAGAGACCCTTTCTCCTCTGGCTTTCTTTGCCGACATCAAAACGCATTTGTCTCCATCTGCAATCAGTTTAGATTTCCAGCCTATTTTACAAGTCAAATAAACGCGGAGCACATTGAACAGCACACATGAAGAAAAGACGACAGAAAGGCAGGACAAGCCAGAGAGCTATACCGCAAGAAATCCCTCGTCTTCCAGGGACTTTACAGATGTGGCATCCTTCTTCTAATCAAAGCAAAGAGACGTTACTAAATTATCTGACTCTCGCTTTATAAACAGCTAACACAGAAACCAGATCCTGCTGTGAACTGCAGCCTACAGCTCTGCGCCCCACTCTCCTCAGCAACTGCTAAGACTTCTTTCAACACAGAAGGTGACCTTCTCTCAGTCCCCTCCCAAAAACAACAGCCACCCCACAGAGTTGTCCCTATGTGCCACACCAGGAGGGCAGCATGAGGTGGTACAATGATGCTCCTGTCCCCAAAGTACAGGCCCATGCCCCTGGAGCTAACCCTACAAAAAACAACATTATAGTATGGTACAATGATTGCACAGATCACTACCAAAATGTTGCTGCAGGGTAGCATTTTGGATCATTACTGTAGAATACTGTAGTGTAAGGATAAAGGGAATCTCTTTCAGCTGTTAGCAGTATAGGGCCTATGACAGATGAAAAATACTAAATTCACCGCCCACAGTGGGCAGCAGTGTACACACACACACACACCCCTTTCATTACATTATTCTCATTTCTACACCACCCTTGAGAACTGGGAAGGGCAGCTGTGATACAAGCACTAAGATGACGGAATTCAAGCTCTCTTTAAATCAGAACCTGAAGAGATTCTTGCGCCAGTGCTTTCCAAAAACAGCTTTAACGACTCCACAGCCACTGACAAAGCCAACTCAGTGGCCAGCTGAGCCAGACCTATCTGACACAGGAACAGAACCTGGGACCTTCCCCTTCAGGAAAAAACATGCCTCTTCCCCTTGACCACAAGCAAGTTTTCTGTCAGCCACCAGTATTGCTACATCCACTTTGGAGGCCATAGCTATCCAGTGGAGGGCCATAGCACGATCACATCCCCTTGGGCAGGGCTGACATTCCACCTCGCAGACAGAAGTGGCACCTGTGTTAGTCCAGGACCCTGACTAATATGTCATGTGGAGCCCTTCCAGCAGCATTCTCCTAACTGCTGTGGGGAATACGCTCTCCTGCTCTGGGTGTGGTGACCAGCAGGAAGGGGAAAGTTCTGTGGCAGCTGAAAGGACAGCTGGAGAGAAGCAAGGCAGGGAGGTAGTCAACAAAGTACTTACTGGGGCCCACTGGATGTTTGAGCTGGTAGGACCTAGCAGCCAAAGCACCTTTACCACTTGCCTCCCAGTCATGGTACAACTGGTACACTACCACGTACTGTATCAGGACAAAGGGATGATGCACCGCAGTGCTCCAGTGAGCTCACCAGGAGGCAGTAATTGCACCCTTTTTCCTTGCTTTGCTTCTTAGCCCTTACTTCTGTCATTTCTTTAAACCTTGTAGCAACACCAGCAGCAGTAGCATTCCTGGACTGCTGACCCTTGTGGGATAGCTGCTGTTCCCAGAGGCACGTGGGGGATGTGCAAAGGACAGCGTCAGCCTGCATGAGAAGAATGGAAAGAAGTGTCCTCAAGGAGTTAGGACTGAGGACTGGGAATCAGGGCTGCTCTTTCTATTCTCAGGTCTAGTCATTTGACCTCGCTGTGCCTCAAGTTTACCCATCTATAATACACGAGAAATAGCATTTACATACCTGATAAGGGTGCTATGAGGTTTAATGCATGCTTTGATAAAGGTGATAAAGCAAAGGTGCTACATCAGGATCTGATCTAGAGCCTACTGAAATCAATAGGAGCCTTGCCATGCTGCTCCATGGGCTTTACAATGGGCCCTCAATGTATCCGGAAGCACGGCACACACAACAGTGGAACTCTATGTGCGTTCCACATCAACAATGGTGGTGAACCAAATCCACACTCCAGAAGTGCAGCACGGACACAAGAATGCAGCAGGCAAGCAGTTAAAAAGCAGGAGCGCATGAGCAAAACCAGCCAGTCCCTGGCCATGTAAATCCTTGGGTAACACTGCTTAGGCTGGGGTTATTTCTGTACACATTTCCTAAATACACCACTGAACTGAAGGCCACAGCTGGAACATTAAATGCAAACGACAGCTGGCGCAGCTATTCCTTTCCAAGGCGTACACACACTTGTTTCTCCAGTGCCATTGTCTTAGGGAGTCAAAAATCAGCAGAAAGCAAACAATTCCAAATTAGAATTACAAACAGTATGCTTATTAACTGAAAAGTGCAGAAATTTAACAAGACATCCTGTCCTTCTAGTTAAGCATTTGTGGAATCAGTTTAATTGAAAGAGACTACGGTTTTCCTGGACTCATTCCTATCCTACAATGCTTGAGAAACTCCATTCTCCCAACACATCCTTCCTCACAAAATGGAGATGGGACAGTAGGGGGAAAAGCCTGTTATTCAAAAGCTCCTGGCAAAGCCTTACGAAAACAGAAACTAATGACACTAAAGTGATTCACGAACAATCCACTATGAGTTTCTTAATGGATAGCAGGCCTGAATGATTTACATGGGCGTCACAACACACTGCCACTCTTGGCCAAAATCAAAGCCTACTAAATATTGGCCATTCTGACAGCAATGATCCTCCTTTCCTGGCACAGGCTTTCATTTGTTCATTCCTTTTCCTTGAGTGTGTGCTTTTTGTGCTGTGGATTCTCACCTGCCTCTGCCCCCAAAGCCTTTGAAATTTGATGGGCAGGCTGCACAGCTTTCCAAACACCTCCAGGATGCATTGATGCTGAGCACCAGCCCATTCAGCCACTTTTGTTTATTTACATTAATAACTGTTCAGACAAGCCCAGTGCTGAACTTACATACAGGAAACTTCATTGGGGTTATACCATTCTAAGCAAAACCAACCCTAAAGTGATGAGCAACCCTGGGCCCCATCCTGTAAGGTGCTGAGTGACTAACTCCCACTACAGAACCCTGTAGGGATGGGTCTTCAGTTAAAATCAGGCAGAGAAATAATTAAAATTCAGGGTGAGAATTTAGGGACGATAAATTCATATTTCCTTTAATCCACAGATGGGCCATGCTCTTCTTGAACAGATTGAGGAATTCATCCACCTCAACTGCAACATTCCCCTAAGCTTCCACCAGGACCCCACAGAAGTCCCTCCACACCTCAGCAGAGTCTGAGTAAGGGCAAGCGGGCAATGGAGTGGGGAGGAAATTAACATTGTCCCTTCATCTGCGCTGCAGGAATCATGGAGGAAAGAGAATTAATTCCTCACCAATTCCATGCTGGTGATCCCCTGTGACAGAGGGTCTTTGTGGCAGCCACTGACCATGGCACCTGGAGAGCACAACTGCAGAGAAGTACGTCTGCTCCTCCGACCAGAAGAGCAAATCTCTGCAAGAGGAACTTTAAGCAGATTCCCTCCCCTTCAGACTCCTCCTGCAGGTTTTCCCACAGAAGGGGGAGATCAAGCCCTTCTTTAACTTCCTAATCTTTCCTTCCTGTCTTTATCCTACATTAGCATGACTGGTTTATTATTTTTATTATATTGGTACCAGCTGGGACCAGGGCCCGATTGTGCTGGGTGCTGCACACATACATAAGATGATACAGGTCCTGTCTCAGAGTTTATCATTTGAATAGACAAGACACAAATGGCAAAAAGAATATCCCTCTTTTACAGAGGGGGGACTAAGGCAGAGACACTAGGTGTCTTGCCCAAAGTCTCACAGAGTCTGTGGCATTGCTGAGAATTAAAACCAGGTGCCCCAAGTCCCAATCCAGGGCTTGAACCACTAGACCGGCCCTGCTCAATATCCTTAGTATTTCTTTCATGTTGACTTCTCTGCCGTACATGAGGCTTTTGTGCCTGTGACTGTTTTATTCTGATCCAAGGAGATAACCATTCAAAGCAATAAAACAGCTGGGTCAATATTATCAACCTGGCAACAATGTGTATTTAATATAGCATCTTGGCTTTTTGTTCTGGACGGTCATTTTGTGTATCTCCCTCCCTCTAAAACTGGTTACTGCTCTCAGGTATCCTCCGACTCTGTGCTTAGCTCTGATGTCAGTCTCAATGAAACAGTTGATTAAGCTACTGCAAAAATTAAATAGAAAATATTTTGGTTAAAAAAAAAATCTACAAAACATGCAGTCAGCTTTTTTTTTTTAAAGTGATATTTACAAATAAAATGCTGCTTGAAAGCCCCTAAACAGAGAATCAGTTACAATCCAGCAGAAAATTTGAAGTATGTACCTTTGCTTTTGTTTTTTATAAGGAATGGATTGTTGCCCAGTGGTTAAAGCAAGGGGAACTAGGAGTCAGGACTCCTGGACTGGACTTCCATCTTTCCCACTAACTCAATGTGTGATCTTGGGAAAGCCAGCAAATCACTTAAGCCTGTTCTTAAATTCCACTGACTTAAAATTTTAAACATAGCTCTCACATATGTTGCAGAATCCGGACCTATAACTCAGTTTACCTAACTGTGAAATGCAGACCACTTCTCTTATGGGGTGTTGCACAGCATTAACAACGCTTGAAACACTTGTATGAAAATCTGTGCAGGGGCGAAGTAGTAAACTTTAAATATATAGTATGGGCAAGTTATAAACATCACCTATATGATGGTTAATTACTATATTAGCAACTTAAATATAGAGTTTTCATGTTTTATGAAGGCAGTGTGACCTAGTGCATAGAGCTCTGAAGTGGGACTTGGGAGACCTGGATTCTGGTCCCAACTCTGCCATTGGCCTGATGGGTGACCCTGGGCATGTTGCTTTGCCTCTCTGTTCCTCAATTTCCCAATCCATAAATAGAGATATTGACTGCTCTTCTAGATTTTACCCTACTGCTCTTCATCAATAGAACTATTATTATATGACTACATATAAATAGGAGCATTTACTCCAACAGTTTTCAGTAACTATCTTCTCTATTGTTATTCTGTATTCGTAGGTAGTGGTTCTTTTGAAGTGTGATTCGTGTGCCGCATGCTCCAGTCACATTGTGTATACAGTAAAAATAATGTAGGCAGACAGGTCAGAGCAGTGGACCATGAGTTCTCAGCTTTAACACACTGAAAATGAAATGTTTGTGAAGCTAAAGCATTTCAACACTGCTCCTAAAGGCCAAGGACCACAGAGATATCCAGCAGGTTATTCTGAAGGGCCACTGTTTTGAGGGGCAGAGGGGAATCATCTTGCGTATGTGTGTGGTATGCACACATTTCTGAGAGCCGAAAGGCCTCAAAGGAGAAGACAAATTTCATTACAGTTTACAATGAGACTAGATACTGTTCTCTCCTGGTGCTAGACAACAAGTGTCATTTTGGGAAACGGGGGTTCATTTTGGGGAACTTCATTACAAAGCTTGTTGCTTTAAAAAAGAAAAATCACCGTGTGTGAGAATCTGTTGAGATTTCTTCCATCGTTGAGAGTTAGCTGCTGAATCCTGGGGGAAGAGACAACCTGATGCACAAACATCAGGTGGGACTAATTGCCACAAGACATCTTTGGTGGCCAGGAGATTAGTGAGATTCAAAAAAAACCATTGGATTTTATATGGATAACAAGAATATCCAGAATGGTTTATATTAAGGATTTAAAAGAAAAAACAAAACGAGTTTTGGAAAAGATATGAACCATTTTACTGCAGGGCACTAGCCAGCTTTTCATTCCTGGGGGTCAAGAAGAAACTTTCCTTGTGGAGAAGTTATCCCATAACTGCCTCCTGGAGGGTTTCTTGCATCTTCCTCTAAAGCAGCTTATGCTGGCCACTCTTAGAAACAAAGTGCTAGACTAGATGCACAGCTGGTCTGCTGCAGTATGGCAGGTCCTCTGTGCCTATGACTGTGGCATGCAGAGTGAGAAGAGCGATCGTGTTTTTTGTAATCACTTCAAAGCCAGTTATTGCTCGTGTCGCATGCTGCTCTCGAGTGCCTTCATACCGCAGCGCATTTACTCTTCCATTCACATCTGGAGGCTCACTTATAAAAATCCTTTACTGAGCCCAGAAGAGTGCACTGGGACATTCAAGTTTCCACATTGGAGAACCACCATTCCTGCCACAAGCGATTATCCTGCAGTAGTAATATTTTGTATGGAAATAGGGAATCTCATCCTAACGGTTCCCACAGTGTTTCATAAACTAGTCACACACACAGCATCACTGAAACACATCCACCTCTGAGGCAGAACTCAAGAGAACGGTGGGGAAGCAGGAAGAGAAAATTCTGGACCAACACAACTGGGAAAACCTCTGGGTTATGGAAAACATTATGGGGGTATTATCTCCATTGAACCTGAGCTAACATCGCATTTCTAAGGGGTGAGCAGGCATTCTTTGCTGACGGGAAAGCAGAGTCACTCAGCCATTTGCTTTGGGCTCCAGAAGTCAGGTATCCTACCACGCAATCTAGTTAGCAAAGTAATTGCAATACGGAGCAGATAGCAAAACAGATTGCAGGTCCACAGGGCACACCATGCAGCAGCAACACCTTCCAGCATCCCCAGGGAGGAGTGGATTGTAAGTCAGTGGTGTACCAAGCGAGTGGGAGTGTGTGTGTGGGGGGGCCTGGCAGGCACACAGGCCCCAGCCTGTGGGGGGGCACTGGGCTGGCCCTTCACCATGTGCAGGAGGCAGGGGACACAGGAGGCTCTGGGGGAAGTCCCTCCACGCCTCCATGCATGTTATGAAGGGCTGGCCCGGTGACCACCCCCTGGCTGGTTGGGGGTGAGGCTGCCCCATCTGAGCCGGCACTGGGCTGCATAGCTGCAGCAAGAGAGGTGGGCGCTGCACAGCATGTAAGTGTGTGGAAGAGTGAGGGGGGTGGAGCCAAGCCTGCATTTGCGCTCTCCCAAACCTTACACGCCCCCCTGCAGGTACAGACCCGGGTGGCAGCTGGGGGGTGGCGCCAGAACCCCTCCTGCCCTGTATGTGGGGGAAGGGGGGATGGAGGTAAGGCCTGGGAGGAGGAGAGGCACAAATATAGGCTCGGCCTCCAGACATCGGGGACCCTCAGTATACCACTGTTGCAAGTCTGGACTCCTGGATTCTGTTCCTGTGTCTGCCCCACTGCAAGACCTTGGGCAAGTCACTTAATCGTGCTTCAATGTACCCATTTGTGAGCAGGGTATAATAAATTCCCTTATATGTATGGTGGGTGTCCGCCTTGAAAAAGCCACAGAAGCAAAACTTCCTCCTATTCCTTGGGGTTCAGCTCCTATTCCATCATTATTACTAAGTCATATAAACAATAAATAAGATGCAATAGCCATTTGCTTGTTGGATCTTTTTCACTGTGCCTCATATTCCACCAATGTTCAAAGAGATTCTTCAGTTCGGTTTGTTTTGTTTAAACTGGATCTGGACACCACTGTCTGAAACACGCTAATACTTCATACTCATCCGATTTTGGTATATGAAGACCCAAATATGCTGTGGCTCGGACACACCACATTGCAAAGCGAGTGGCTTGCAGGCAGTTATATAACCAAGTGCTTACAGCAAGTTCCTATTTGGGGAAACCCAGCTGCAGTTGTAATGCCATGTGTCACACAAGCCCATCTTTAACACTTATCCCTCTTCTTTTGTGCTACGTTCCAGCATAAACCCTCACTAGTTCCAAAGACAAAGGGAACAGGAAGCCACGTGTAGTAAAAGAAATCACTCTTTAGAGACAGAGATATTCAGCCACCCTCGGGAGCCAATAACGAAGGTCAGAATAAATAGAGATCACCTCTGGGGCAATTTTCAGATTAGATTTGGTCAGCAACAGCTAAACTGTAGGAGAGAATGAAAGATAATCCACTCTGGGGGCAAGGTGAATCGTTAACACTTAACACCCAAACTCTTCTAGGCCCAATTATCCTAGCTGGTTTTCAAATGTTAATTTGCCATTTCAAGTCAAGATCTTCAGGAATTGGAGATGAAAATGAGTTCCTGCATCTAGACTGTGCAGGACTGTTCCCTGTAGTTTTTTGTTGAGCATGTAAATAAGGAATTATTTGGTTTATCCTGCAATTCTTGCTGAAAATCAATGGGCACTATAAACACTCACCATAGTGTAGGATCAGAGATCCTCCTTGCCTTCAAAATAACAAGGATGGGATGATTTTTGCATCCAAATAATAATGACCAGGAAGCACAAAAGACTATTTTCCCTTGTTCGTATAACTACAAGTTAAAATTTGTCAAAATGTCTGAAACAAAGAACCATCCTGGCTTGAGCTTGGAGAGGGCCACACACTAAATAAGTATGACCAGATGGGTGACTCTGGGTAACTAGACACCTGTTAACATTTCTATGTTCCTATACTGGCACCTGTCACAGCTGTATCAGAACTGCAGCGTCTCATGCTGGGCATTTACAGCATGTGTAGCTGCATAACTGAAAGGGGATGTCATCCCTTTTATTCTGCACTGCTCCTTTTAACATGTAGGAGGCTTCCCACCTGCTACTTTGTGTCTCAATTCAGAGGCAAAACATTAGGCCTGGCCTTTACTAAAAACTTTTGCCTGCATCACTATATCAGCTAGAGGTGCTATTTTTGCCAACATAGCTACTCTGACAAGAGTGGAGATGCAATTATACTAGCAAAAAGTGCTTTTGCTGCTACGGTTTACTTCACTCAGGGAATTGGTATAAGGTACAAGGGCATCTACTCTAGGAGAGCTTGTAAGGATAATTATCAGCAAACCTTTTAAGTGCAGACATGGGATGTATATACACATGTATATTCGTTCTTCCTTTATATATTATTTCCTTAATCTGAAGTTATCTAAATCAAAAACAAACAAAAACAAACACCAAATACATGTGTGCCATTTGGAAAACAGACGTAGGGCTCAATCCTGTACTTCACTGGGAGATGACGGTACTCAGCCCCCCAAAAGCTGTTTAACACCTAGCAGAGTTGACCCTATAATGAAGCACACTGTTGTTTCAAACAAACATGCCAGCAGATCTGTTGCACTAGTTGGCCTGGACAAATATATCCAATACACTAATGCACATACACCAACAATTTTAACAGATCTCAGCAGCTTACACAAAAAAACCCCACATTTACCACCACACAATGAGCACTGAGATGCAGTTTTAAAGCCATTTGCATGGGAAAGACACTATGTATTATACTGTAGCACCTACATAGGCTGCAATTACTAACATCTGACTATTATTCTCCTGCTTTCAGAGTCTAAGGGCCCTCTGTTTAATGTGCAAAAAATCATTATTGATTTGCCTAAGGCAACACAGAACAGAAAGATTGCACAAGTTTCTATGGAAACAAAATTAGTAGAGTAAAAACCTCACTCATGGGCATTGTAAATTATTTACCAGGACAGGCCCCTGTCCATTAAGATCTAATAAAAAGATTTTAAGGTAATCACTACATACAGTGTTGCAACTGCTTAGTTTAGGTCACTGCAACCGCAGTCAAGAAAAAGAACGAATTTGGTTTTCTGGCCATGTGCACTGCATAAACCATCTTGGCTTGGAAAGCACTACTCACTCCTGGATTGAGAGGGGGCCACAAGACACCATCTAGATGGGGGAAGAGTTTGAACTTTAAACATCTTTCTGATCCTGCATTTTTGTCATCACATTGGCAGTTTAGAGATTTCTTTAGTGAGGTGGAGGTACAGCATGGGTCAGGCTTGAGTGATAAAGGGAGAGAAGATCAGTGGAGATGCAGTGGGCACCAGAGGTTGCCATTTTGTGCTCCAGATTCTAGACTTTAAAACAAAAATCAAGTCTGTTGCCCTCATGGCTGCACAGTGTCTAAGGGTATTCAGTAAAACACTGCAGCTGGGCTGTCTCAGCTGACTTGGCTCTGAAATTGCAGTGTAAATGTTTGGGTTCAGGCTTGATAGTCCTGATATTTCTCATGGAAACCATAAGAGGCATGTGGGGGGAGGAAGAGGAAAAAACACTTTCACAAAACAAAACAAAAAACTCACCTCTTCCTTCACCTCCACCTTTCAGGACTTCTTTATACATCATGAATAAAAAAAAGATGGCATAAATCTAGTTTAAAAAAAAAAAAAAAAAGACGCTGGCAGTTCACATTTAAGTCCCATCTGAAAGAGGACACTTCCAGCAGCATAGCACATCTTAACACACTTGCGAAGGCATTGTTTAGGTATGACTCAGGGATTAACAGTGCGTCACCAACATCACTTCTACAGCATTTAGATGTTTCCTGTACAGGTCTCCCATGCAAATACAAACCTGACGTGGCCCTCCATAGCTTGCAAAACCTATCAAGATCACACTTATAAATCAGTATCACTTGAAACCACAGATAAAAAGTAACAAAATGGACTATTTCAGTCTCAAGCCAATAAGCCATTTGACTGGCACAAGCAATCCCATGAAAGCCCTGAACTGACATCTAGGTACAGCTACAGTGTGTGCTATATTCTTGCCATGCAGTGACATGTTTTTAAATAGCCCTCCTCTTTTATTCTCTCTCCCCAGTGTCACATGGCTCAGTGGAGGAGAATCTCCTTGGAAGACTAAACTTACTGGAGATGGATATTGAATTAGACACCAGTACGTCAGATCTCTCCCAGGGAACAACAGAAATGTTTCCAAAGAACCTTGAAAAAAAGAATATTCCATCTTCTAGTACAATTGGACTCTTAGAGGGTAAAGATACAGTTCACTAATGGATGTAGTTTAAAGTTCGCTCCGTTTCTGTTGGCATCCCAACACAGCAGACCAGAATTTTACATGGAAAATATATGGGGAGATTAACCTGGATTTAAAGTCAGTCTGAGGCTCAAATAGGCTCTAAAAACACTTTTCAAGCTTGGAAGCACATTTTGGACAAAGTGAAAAACAGAAAAGGCTCAGCAGATTAGGGGAAGTTTGAAGGTGGTACTAATTACAGAAAAGTTGAAGGACCCAGAGTTAGATGAGTTGGACATGTGAAAAGAAGATCAAAAGAATATATAGGAAAGAAAATGTTAAACTTCGAAATGGAGGGTAAAAGAAAGGCTGGAAGACCTAAAACCAGATGGAAGGATGTCATACAAAAGGATGTGATTAGCTGTGGAGTTTACGAGGAACTGCTTCACAACAGGCTAGAATGGAGGAGGATTTGACAGGTCGACCCAATATAGATGGGATGAAGGCTAAAAGATTATGAGATTTCTCAATGGCAAGAGAAGTACCGTGGGACCACTTTAGATGGTTGGGGGAAGGGGAAAGCAAGCACGCATTCTTTTCCATTCTCTTTTCTGCCCCCATCACTTTTAACTTAATCACACAAAAAACTAACTGCATTTTTGTCAAACTTCTAAATTTATATCACTTGGGCTGCATTTCTACCATTGGGAAGCTTGTCCCCATCTTTCCCTAAAACTTTGGAAGGAAGAAACCCTGTTAAACGGAGAACAAGTGTATGTTAGGGAAGTTCATGAGCATGTCTGTTTCCGCAACCATTGGTGACAACTCTGAGCAGTGCTAGTATAATGGACTCAGACACTGCAGGATAACAAAACATCTGCTTGATCCACATTTCCAAGAGAATAGGACTGCCACAGAAATCTTGATTAAAATGGTTTTCATTCACCTATGCATTGCATCATTATCCAGGTACATCACTCCCTCAATTCTACTTCCACTGCAATCTTCATCCAAACCTGCATTGCCACTCACCTAGACTCCTCTATTGTCTCCTTAAATCCCAGTTCTACAGTCCAACAAGTAGAGTATGCTCCTGCCCGCCTTCCCAAACATGTGAACAGCACAACTGCATTACCCGCACACTCCACTGACATCCCTTCCTACATTGCAAGATCCAGTCCATGTATGTATTTCTAAATTCTCCTCTTTGATCTCTCCATTAGTCTCCCTCCTGTTTCCGCTCTGTCCCTTCACACAATCTCTGTGCTTTTGGTACAACAGCTTTTCAATCAACTCTCCGTCTCATTTCAAATCCCCTGTGAAAACAGCTTCTGTCACTTCACTGTGCCCTGTGTCTTCCTTTGCTTTCTCATCACTGCTTTCTAACCAAGTTTTATAGCTCCCTAAAGCATTTTGGGACATGGCTTGCACTGAGTGACGCATTAAAAAAGCTGCATTTCACTGCTCCATCTCATTGTAAGAAATGCAAGCTTCAGAAGCAACTCTACCTAATAATAGGGAGCCTAAAACATCCAAGTACCTCTAGCTTTGATATATGAATGAAGAAAAATAAGGGTTGAAGGTGCTGCTATGTCTGACCAAGAATCAAGTTCAGCACACCATAACTTAAGTGCTCCAAAGGATCTTTACATATACTAGGGATGTTACACTTATGTCAAATGTAAACTGCTGAATAAAAATATTGGGAAAATGACAACACTTATAATTGATTCTATAATTAGGTCAGACATTAACATCAGCTCCAAGACTGCATATCACTGCAAGTTATCTAACAGATGGGCCAGACTCCATTCTACAAAGAAGCTCTAACTATTTTCTAATTTCTAGTAAGTTAAAGATTTGCTTTCATGTGATAGGACAGTAAAAGAGCCTTTAAAACAGGTACGTTTAATTAAACACACATTTAAATGCATCCATTTCACCCTGTAGTTAATACAGGGCCTCTCTCTATCCCTGCCTCAATGTGGCCTTTCTAGAAGAACAGAGCAGCAGATGAGAAATTGACAAGCTGTCAGGCAAAAGGAAGAAATATCACTTCCCAAAGTCAGAGCTCATTTTCTAGCAATAAAACCAGACGTAGAGCTGAAAGGAAATGGCAGGAACACAGGCAGTAGCATCTCAATAGGCAGAAATGGCTGGCACAAGACACCCATTTAATCATGTGTCCTCACTAGACTTCGCTTAAACAGGGAATGTTAATGGATATACCTTGGAATAATAAAAGGCATTTGCAAATCCAAGAACACAGTAGCTAAATAAGCAGGTTAATATGAAACTATCTTCTGAGTGAAGAAAAGATATCAGACAAAGATGAGCATGATACATTGCAAAGTTCAATGATACAGGGTTTTTCGAAAGGTACCACTTTCTGCCATGCCACATGTACTTAGCCAGCAACAAATTATAAACATACATATGCCATTATTCTCATACACACACACACACACACTTTTTGGTTGACATAAGGTAAATATGTCAATATCTGTAAATAGAGGTAGTAAATATTTATGTGGCAATTATTTTCTATTAGCACTGGTTGAGTGGATGGCATAAGTGGCTGCAACCCCTAAAGAATCTGCTCAACTGTTTATGGAAGATGCCCAATTTCCATCTACAGGTTGTTTTTGCTGAGTTGGAAGCTAGCGTGTGAAAAGGCCTATTTTTCAGATAAAACCACCTCAACAAAGTAGAAAGTGAAACTACCTCCAAGGTACCAAAAGACATCCATCCTTTTCACATTCTCCCTTTGTTCCATTTCTTTTCCTGATCTTCATCTTACTTCATTCATGTCCTCTGCGACCCAACTGCTATTGTGGCAAGGCCAAAAGACAGTGCAGAAGAGGTACGTTCATCTCATACACATTGTCACTCAATGTGGGGATTCAAAGACTTTCTTTAGGATTTTTCTGAGTTCTTTGTTGGTGAATTTCACCCTAATGCAAAAGGGCCCTTGAAAAAACTCTTAAGGACTTGAGTCCAGATCCTCAAAGGAATTTAGGTACTTAACTCCCATTGTCTTCAGTGATGTCAATGGGAGCTTAGCACCAATATACCTTTGAGGATTTGAGCCTTATGACCTGTTCCAGTACCCCTAAAAGTCAATGGAAATCTTTCCATAGATTTAAATAGCTTTGGCTCAGGTCCTTGACAGAGTTTTTACATGGCACTGGTGTAAATTTTGCCCGGTATGCACAAGGCTGACTGTATTTCTTTGCTTTTGTATATGCAAAGAAGGAGGATAACCTGCACTAAAAAGATTATAGACAAAACAGCCCTAGAGCCCATTCCATGGAGGCTACGGTTATTGACATTCTCTGATGGCCATCAATCAGAGAGAAGAATTTTCCTCTCTGGGAAAAGGGACTTTCTTTCTACGCTTCATCTGAAGCTTGTAAGATCCAAAACTTAAATTCAGGTGGATTGGCTTAAGTGGAGTTTCTATACACACGGGCTCTGGCAACTCAGCCTTGCCTAACCTTTCAGCTGCCAAGGCTCAGATCTGAGATTTTGGTGCTTTGCCTCAGAATTGCAGAACTGAAAGTAACATTTTCTTGTAGGGGCAAAAATACAGGCACTGTGAAGAAGCGGCATTAGGCTCAAAAAAACACTTGTGTGCTAGCCTCTAAACTACTGCAGGAAACAGGCGTAACGCTGCTTAAGACCTATTATACTATACACCAGTTTGAAGTCTGGAAGATGGAAATTGCTATCCAAAAATGGACTAATGACCCATCTATTTTGTACTGATGCAGCTATACCACTGTAAAAGCACCCGTGTAGCCACATTAGGCCGCCGGCAGAGCATCTCCCCACTGTGCACACGAGCGCACTTATGCCAGCAAAGCTGACGTCGCTCAGGGATGTGGTTTTTCCCCCACACCAAGTGACAAAAGTTTTGCCAACGTAGGTGCTAGCGCAAACATGGCCTAATATTGCTTTTACCACGTAACAGGAGGCGTGAGCTACACTACAGTCCTATATCAGTAAAACCACGTCACTGAGGGGGGTGTGGAAAATCAAGACCACTGAGTGGCATAGTTATATCGACCAAATTCCTGTTGTAGACAGTGGAATGGAAGAGACTCTCCTGTCAACATGGCCACTGTCTCCCAGAAAGGTGGAGTGCCTACACTGATGGGAGAAGCAGCACTATATGTGTAGACAAGCCCAGACTTCACCTTCACCTTCAGGCAATCAATCCCAAGTTCAGCTTGTTTCAGCCTACTGAAAGCCGGTGTGCAACTGACTCCTCTGCCAGAGCACTGCTCATTATAGGTCATTTTGATGGGAAATACATTTGGAGTGAAATCCTGGCCCCATCAAAGTCAATGGTAAAACTCCCATGGAAAAAAAACAAAACAAAACAAAAACCTTCTCGTTTTCCCCCCCACCAACATTAAAATAGAAACTGATGCCAATCAAATGGGGTGATGGAGGCTTGGACTTGAGGCTCCAGCAAGAACAGTTTGTACAGCTCCAAGCACACTAGGATCCTGCTCCATGACTAGGGCTCCTCAATGCCATTGCAACACAAATAAATAAAATTAATAAATGTGAAATTTAAATTTAGGATTCAAATCCCCCAAAAGCTCAACGGAGTGGAAAAAGAAGAGGCAGATATCTGAGGTTAGATCCAGGTTTGACTCTGGTTCCTAAGTCTCCTGAAAGATGGAGGCTGGGTCTCCAGCTTAGCCAGTTACAGAAATAGGCCAGAAATCACAACATTCATATCTATGTTCAGCTGCAGATTTGCCCCGTGCCCCCAAAGTTCAGAGTGGTTCAGATTCAAGGTGTCCAATATAAAAAGCATTGCTCCTCTTGTGAAATTCAGATTTCAGAATGTCACTGAGTAGCAGAGGAAAATAAAGGGGAAGATCATACAGGGCTTCAGGTCAACTCCACTTTTACTCCTCCTCCTGTCCCCCCAAATAAAAGTTCATACTGATACCAGTAACCTGAATATAACCCAAGTATAACCTGTCATGTCTATAAGCAGCAGGAAGGAAGAGACAATAATCAATGTGTGGAGAAGAGCTGCAAGATCTTCAACGGGCTCTTTCTGAAAGAGGTCATGGGAAAATTTTCTCCTATACCAGCCATGCAGGTTCCCAAACACCCCAGTTTTGGGGACAAAGAAGTCTAAAAGAACTCACAGCAAAACTCAGCCTGAAACACCATTCTATATGCAATGTTAACATGGATTTAGAAGAGCTTGCAAAGTCCTTTCAAACAAACCCAGGCCAAGCTCAGAGCCTGTAACAAAGCCAGGTATGAATTCCTATAACTCCAGCAGCTTCCCAGGTATCAGAAAAGCAAGAGGGCTAACAAAGGGTTCTCCAAAACTAACCAATCTCAGGGTAGCTAACAGATTGACCATTTTAATCACTTCTTCATTGTTTTACTTTCTATTTTTGGGGCACCAAATAGAATTTAATCTAAATCAAGCTCAAACATTAAAATAAGTACATTAACATCCAATTAAAGCCCTGACATCACAATGAGAGCCAAACAGGTGAGTCTCTACTAAAGTCAATGGGGTCCATGTATGTGCATTTCAGTGCAGGGTCAAGGGTAAGTAACCTCTGCAGGGTAACAACCCAGTGCAAGCAACCCCAGGATCAGATCCAGCCTGCTATCACCACCACAATTCTCTACTTGTCAAGCCCTCTCGGCATTGCCAAATCTTGTAATATAATGATTTGTTATTTTTCTTAAAGCCCCTGCTCCTAGAGTCATAAGATCATAGCAGAACTTCCACATTTTTAAAAGGAAGTTTCACATGGGTGAAAACATGTATCCTAAGGGCTCCAGCACCAAAATAAAGAGAATCCAAAAATACTGTGGCTTAAAATATCAAGAGTTTTTGTTTTTTTTAAAGTCATGCTATTGCATCCCACCCTCTTGAGCCATGATTTTTGGGGATGGCCATACGGTTGTCTGCAAATAATCTCTATAAAATCAGCTTTGCCAAAAACAAAATGCACGTTTGTCAGGAAAGAAAAATAAAACAAACAAATTGCAACATGACACACCAGGGCCTTTGTGAGGATTAGACTCTGCTTCTTCAAACTAATTCTCTTTAAAAAATATTAATTGCTTCAATTTTCCACTTTTATTGAAAATCCAGTTTATGAAAGCAAATAGTCAATTTTCTGCAGAATTTTCAGAATGAAAAAAAGTTTTCATGACCTGCTGAGAAAAGGCAGAGGAAGGGTGTGGAATTCCATATCAAGGGAGATGGAAACTACCTTAAGCTCTTTCCACATATTGAAAGGATAGAAAACAATTGGGAATTACTCTGTATTCAAGCAAAGTGTGTATTAAAAATGAATGCAGTTTCGCCATCAAGGTTATTGCAGCTGTAAAAAAAGGACTCTCCTATTCTGACTATATTTTCTGATGCCCAAATTGAAACCCATTAGACTTTAATGGGCTTCAAGTAACAGAGGAAACAAATTAAATCATGGAATATTTAGTAATAAGCTACTCTGCGTTCTGCGAGAAGACAGCTGTGGCTCCCAAGGCCTGAAATCCCTCCGAGATCCCTAATCAAAAGGAGAGTGCTCCTCATTACATGTCACATGGCTGCTGAGAAATAGAAATACAACAGGAACCCTATGCCATGTGGGAGACGGGAGTTCTGCCTTCCCGAAGGCCTTGGTGTTTTCAAGAATGGCAGGTCAGTAAGCCATATGCAAATGAGAGGGAGCTTAAAAGGAAAGGAATTGCACCAGCTGTCTCCAAAGGAAACATTAATTAAAGAGGCAGCACTCCCACTCATCTGCCTTGGAGCTCAAATAAATCAACTATGGGGAGCATCAAAGTTACAGAATTGCCTTTTCTTCCCATCATAAATAAAGGGGAGGGGGGGACAGATAAGGCTGTTCTCATCCCACCCAGGAAACAGTCAGAGGCTGGTGTTTATTTTAATTAATTCGTTAGTAAAATTAATTTGTGCTGACTTTCCCAGTGCTAAGAACCATGGAATGTGCCCCCAGAAGCCTTAATGACTCATTCAAGGGACCACAGCACCGTTGTGGGTGTTCATACTCAAGCTAGGCCAAACCCAAGTGCTCATAACAGAGGTCCAGTCACCTGAGGCAACCCTGCGGTGAAGACAAACCCTGGGTCTCACTGTGCCTCTGTTCCCACCTGTAAAATGGGGATAACAGCACTGCCCTGCCTCACATGGAATTTTCCAAATAAATAGATTAAGGACTGTGAAATGCTCAAACAACACAGTGAGGAAGGTCATAGGAGACCTGGATAGACAGACAGTAAGTAGGTGGGGTAGGCAACACTTTGCAAAGAGCTGCCTTAGGAAATTCCCTAAGACACAGAAGAGTTCAAGTTGAGCAAGGGAAATAAACTGTGTTCATCTGCCTCCCCTGTTTTTGGCAAGAAAAAACTCCCTTTATAGCCATACAATATGGACAACTAAATGCTATACGCTGTTCAGAAATGCTCTCCAGCTGTACTGGTTTACAAGGCTGGCAGTGGCTTGCTCAAGAATGGCCAGGGTACTGGTGCTTTACTAATCAAAAATGAGACAAGCTAACAAAACTCACTGCTACAGCCCAGCGGCTTTGCTGCCGAGCTAAAGGTAGGCGAGTTCATCTCTAAGGGGTTTGTGGTTAAGGTGTAACAACCTGGTATCTTACCCTTCGTCACTGCAAAACAAAACCTCATCAAATAGTTTTATCTGTCACACAACAGAACTTCCCGGTCAGAAAAAACTCTGGTACAAATAACTTATGTTATAGCCTTGCTCAGGAAACACTGTTATTCTGCACTTGGTTGCTTACAGAGACCACACGGCTATATTTTGCATAAATCCTCTTAAGCGCACAGCTTTTCATTACTTTTTCTCCACAAGCAGGTCACCCTTCAGCATCAAGATTTGGATCACTGCTGACTTTTCCCCATGGGTGGAGCATGCTTCCTGCAGGGGGGAACAGGACTGGACTCAAACCTGCATCTCCTGCCCATGGGGCAGTAAAGAGCAGCTCTACAGCTCTACTCAAGGCCAGCAGGTTTGCCTTTGCACACAAAGCACACATGAAATAGAAGGCCAAATTCTCTGCTAGTACAAACTGACAACTCCATTAACTTCAATGGAGATGAAGCAGTTTATTGTCAGAGAATATGGCTCAGTCCACACTTCAGACTGAAGCAGGAAATCACTTTGAATATGAATACTTCGCATTTATGTAGCACCTGTAATCCAAAGATCTCAAAGCACTTAAGCCCCACAAGAATTTTGCAGACGGAAAAACTAAGGTACAGAATATTTCCCTATAGTTACACTGAGTACACTGACAACCAGAGGCCGAGCCACTAATTGTTATTAGTATTTAATTATTTATATTGCTGTAGGTCCTCAGTGCCCTAGTCAGGGACCAAGGTCATAGAATATTAGAGTTGGAAGGGACCTCAGGAGGTCATCTAGTCCAACCCACAACAGGTCCCGTTGTGCTAAGTGCTCTACAAATGCATTAACAAAAAGATACTCCTTCCCCCCCCAAAGAAATTACAATCAAAGAAGAAACAGACATCCAGGTAGGCCAATTCCTAGTGCCCTGCTCTTAACTGCTAAACCAGGCTGTCTCACATATATCTGAGCCAAACTTAAACGAACAAATACTCCCTGCGAGGACCCTTTTATCTCAGAATTATTCTGAGATAAATCTCCCTCTACAGAACAGAAATATTGATGCACAGTGGACTTTATGAATTAACTAGCTAACCCAAGCTACATTTAAGTCAGCACAAAGAAGTTATTGCACATCAGTGACTCAGACTCTCCAGCATGTAGACTGCTCTAGGTATGGCAAGGAGAATAGCACTGGGATGCAGTTTCAGATAACTGCCAACTTGATTATGTCTGTGAATTGGGGTCTCAAAGCAAAGAACAGCATAGCAAATATCAAGAGAGCAACGAGCTGGTAGGCAAACTGCGCTGGTGGACAGACATAATGCAGCTACTGTCTCTGCAAGTCCATCGGATGACAATGTTAGAATCAAGCGGAACACTTATGCATTGTGCCGCCCACCCTTAGGATTTAAAATTATACATGAATTATCTATCCAGGCTGCTCCCCAAATAAAAAACATTAATTCCACAATGATTGGGCTAGAAAGAGATGCAAAGACAGTCCAGGGGAAGATGTGCGAGCTGAATTCATACATGACAAACAGCATCAAAAAAAAAAATTTATTTCTGTCCCGCACCTTTAATCCAGAATGTTCCCAAGCACTTTACAGACTGTATGTGCACCATACAGGGGTCACTCATTTGCCATGAAGTGCAGCCACTTCTGGGGTGGAAAAAGGCAATTGTTTAACAGCCCAGAGAAGTGGAAAAATACTAATATACTTCTCCAGTTGAAACTAGAAAGGCCAATTCTTTGTGGCAAGCAAAATGCAATTGCTCACCTTGAACTGTAGCACGGACTTTGGTATGGATGCCCCTTTCTCATGACAATGTAAAGACACTATCTTCTATACAGCAAGTGTAGCCAATATTAGTCTGCAGCAATGCCTTCATCACAAACATACCGTCCCAGCATACAGAAAGCACGTGCACCAAGTGGAAATCTCACATCTAAACATCAATCCTAACACAAGCCAATGTGCTTCCCAGAGACTTATAGGAGTTGCCTTGTATTTGTCCAGCTGAGAAGCCTGGGTCACTTTGGGTCCAATCCTGCAGCACATGGGACTCCCACTGAAGTCAAAGGAACTGGGCCTTGAAACAGGGCCTTGGAGCATGCGTGCATGTCAGTACACCTTTTGCAGACCTTTAAAACTGGGAGCTGTAGTTGCCACTCCCAGCCACCTGCCCTAGGGGGGAACCACACATAAGGCTTCCTGCCTCATGGGCACAGCAGCAGTCAGGAGAGACCCAGAGTCAGGGAAAGCGCTCTCAGCACCTGTCAGATTAGGGAGCAGGAGCTGGCTGCAGTGAAGCCAGGAAGAACTATGAAGAAGGCTGAGGGCTCTGAGGGGTTGGAAACAAAGGCTGGACAAGGCCCTGAAGAGTCACAAGACCGCGTGGTGCACTTTGTTCTGAATCTTGGTTTCTAAGGTCAAGAAAAATCCTAAGCAAAGGGACCTGAAGTGGTGCCATTGCTTGGAGTGCAATTTCCCCTTCCCACAGTCTCGATTTGACCCAATTTCTGAAGGTTACAGGCTGGCCCAATTCCCCAGCTCCATTAGCAGGAATGGAGGAAGCACTTCTCTCACTGTCTCATCTCTGCCCTGAAGCAGCTTGGGGCCCTGCATCCCACAAATCCTGCCTCAAACTTTACTGATTTTCAGTAGAAGCCTCAGATCATTTAAAGTGGTGAAAGCATTTCAGGGTATGGTTCCCCCAGGTTCAGAGCTCACTGCCCCCCTGCGTCTCTCCAACCTCTCGCCGCCTGAAGAGAGACATGGCTCTTCCCACATTTGTCTCAAGAAAAAAAAAGAAAAAAAAGAGGTTGTCTCTCTCATCATTCACGACGCCAAAAATCACTGTCACGGTAGGCGAGTCAGAGGTTCTCCTCTCGCCAATGTCTGCCCCACAGTGTGGAAAAGCAACTGAGCCCCTGCAGCTCTTCAATGCCAGATGCTCTTCCTGTTGTGGCTAAGCAACAGCACATCTGCACCAAATCACTACAACAGCTAGACCGCTAACAGAAGGGGAAAACCCATATGAGGAACGAGTCCTGACACAAGCAAAATGAGACAGACAAACATGCAGTGTTCAGCGCTACGATCGTAAGACTCTAATCCAAATTTTATTAAGCATCAGAAATTCTAGAAGCATCACTGGAGCGATTGCTGTTCATGCTCGCACGCACCTGAATGCATCATGTCAGTCCTTCCCCTGCTTCCCTTTGCCCTGAGCACCTGCTGTTGCTCTGAACAAATGTGCTAGGTGGGGCTAAGGCAGGGTGATTGAAATATTGCAGAACAACTGGAGGCAGGAGAGTGAAGTGATCTGGATGCCTGGCTCTGAACGGCTTAGACAGCTGCAGCCCAGAGTAGATAGAAGAGTACATTTCAAATCCAGTACACAGCTCAGCACCAGCAGCACAGGATGTAGCATAGCAAAGTGCTGCATTGCTTGTGAGGGATGGCGAAGCTAAGGTCACTTGCCTGCCTCACAGCTGACTTCAGCAGGTTTGGGCAGCCTACAAAATGATTTTCCACCCATTTCCACCAGACAAGCCAGCTCTTGTGCACTAGGGGCAAGACTTTTAAACATGCAAAACCTGGTCTAACACTCCCCTGGCTGACTTCTATAGAAATATAGTTAGGCCAGCAACGAATGCTCTTAATAAACGCATCCTATGATTGCATGCCATGATGGCTTTAGGATTTGGTGGCTTTTAGGGTAGCCCTATGCTTACTTGGCTCAAGGCAGGTAAAAAGTGTGTGTATGTCAGGCAATGCTATCCAGTTTCTCACTGGAAGAGAAGCGGAGTCTAGCATGCATGGGTGCATGCATAGCTGCCAGTATTTACAAGTATTTTTTTCCAAGGGACAATTCTCCATACAAGCTAGATGTTTGGGGGCCATGAGGTAACCCACCTCAGGATGTTTGTGTCCCCCCTCTGGTGCATTTTAGCACTTACTGCAAGCTTTATATGCAATTAATTGTAACACACACACACACCCCGAGCAAGGGAGCTGGTCAGGCAGCATTGTTGCCATTACAACAGAAAGGTTAAGTGATAGGACTAATTCCAGTGAGATCATCTGTGTCAGAGATAAGAGCAGAACTCAGGAATTTCTTGCTTTCAAGTACCGTGCTTTGTCCAATAGCTATCACTATCTGCCCTGCTGTTGTGCTTCCCCTTTGTGGCTAAAATCCATACTAAATGCCTAGCAGAGGAGTAAATTCAGCCACAGACAGGGGCCAACATCTGGGAGGAAACTTGCAACAGCTCTCCTATATCAGTGATAGCCTATGCAGCATTAGCCGCTACTCCTAAGCATCAAATGTTCTAACTTCCTCAAAAAATTAAGGAATATATGGATTTCATAGGTCCCAAAGGCCAACCATGTGTGGCTTCAGTGGCGGGGTTAAAACAGACAGAATTAGCTTGACTGGGGGTATCCATGGCTTTCCCTTATTTCCTGTAACCAGCTTATAGGCACCAGCCATTAGCTTTGCAATTACCAACACTACGATCTTGGCAAGAAGGGCCAGGATCTACTGTCACTGTTAAATTAAAGTTGAAATTTGCCCTTGACAATGGTTGGTCTCCACATTCATGATGGGGTGAGAGAGAAGGTCAGTGCAGTGGGCTTTGCAGGCCCCAAAACTTGGCTCTGCTTGCTCTGAGTGATTAGACCTTCACTTGTACAAGAACAGTTATCAAGATCATATAGGAGTTCAGAGTACAAAACTCATAGTAATGACAGGAGGGAAGAGCAAAAGAGAACAAGGGTTTTGAAATGGCTCTTGCAGCACTACCAGCACAGAATGTTCAAAAGCTGTGTTGGGTCTCCAAAAAATCATAAGATTGACAAAGTGGTTGTTTTTTTAATAAAAATAATAAAGTTTACCCCAAAAACACTTCTGGTGTTTAAGCCTTTAGGGGATCACATTTCTGAGTCTTTCATGAAAGCTAGAAATTTAATTTTTTTTAAATGTAGCCTGAGATTCTTACCTAATCAAATGATTCCAGGAGCTGGGGCTTTAAGAAGAACAACAAATGTTATGAAACAAACAAACATAAAGCAGGAACACAGGCTTGATCCCGTATTCCCTGTACAAGTAGCACTCTCATCAACATCAATGGGCATTTTATCTCTATAAGGTGTATGGGTTCAAAGCACCCTGTCCAGGTGGAAAGTTAATTAACAAAGAATCTCACTTAAAAAAAGAGGGTTACTTACCAGTAACTGCTGTTCTTCGAGATGTGTTGCTCATTTCTACAATCCTCCTCTCTTCTCCCCTTCTCCCTCCCTTGTTTAGATGTTTGGGTCTGACTGTCGAAGATGCAGAGCACTCAACTGCAGCTAAAGTCCACAAGAGCTGCAGGTGCTCAGCACCTCCGGAAAAAGCTAGGCCCTTAGGTACCTTTCTAGACACACAGCTTCTCCACCCAACCCCAATCTCTCAGAAGTAGGAGCTATAATTAACTATTAGCTATAACTAACCAGCAACACTCCCAGGGGTTTGCAAGAACTTCATTTCAGGCTGCATTTGAGACAAGGATGAATAGTCTCTCCTTCTCAGCTCTTTTCATACCAAATGGAATTATCCCAGTGGACAAAACTTTACAGCTTTCACAGAAAGATCCCAGGGACTTTTACACCAAAAAGTGACGTGAGAGGCGCATTGGCAATTTGCCAGATGCAAGGAGGTTGCACCTAACAACAGAGAGATGTGAGAATGTTTTTATAGACGGCAAATAAACACAGTGCTAATACCTGCTGGGGCTTGTAATCTTCCGGGATAAATGAAAAGAAAGTACTTGGAAGCCGATGGATGAAAGGCTGAAGTGGTTGCATTTTAGTAATCAGTTGACTGCATCCAACCATCCAGCAGTACTTTGTGTGCCCTCCCCGCTGCCCTGATTTTCACAAGAAGCAGGTGAAAAGAATCCATGTAAAGCTCCTACAGCATTTAATGGGACTCCTAGAGATTAAGGCCAGAAGAGACCATAAAATCACCTAGCCCAACCTCCTGCATAACATGGGCTGTACAATTTCATCTAGTAATTCCTAGTAATTCTAGTAACTTGTGCCTGACCTAGAATGATAGGCAGTGTGGCCCAGATCCACAGGATAGTGAGGCTCCTAAAACTCAATGGTTTCAATGCAAGTTAGATGCCTAAGTACCTTGGAGGAATTGGGCCTATGTTTCTTTCCCCTCTCAGTCACTGGCTCAGATCCAGCCAGGTCAGTGAGTAAGCAAAAATGACTTAGACCATTTCAGTTTTGCTCCCAGGGAATAAATGTCCTCATCACATAAACCACCAACACAACCAGAATGAACTATCCCAACCTCCACCCCCTTGGCACTCTCAGCACAGAGGCCAAAGACTGAATGTACCCAGAACAGCCTTGATGCACCTATAGTAGGGCAGTTTGGGGGTTCACACTTTTCTCCAGACATACAGGACGTTATCCTACAGGGCCATGCACAGATTAAGGGTTGGGGTTTTTTTGTTTTTAAGGATCTGTTGATTTAAATAAAATTGTTTGTTGCTGAGACCTAATTGGGGGGGAGTTTGAGGGAAGAAAAAAAACAATAAAATCATCATGTGAATAACTGCTTATAAAAAACTGAAATGCACCATTATTTATACAGCTACGTGCTTTGCTCAACCTCAACACACCTACAAACCCAGTGGATAAACTTGTAGAACAGAAATTCACTAGAAGTTCATGGCACTTGCATATAAGAGAGGGAAGAAAAAGCTTCTTGGGAGTTTTCAAGTGCGCACACACTCACACGTCAGTCCATACCAGAGTCACCTTCACAGGACAAGCAGGGTCATGCCAACAAGAAGCAGCTTCTCCTGACACTGATCTGGACACTTAGACTTCCCTGAAACACTTGGCTCTCCTCCCTTGCCAAAGGCAGGTGCTGACCCACTTCACACGCAGAGCCTGAGTGTTCCAACTAGCGAGAATCTGGAAGCCTTCCAAGGGAAGGCAGACCTGGGATCACCCTTGAAAGGGAAGAAGCTGTTGTTAGGGGAACATAGAAATGAGGAAGCGTGGTTTGGTGGTCCGAGTATTTAACTTGGAGTCAAGGCTGTTTTGGTCAATCCGCATGCATTTACTCTTAATTCTGAGAGGTTCTGAACAAATCAACTCCTCCAAAGGACCTAAGTAATGCATAGGCTTCTGTGGGCCTTCTTTGCAGGGGTGAATTTTAGCCACAGTTTGTGAAACACTTAGGGAGACTTGTGGATGAAGAGTGCCCTGCAACCATAAAATGGTAGGGTCCTGTGATCCTGGGCATGGCACTCAGCTTCTTGGTGCCTCAGTTTCCCTATCAACATAATAGGAATAATCATCCTGGCCTACCTCACTAAGCTATGGTGAAGATTTATTCACCATGTCTATCAGAGAAGTACTGTACTCCCTGGTCATTGAAACCACGGTCCAAAACACCAGAGGGATGTCTTCAATGTTTTAAACCTGGAGAAAATGTCTTAAGTTAACCCAGATCTGATAAACAGGGAGAACATTTATAAAGGTGAAAAAAGTCAGGCTGAGCAAAACAAAGACAAGTGTAGCTGGCATTTCAGTTTTCTAGGAAACTCCTGTATCTTGATCTCTGATTAAATTGGGGTGTCACTTACCAAAAGCACCCCAAGATTTAGAAACAAATCTCATTAGGTTTTGTTCCCATGGGACTTAGACACTTTTGAAAATCCCAGCCACAGGCCTTATTGGGGGAGATTTTCAAAGACAAGTGTCATCCAGGTGCCTAACTCCCTTTTCTGCCTTTGAAAATCTATCCCATCGATTTTTAGTGAGATTTGTGCTCCTAAATTGCTTAGGCCTCTTGCCAATCCTACCATTAATTCTTATGTTTCATGTGAAATCTGAGCATTGGAAAATATTGAGTTCAATTATTCATGTGAGAAAATGTGTCATTCAAAGCAGACCCACACAACAATGTGCATTCTTTGAAAATCCTGCATTTCAAAGATGCTCACGTCTCAAAAAGATGAGATGACCCAAGGACACAAAATCCTTAGCACAAAGATTACTTTTGTTCAAGAACCTCCAAGATATTCATAATGTACTCAGAACATTCACTGTAAAGTGTATTAATTCAATTTTAAAACGTGCATTAAGAAAAGAACATCGAGTAATACAAAGTTCTAGCTAGGAAGACATCAACCAAGGAATGTGAAAAGGACAATGAGGCTGCTAAAAATGTATGTCTGAACTACAAGCAGACAGAGAAAATCCAGTCTCTCCCTCTAACCTTTTATTCAAGAAATCCCTCTTGTCCCTCCAGGCAGCACTTTTGAAAGAGCATTTTGGTACTGTCATTTGGCCCAACCCTGCAAGGTGATGAACATCCTCAACTAACAATGAAGTCCTTTGGGGTTGAGGTCACTTGGCACATCACAGGAGCTGAACTTCAGGTGGTTGGGAAAGGCTCTAACCACTTGACTCTTGCAAGGCAGGGAACTGGCTTTCCCCATTTTTGCAGCATTCTGATTCAGCCCCGTCCTCTTACTGCTACGTCCCTACAGCCTGTTTAGGTACAGCACATTGCTCTAGTCTCTCTCTTATGCCCGGCAGTCTGGCCACTTGTTGTGTACACAGCAACAGTCATTGAAGGGAATATTCACCATTCCACAATGTTTGTGTCTTCCTCTTACTAGTCTGTATGGATATCTCAGGCCTAAGGCAGAGTTATGGCACAGAGCAATCTACTGACCATAGTTGATTAGCCTCTAGTAAGCACAAGACAGTTAGGGTTGCTTTTAGGGCAGATGTGATCTAGTGGATTGACCACAGGGGACTGACAGCAGGCAATCTTGACTGCCACCAACTTGTTGTGTAATCTTGGGCAAATCACTTCCCTTCTCAAATGTACTCAGTCTTATAATCATTCAATCACCACCCATGACTCACAAAAGTGCTGTAAATATCATTTGCTCCGTTTGTGTCTTTTTGACCCATTTTCTTTGCACTGCTTGCAAAGCCCAATAAAGACAATTCCAAACAACCGCATAAAGCAAACATTAGCTCCCCACACCAGGTAGCTGGAACCCTAAGGATCATCAGCATTGCTCCCAATTGGGGAAGAAGAGAGAATCTTGCTACCATGTCGGTGACTGTGCTCTCATCTTTGAGACCCCAAGAACCTAATGACAATTTGCCAGGGAATTGAAACTGTGTAGAAATTTGCATAAATATTTACATAACCTAATTGTGCCTTGGGTTTTTCAGGGAATAATCGGTCCTTGCATGGATACCTTCATAAATGTGCGTAAGATGCTCAGATTCTGCAGTGACGAGGGCCATGTAAGTACCTATGAGACGGAGATGCTCATTTAACTGACAGAATTGTAGAAATTTTCAATACTAAGGCCTGAATCCAGAATTCTGTTTTCTCCTTCAACATTATACCATCTAAAGGAGAGCGGGGAATGGAGCTCGCTGTGATGTTTTATGGTGCATGGGATGTCAGGTCTCACTCAACAAGTTAAAAAAAATTGTCAGTTTGCCTCTATGCTGTATGTAGGATTGCTCTGGCAAATTCCATGCCAACATATCAATAATCGGAGATCTGGGTCACCCAGAAATAATGCAGCATTATGTAAATATACAGATGTCACTAATAATATTCAGCCAATTGGATGGTTTGTAGCTCATTTCTAAATGTATCTTTTCCAAAACAAGATGTTATTGGAGCACTCTTCTTCCACTGATGCCATTAGCAGTAAAAGAAGAAATGGGTCCAAATCAAACTATTAGAACTATTTATTTGTTATCAGGACTGTTTTTAAACATTAAAGTGTTCTATTAAAATATTTTAAAAATCCAAGATACTCAACACTATACTGATCGAGGCAAAAGAGATACAGAGCTCTTCTGCCGACAAGGGCAACAGATTCTCAAACTGTCAAAGGACCCATCAACTGCATCTTCCTCCCACATCCCAAATTCTAACTGTAATGTCCAGTTTGCTCATTCAGTTACATTGTGCAGCAAAAGGAACCTCATTAGATGCATCTGTTAAATGAGATGGCATTGCAGCCTGACTACAGGACTGGGAATCAGAAACATTTAAGTGCTCTTTTGGCTCCATCAATGGCCTTGGCTGTCTCTCTTTGCCTTTCTGAGACTCAGTTTCTCATCTGTAAAGTGGGTATGTGTAAGTGACTGTTGAGAGGATTATTTAATTGCTGTTTGTAAAACACTCAAAATTAAAAGTGCTATGCACACAAAGCCTTGCAATTGCATGCCTAATTTGTACATTTAGCAGCTGTGAACGTATGTGGGAGACAGCTTATATTGCAAATCCATGCAAATAGACAGCTATGCATCTGATCTCTGGCACAAGCAGTTATCCATTTTGGAAACACAGTCGTAACAGCTGCATTCACAAACAAGGTGCATAATTGCAGGCTTTTTCAAAAACTCAGGCCCACAAAGCACTCTCTATCCCCACCCCAATATGCACCTGTGCGTGGCTTTTTCTCTCTGAAGCGGATCTCATCACGATTATCCACATCTTTTCCATCTCAGTATTTTATTGCTGTAACACACTTCATTTAGAGCAGTGCAAGAACTATCATTTGGAAACTGAAGCTAGTGCAGATGTGGCTGCCTGCTTATAAAGTAGAATCTGATGCAAAGAGAACATAACACCAGGATCAGTGAGTTGCATTGCCTGATGGTACGTTTCAAGTTGGAATTAAAGGTGTTGGCCTTAATCATCAAGCCTTAGGTGGTTTGGAATATGGTTACATCACATATTGTCCAGGTTGAGAGCAGTAGACATGCTCAAGCTATATCAGAGGAGCTCCCTTGATATAAATGAGAGAGATGTCCATGACTTCGGAATTCACTCCACCACTCAGTCCTGTTAGCCATCCAGAAACACTGCAAAACCCACGCTTATGGGGAGGAATGCAGCATAGAAAAATAATTAGTGTCCCTTTAAAACGTTAGTGAACCATAAAGAGGTATTCACCATGTTCTAATTTAGAAGCTGCCAAAATCTATCAGAGCAGCAGTACGTCTACATAGCTAGTAGAGCTAGTTGGAATTTCTTTTTTTTTTTTTTTAAACAATTTTTTTTTGGTCAGAAAATGTTAATTAATCAAAACCAAAACTGTTCAGAAGAAACAGGAGGTTTCAAGTTTCCCGTTGCAAAAAAATTTTGGAAGAAAGAAGGTAGCAATGCGTCAACACATCCTGTTTTGACATTTTCTAAAAGTTCCATTTCTTGGTTCAAAATGAAAAGTTGCTTTAAAATTTAAGTTGACTTCCTGTACAAATAAAAATAAATGTTTAAATGGTTGAATGCAAAATGTTTCAATCAACCCAATCCAAAACCAACCCAATCCAAAACCATTTCAGATTCTCTGTGACAATTTGGGATGGGGAAAATTTTCAAAATCTCAAATATTCTCACAGAAAGGGAAAACCATAAATAATTTTCCACAAAGTTATATTACCTAGCCCTTGCATGATGTGAATATTCAGTAAATATGGTTATTTAGATGCCATTGGTCCCCAGTATTTACTTCATATTACGTTTGTAGCATAAAGAGCAAAGGACACAACAAGGAGGGTTGAGGGAATTAATACATTTGCTAGGCAGGAATGGAGAAGGGTTATTTTAGGATTATGTTTGCTGGTGGATATTGATCTAGTCTTTGAACCGGGATCAGCAGTTCCTGATATAATGTAATAATGCACATAATGGGAGCCAATACCATGTGATGGGTACCCATGGAAAAATTCATTAATCAAAAGGAACAGAGGAGTATGAAATAAAGATACCTCCTAATCAACGTCCCAGAAGCTCTTTATATCAACAAATTTTAGGAAGAAGCCATTTAACCTGCCAGAAAAAGATCACTTTTCCGTAAGTTTAAATGTATTTGGATCATCATAGAATTTAAGAGAGCACTCAAACTCTGCTACGAAATAGGAGAGAATGGTTTTTAAAAACCTACAGAAAGGACTTAATTTTCTATTCAGTTCTATGGCAGAGATTTTTTTTTAAATGGGTCTGGAGTTGATGAGATGTCCAAGTCCTTTAGGTTATTGTTTTTGTTTAAATAAAAAAAAACCAAAACACACCCTGGGCACCTAAAGTTTGGCTAAATCCATAACTAGGCACCTAAATAAGCAGGCAGATTTTCAAAAAGACTGACTTAAGAGAAGCTGCCAAGTGTTCAGCCTGTTTATTTGGGCTCCTAGATAAGGAATTTGTCAAAAATGGAAACCTAGTGTCAGACAACCTGGGCCCTGTAGAGTTTTAGAGTAATTTCTATAAAAATCTAGGAATTCTTCATAGAATTCAATTGGTTTCATTTGTATTAAATTCTAGAGGAGTTTTCTTTAAGGGCCAGCCTTCAAAAATGCACAAGAATCCCTTAAACAGTGCGCTTGAAAGCCTTTAGCCGGCTAAAAGTAATAATTACTTATATGCAATTCGAATGGACTATGGGTTGGAATAGTTCACTACTGGAGACAAGGCTCCTTTTAGTCTGAATGTTTACGCTGCTGAAGCAAAGATTCACCATGGCAACTAGCTTTGCCACAAAGCACCGCTCAGCTTGAATTACTGCAAGGAGAAATGTTGAAACACTAAATCCCTTTTCTGTAATGCATCAATATAACCTTTGATTAAAGGGAAAAGAACAAAAATCTATGCCAGGCCTTTGCTGCCAGTAGAAGAGCATATTTTCTAAAGTTCACCTGCTGGAAAAAAAATGCAGCTGATTTTCCACAGAAGATTAATGTCCCCTCAGGCGCAAGCACAAAATCAAGCAACAGCCCCACAATTTTATAGGTAATTAGCAGAGCTTTCAATGACTTCCACCTCCCCCTCTTCCTCTGGTAAAATGCTGGAATTCATTCAGAGCCCAATCCACTATGCTTACTGAAGTCAACAGACCTCTTTCAATTGATCTCAATGGGCTTTGGATCAGGCCTTTTGATCCCATAATAGAAGATGATGAGTACCCTACAATGAGAGTTAGAGCACTAAGCTTCCTATACCCCCTTCCTGCCTCTGCCCCCTGAAATTATTAATTGGACCAGTCATCTTTTCCATAACACGCTCCAACTTTTGAGGAACATCAAACTCTCGGGTACTGCTATAAAAAAACCCTTCTCCTACTTGGTGAGAATATAATCTGTGAACAATACCTCCCAGGAAGAACTAACTTGTTTTTATCCGATTTTCATTAAAAATTCTTACCAGTGCCATTTGCTTAGAAAAAGCCTTTGAAATGTAAAGGCACCAGTGCCATTTGCTTAGAAAAAGCCTTTGAAATGTAAAGGCACCAGATACAAAGCTTCGAGAGAAAGGCTGATCTAACTGCTGAGAGGATGTCTTCATAGTGCTTTATCATTTTTTGTTTTCCAGTTACATAAATATTCCATGCAGCAAGGTATGGCAGCTTGAATTTCATGATGGAATGCCTGACAGATGATAAAGGAAGGAGGGAGAGGGGATATCAAAACTGCATCTAGGCTATGTTTTCACTGGCCCGCAGTTCGGATTACGCAGGTGTGAAAAGCAGTGCGCACTTCCGTAACTCCCCCATGTGGACACTGCAGACATGAAATAAAAGGTTCCTAGTTCGCATTAATGCAGTCCTAGGTTAATGTAAAACACGAACCTTTAGGTTTCCACCTGCGATGTTGACCGTGTGACACTGATAGTCACAGCCCCATCATCTGAACTGCAGGGCAACATAGACAAACCCTCGCCATAGCTTGGTCTCTTTTGGTGAGCAACGGCAGATGGCTTGAGAGAATCAGTAACGGGACACAGAACCTTTCAGCTATAGGTCAATAGTTCACATTTTCGCAGGCCAGAAGAGGCAACAGTCATTTAATGGCTCCCGTGAAAGATGCAGCAAATCAGGTGAAGACAACTCAAAAGGGGGGAGGCTTTTTTAAATCAGGCATAGGAATCGCTGTTTTGAGCTATTTACCCTCTGGAAAGACCTCATGGGGAAGGATCATGCTTACATTGCTACTTCAACACCTAACCCCTCAGTAATAGCAGGGGCAGCAATGAACTGACATGACCCTGGACAGTTACTTTCCACTACTCTTGCAAGCCAAAGAGAACCTGCCCAGTGCAAGAGCAGCATAGGAGTCAAATTTTGCTACTGCAGGGTTACGGATACACATAGGTAAGCCCCAGATGGTGCACAGGGTGGACCACATCTAACAACACTGAAGTAAAAGCTCTTTATCCTTTGTCTCCACTAGGATTTCACATAGGGATTGCTATCTCCATATAAAAACACACCTCTCTTCACAGTCTAGATTTGGCTGTGTACTTGCTATCACTTATGTCGGCAAAATTTATGTCACTCAGGGATGTGAAAAAAACAAACCCGAATGACAAATTTCACTGGCATAAGCCCCCATATACACAGAGCTCTGTCGGTGGGAGAGCTCTCTCCCGTCAGCATAGAGCAGCTGCATAAGCCATCTTACAGCGGCGCAGCAGCAATTGAAACAGCTGTGCCGCTGTAAGTTCGCTAGCGTAGACACGGCCTTAATGTTTGCAGGGCAGGGGCCTAAATTGACAAGACAAAGAGTGGAAGGGGAAATAAACGCATGTAGGCAAGAAGTGACATGCTCAAGGTCATATGGCAGGCACACAGTATAAGCTGAAATAAATTGTCAGTACAAATACTGAAATTCTTTCATAAATGGTCCTTGCTACAATCAGCATAAAGTGGAAGGGGGTTATTATTTTAAATTTAAAAAACTGTAGTTTTGTTACATTATATATTTTAGGCCTGATCTGGAGAGATTTTGTACAAGTATAGCTATTTCAATTATTGATTATATTGCCAATATAGTTATACCAATATAATCACTAGCGTGGACATAGTTATCCGAGTATAACGATTTCTCGGACCTTTATTCCCCTTCCTTATGGGAATAGCTATACCAGCATCACACCTTCGTACCAGTACAATTGTATCCACACTAAGGGTTGTCGTAGCATGTTAACTATCCTGGGATATACACTGTTGTGTGTATGTATAGAGGAGGCTTTATACTGATGCCATTTTTAGGAAGGGGGAGGGTGGTTTTAACATTTAAAAAAAAACAAAGTATGCTCCAAATTGTGCAAATGAATAGCTATTGTTCCTGCAGCAAATTCAAACTACCTGCCACATAAACAAACCTTAAATTGCTGCAGAATTCCACAGGCACTGACAATAAGAGATAGGGTGTACTATGAAAACCTGATCACATGCTCAGCTAATTAGATTTAAATTAAACCTTGCTGAGATTTGAGCCAGTGAAATTGGTTATCTTACTGCTCAATCTGAGCTCAGGAGAAGGCATGAAGCTAACGGTCAACCCCAGATTTAAAAAAACAGAATCATTATGCTACTATTAATGAGGCGACGCCTCTAATTTATTTTGTATTTAAGACATTATTCTACAGATCTTTATGATAAAAACAGCCAGCAAAGGCATCCAGCTGAAAAAAACAGTGCAAATATATAAATGCAGCCATTACAGAAATATTCAGAGCTGTGGACATGGAGAAATGTCAAATTTTATTGACTAGATTTTCTCTGTCTCCCTTAAGGGAGAATATAATGCACCAATTCTATGTGCAGTTTAATTCCCCCAAATTGCCTTTACTGCATCTTTACATCTATCTTTGCCTCGCTCAATATTTTCACACCATGAGGCACTTAACCAGATTTGGATATTTTCCAATAAAGATTCAGTTTGGAACCATATGTGATAAGTGTTACCCTGGGCACACAAAGGCAGCTGAGCTCTGAGGACTTCTGAACCATTTCACCCACCCTCAAGAGCGCTGTTGGGGATTCAGTTCAAGCTGGTAGAGACAGAACACTGTCATCCTCTGATGGATGTTGGTCACCTACTGAAGACAAATGGATGGTCTCAAATCCCATCCTGAGTGGGCAGGCGTGCACATTCCAAAGCCACCTCAACAGATGTAGACAGCTGGCAGATTCAGAAGGGAGAACAAGGACTGAACAGGACAGAGAAGGAAAGACCCACTCACTCCTCCTCCAGACCAGGAGTGAGGCCTGCAAAAGCTCACAGTGTCTGTGCTGTGAATAGACAGTTTGCAGTGCTTACATATTCACCACCCTCCACAATTGCCAAGGACACCATCATCACATCAAGGGGACTGAATCAGGGTCCTAATCAAGATTTAGGTATCTCAAATGGCCAGTGAGAGTTGTGCATTGTCAGCACTATTGACAGTCAGGCCATTATTTAGGTGCCAAAATCTGAATAGAGGAGCCTACCCTTAGGCTCCCACATCACACAGTACAGCCGTATGAGACCCTAAATGGAATATAAGAAAGTGTTCCAAAATCTCCATCTAAATCCCTGTGAAATGTTGAAAAAGTGAGACAGGTGTAAAAGCGTGATATTTTATTCAGATTGATTGACAGAAGAGATGGTGGGAGAATTATTTTTCTTAAGACCAATGTTTGCTGCTGGAGCAGTCTCAGATATGGGAAGATGCATGGGTGTGTGGGGAGAAAAAATAAAGTCTGAGCACTGGAGAAGAAGCAGATTAACAATCACTGTATTTTCATTTCCCTTTATTTACAAAACTGTTTCCATTCTCTTTTTACTTCAAACCCAACTTCTCTACCCCATTTAAGTTTTGTCTTGACAAAAAGGCTTGGATACATTTGGAAGTTAACATAGAAACACAGGAACAGCACTGGCAGGGACCTCTTAGGTCTATCCCGTGCTCTCTCTCAGGCTATCCGTAGATTAAGGTAGGGTGTGAACTTAAAGCACAACAGTAGTGTCTGTATAATTCCATGCGTGGACGTTCTTATTCCAGAACAAAAGTGCCTTGTTTAATCTGCTTTTGTCAGCATAGCCCTGAAGTGTAGACAGCCTACATCAACAAAAGAGGGTTTTTCATTGGTGTAGGAACATCACCTCCCCAAACTAGGTTAGCTACATCAACAGAAGGCCTCTTCCATCAACATAGCTGTGTCCACGCTGGGTTTTGTGGGCATAACTATGTTGGTAAAGGGTGTGTTTTTTTCACACCCGAGTAACAGTTACACTGACATTACTTTATGTATAGACCATGCCTCAGTACCACTGACTTCCACTGGGTGGCAATTCTTAAGTGCCTGTAGGCTAGATTTACAAAGGTATTTAACTACCTAAAAATGTAAATAGGTGCCCAGTGGGATTTATAAAAGCACCTAACCAAATTAGGCACCTAAATCCCATTGATTTCACTGGGAGTTAGGCACCTAACCTGAACCATCTGCATTTTTAGGTGCCTTTGCCAACCTACACTTTAGACATGTTTTAAAATTTACCCTATGCTTTACTTCAGAGTGTAATCACTTATGCTTAAGTTGATTAGGGACAGGTTTGAGCTACAATGAAATCACAAAGTCCATACATAATTTGTACCAGTTTAACTAAATCAGTGTAAAAACTGATTTAAATTAAACTGGTGTAAATTACTCACGTAGACAAGTCCTTACCTAACACATGCTAACAACATACATATTATCCTTGTCTAGACAAGGCCTTAGAACACATCAGCTAACTCTAACAAGACACCTTTAAATCCTAGTGAAGACAAAGCCTGTGGAGAAGTCTCTTGCTTCCTCGAGATTATTCCTAACTCTCCCTCACAGCTGTGTATGTCTGATAAATTACTTCAGGCCAAACACTAAGATGCCGCCTCCTACATCTGGCAAATTGAAGGCATCCACGCCCAAGGCAAAGGCCATCTGAAACTCTTATGCTGCCTCTGGGCATTTGTTTGGGGGAAGAGAAGGGTTAAAAGATGAAGCAACCCCAGCAGTCAGGACTCCATGCAGAAACAAGCATCCCACAGATGACCGCAAGCCATCTTCTGATGCCCCAAGAAGCAGAGAAACCTTTTCCCAGCCATGTAGTTCGCTCATATGAGTTGGTGTCTTTTCTTTTTTTTTTTAAACCTTGGGGGCAGGAGCTGTGAACGTCAGCTGGAGACAACAGTGAGATTCAGACTTTGTGAAACTACAGGGGGAGTTTTTTGATTTGTAGATCACAGGAATTACTGAAGGTGAAGACCTATGTCTGGTCTACACCTAAAACTTGGGTACTTGGTTTGACTTAGCTATGTCACTCAGGGCTCTGAAAAATGTTGTGCCCTGTACAGCATAGCTCGGTCAACCTAACCCCCGCTGTAAATGCAGTTTTCCATCCACCTGGCTACAGCCTCTTGGGGTGGATTTACTACAACAGCAGAAACCCCCTTCCATCACCATAGCAACAGTCTACACTACAGTGCTATAGGGGCACAGCTGTGCTGCTATAGCACTTGTGTAAACAGACCTCCATTAGGTTACCTAATGTTACAATCGATAAGGCATCGAACACCTTCTGGGTGCTGTCACTTTCATTGCACTGGGGCTTGAGAAGGAATACTCAAATACTACAGTGAATTGGTGATGCAGGCCATAATAGCACCTAGACAGCAAACAGAAAGGAGTCAGGAGCCAACTGCAGGCTCTATTAGGTCACATGGCCTACTTAGAGAATATAATACACACCCCACTGAAACTAACCTTTGTCATCATGGCTGAAAAAGCTGCAATTTTACCACAAGATAGAGAATACATGATAGCTCATCCCACTGTAAAATCCCAGGGGGAGACAAGGCATGGTAATTTTTATCATAAGGCAGTTGGGTGAAGTCAGCCACAGGGGGAGCTTTGACCTGTTTCTCCTGTCTCCCTGCCCCCCACTACATCACAGTAAAAACTATCTGAACCTTGTCTCCACTAAGATTTTATAGCAAAATAGCAAATGCACATAAAAGTCACCTTTTTTCTGGTAGTAAATACAAAGCCTTAGTTTCAGTGGAGATGCACTGAATAGCCATAGCTATCTTTACAAAATAGCCATATCCTATTTTGTTAAACTAGCAGTGATGGGACCAGATATGCAAGAAGGGCAGACACCAGTTATTTATGGTCTGATCTCCTGAATTCTCAATCCTCACTAACATTCTTGGGTGTTGAGCATCTTGGAGGATGCTCAGCACATCCCACTAGCAAACCCATAAGATATTAAGCATGATACTTTTTCAATTTAGCCAGAAGTACCAGGAGTTCCCTCACCTTTATTTTATCAAAGGCATATTTACCAGTTGGTACACCTACACTTATTTTTAATGGTAACAGCAGAATGCTGTGTTGCAGTTGTTAGGAGTGGTAAAATTGCATGCTTTTGAAAAAAAGTGGAATTAACAAAAAAAACTTAGCCATGCAATGCACACCTAATTAGTCAGTGATTGCACATGAAAACACTGTTTTGCTGTGGATGTTTTTTAAGGAAATGTTTGTTCTCAAACTTTTCTCAGAGATAGTTTATCAACTGTTTAATCAGCTAGCAAAAATGTTTGCTGAGAGCCAGAAATATAAATGGGGCCAGTTTAGAAGGAAATGAAGACAAATATCATTGAAATGATTTGCTGGCCAGTTTCATGTGTATTTCATCTCCAAAGAATCTTTTAATTATGATGTTCTACATCAAGTCCAAGACCTTTCTAAATGGAAATAGTCCCAGAATGCAAGGGTTAACCACAAATACTTTGGCACGCAAAGGATCTGTCACATTTTTTAAGCTAAGCTTAAAAGTCAAGGTTCTTGACTAAAATGTCATTAGTTTTAAATGCATGATTCTTTCAAACCCCAGTAAAATAATGGAACTATGCGTTTACAACACAAAGACTTCAGAACAGCTGGAGAAACCACCAGAAAAATAATTGTGTCCACATAATCGTATACCCTTTGAAAATCTGCCCAGAATCCAGGGAGAGGAGTGGTAACGCATGGCATGCTTGCTTTATTGATACTGGGACCCCAATCCTGCAGCCATTCCCCAGGGAGTGCTTATGCTGAGCTCCATGGGTGTTCCGTGCACAGAGGAGACGCAGGAAGCATTACTGGAGTGTTCACCAGGAGCCTGATCCCAGAATGGGACCTCAACTCCGCTTGGATCAGGCCTTAACACACTTAAGCTATGGCCCTATGAGCTAGGGATATGATTCCCAGCTCATTAAGACATACTCATGCTAGCTTGCATTGAGCTAAGGTGCTAAAAACAACAGTGTAGCCATGATAGGGTGGGCAGTGGTGACACAATCTAGCCACCCCAAATACAAACCTGCCTGAACCCCCATGTGTATGTACTCCGCACAGCTATCCCTGTGCTAGTGCTACACTATTCTTGGTAGCTCACTAGCTCAATGAGAGCTAGCACAAGCACGTCTGTGCAAGCCACAAATCACATTTGTAGCTCACAGTGTAGATACGGACTTAGCTTTAATCTAATAATAGCACATCCTAGTGAAACTGGAAACTTTTCAGTCTCTACAGGATAAAGTGTAACAGCTCTTAGGTCTCTGAGGTTGTGACTCTGGCCACGCGGCTGGGGAGGGGACAAGGAAATAAGAGATCACTTGCTTGATGCTCCCACTGCCAGGGAGTGGGCAGAGAATGGAAGGAGTCTGGCTACAGCTCCTCCCCCACTCTCTGGCCAAAGGAGTTGGCTATGTGCACAGCAGGGAGCAAACTGTTCCATGAAAAGGAGCTAAATTACTTTCTTCCTCCCACAGCAAAGATGCAGCAGGGGGGAAACCACGACTGTTACAATTTGTTCTCTGAGCTGCTCCCAACGTGGTGCACGGCACCCCAGGTCCTCAACATCTTCCAACTGGGGTCTTGCAACAGCTGCTGGCAACTCCAAAATTCTCTACTATAAACACAGCAGGAGAGACCTCTAAAGCCATGATAAAGGACAGAATCTCCATAGCGTATGTTTCCCGCCATAAGAGACAATTCAAGTCTCCACCATAACACATTTCAAAAGCTTAGGCTAAAAGAACTGCACAGGCAATTTTACATATTAACTTATCATTTATGTTGACCTTTTACATAACAATGGCATGAGAAGGCAGTAATTTAGACTTGATACAAACTGACCAGCTAGCTCACGCTTCTTTTCAGGGCTGGCAGTTCAACAATATGCTTAAAATATGCATTAAGACCCTCTGGACATTGTGCCAATAAAAAGCACAAACCATAATACCAGCTTACAGCAAAAGGAATGAGACACTGAGCAAACCATGTGTTCTGATAGAATGGAAATCAATACGAAGGGCTACAGATCTTAATGAAAATACGAAATCCTACTGTCACTTGAATTTTTTTTTTTAATAATGACAGGTGGTACCAACACGATAATTTGGATTCTTACAGAGAAAAAGACTTTCCCAAACCTGTACAAAGTTTAAATTAAAACACCCCCCAAAAAGAGAGAGAGAAGAGAGGTGGTGGTTCTTCCATACAACTAGAGAGAGACATAGGACTTTGATGAGATATCTGGAGAAGTTAGGCCAGCCTACTTCACTGTCAGGGGGTGGTAGGGCGCTAGGTAAGACATGCATGTAGACTTTTAAAATCCTCTCTCTAAATGTTAGGTTCCTACTGCTAACATAAACAGTGCTTTGGTTTAAAGGCGACTGTCTGGCCTCTGCACACCACTGGTCAGAGACTCTCAAAGGGAAGAACTCCAGGTGCACAAAGAAAACTCAATTGAACCTGCAGGATAAGAGTGGTGAATACACAGGATACTGTCTCCCAGGGCCCAATCTAGGAATGGGAGAATTGCAAAAGTTCACCCTGAGACAGGTAATCACATGAAATCACAGAGGGTGTTCTCAGAGAGAACAGGAAGGGGACAGAGGTGCAGCTAGCCTGGTCACCAACACCCTATGCCAATGGCACAGGAAGTTGACAGGATGGAGACCCACATATAGTGCACAGCACTTCACTCTCAAAACAGGAGCAAATGGTTTAGCCTGTACTACCTCCCACTTCTGCAACCATGCTTATGCATGAGAGGCAGTGTGGCCCAGGAGTTAGGGCAATGAACTGAGACTCAGTTCTGGGTTCTGCCACTCACCCACTGCGTGACTGTAGCTGGGCAAGTCACTTTCCCATCCTGTGCCTCTGTTATTCCTCTTGCCCTTTCTCTGCCTTGCCTATTTAGATTGCAAGCTGTTTAAGGCAGAGCTATAAGCTGGAGAAACTGACTTTTTCACATAATTTATGTATTCCACAGAAAACTGTGGTAAGAGACTATGGACAAAATAGTATGTGATCATGTAATTAAAGTCTATCATAATGTATATGCACAAGGGGGCCAAATTACGGTTGCACAGACACCTTAATCTGGCATTTCCTAACTTTTGAGTGCTTGACTTTGGAACCTTAATGTTCTTTTAAGATAGGTTCTTGTGTGTGTGTGTCATTTCCTAGGTTTTTAAGAAAAGCAAAAGCCATAATACGGCATTATACTGACGCTCACACTGGTCATCATCAGGGTCAGAACCTTTAGATCCACCACTCAGTTCTCTGCCACTTGAGCTAATGGAGTAACTGATAGCAGTGGCAAGTAATCATCCTCTGTGTGAGCCGAAGCTAGAGGGAGAGGAGATACACACTTTGCCCGTGGGTTTCTCAGAGATTTTCTGACAGCAGAGGTATGAGGAGACTCAGGAATCTTAGATTCCATTCTGGGCTCTGAAGGGGAGTGTAGTCTACTGTGCACAGACTCTTCTGCCTATTCCCCCCACAAGCTTGAACCATTCTACCCAGTCCCCTCCAGCCTGTCCCTGGTTCCAGGCTTGTCTCTTCCCCAGCCCTAGCTCCTTGCCTACCCAGTCCCAGTCTTCACCCCTCAGGCTTCTCATCCCAGTCTGAGTCTCCTTGCCCAACCAAGCCCAATTCCCCCATCCTGTCTCCTTATCCTATTATCTCTTATCTCCTCTCTCCTCCCCCTCACCAAGGCTCCTAGCCTCCTGCCCTGAGCTTCTCATTTAATCAGTCTCCTCCTCAATGCCCCTCCAGCATCTTCCTCCATGGTTCCTAGCCCCAGTCACATTGCCCAGACAGTCTCAATCTCCTCCCTTCGCCTGCTAATTGTCTGATCTCAGTTTTCCTATCAGCCAACTGGCTCTCAGTCTCCCAATGTTTAAAATGTGTGTGTGGCAGGGGGAAAGGCATGTCTCAGAGTCAAAGACCTGGCCAAAGGGGGGGGGAGAACATTAAGAATCAAGTTGGGTTGCTGGGGGGGCGGGGAGGGGTGCATTTTAAAGACTATCCTAGCAAAGCTACTGCTCCCAGATTATGACAGTGCCCTCACTTTCTTTCTGACTATTGCAAGCACTGTAGTCCCTTCCTCCCCATTTCCCTCACTGGATCCCACCCTGTCTTCCCTTCCTAGGTCCCAGTTCCAGCCTCCTCTTCACCCTGCCAAGTTTCTCTCACACCTCCTCCAGTCCCAGTCTCACTCAACTCCTTATCCCAATCAACTCCTTTCTTTCCTCACTAGTACGGATCTTGTCCCCTTTTCATTTGAATCACACAGCTTCCTCTTCCATATGCTTAAGTGCCAGAGAGCGCACAGGAGACAGGCTCCCTGATCTCAGTTCCCATGCCCAGCCCCACACAACCCCAGTGGAGCTGGGTGCAGCGGTTACAGGGAAAACCTGGCTTTGCCCTGTAGGCCTGAGCTGGAGCCTACTCTGACAGTGTGGGGATGGTGTGTGCACAGTTCAATCACACACAGAAGCTGAGAGAGGCTACAGCGTGCTCAGTGACGATAGGATCTTCCGCGATTTTAGTTGCTAACAACAAAGGAGTCTACATGCAAACTGTGATCTTTCAAAGACTTATCACTTGGTCAAATGTGGGTGGATTTTCAAGGAGATGGCAAAAGGGACACCCCGCCATAAAGATCAACCCCCTGCCAAATGTCAAGCTGCTGCTCCAAAGCATGGAGACCCTGGAGCTGTTCAAAGAAAAATCTCCAGAGTTTGTTGTTTTGATTTTTAGCATGTGTAAACCCACATATTTTCCCTGAGCCTCATTCTTGGAAATGGCTATACTGTTGTGGCTGAAATTTTCTGAAAACAAATGAGGTCAGAGGCAGGCCCAGCATACAAAATTTTAGTCCAAATGCTTAAAGTTTGGAAAAGCACAAAGCAAGTGAAAACAGGGTACGGTAATGGGAAATGTTAAACAACTGAAACAGAAATGTTAAACAATTCAAACAGAGAATTTTTCTAATCTCCAAACATTCGCACCTTACAAACCTTGGAAAGCAAGGGAGGATGGTGACCCCAGTGACTGTTATTGGGAGTGCACTATTCCCACTTCTAAGCATTAGAGATGACTAAATTCCCACCACAACTGTTAGAACATCCTAGTCATATGAAAGATGAGCATATAAATTCCTCAGCTTAGCAGACAGAGCTTCCTTGTAGCAAGAGACACAAAGCAACCAAACTGGGGGCAATTAAAAAACAACATGCAATGTTCTAGACCCCGGACCCTATTCCCTCACGTGCTGGTTGTCAAAGAAGAAGGAGCCTGCTGCAGCAGGAGAGAGTATGGCTGGTTGCTAGAAGACCTTCTGTCTCCTAATCTACATTTATGCTGCATTTCATCACAATGGAGCCTGAGCAACCAATACCCGCACCCCCCTGCTGGATGCTGGTGGAAGCTGGCCCAAAAAGTATAGCCAAGCTAGCTGTAGGCAGCTATATAATGCATGGTACCTCCACAAGCAAGAACAGGTGTCTTGGAGAGGAATGGGATAGAAAGGTGGTACATGCTTTGCAATTGCAAACCCTGGAGAAGCTGAGAAGGAGCAGCCAATATCCAGATGCATAAAATTGTTAATTATAGTGGAGTATCACCAAAAGACTCTAATCAGGATCAGGGCCCCATTGTGCCAGGCTCTGTCCAAATTCAGAGGAAGATACAGACTATGCCTTGAGTCTCCTTAATATCACAGAAGCCTTTATTTTCACCACTACCACAGTGCCAGTTTTTTTTTCCCTTTTGTTTTATATCATGCAAAAATAAATGAATGCGAACATGCAGGGGGCACTAACTGCTTAAAATAACAAACAACAATGCAGTGGGTGCCAAGGATAATTAGCATGCCAGTCTCCACACCACAGCTTACTGTAGACCATTCCAGGATATAAACATCCCAGCCATTCTTAAGCCCTTCTGAGCTTCTCAGTTCACCCTGTCTAAAGAACTCTCTTCTTTAGACTGTTAGTTCCTAACCAGTAGGAAGTACCTCTACATTATGTTTTATACAGCACCATGTACACCATAGGCACTTCTATCTATAAAGAAAGGTAAATTTTGATCTTTGAGAACAGACTTGTGTAGCTCAGCCTCTCAAAAAGAAAAAACTCTCTAATAGGTGCATATTAAAAATTATAGCTACAATAGAATCTGTCTAAGAACTAGGACCCTATCCTGATGCCTTAGTTATTTGAATAGTCCCCTGGCCTCTGTATTACTACTCTAACAGGGGTGGGTCTGAAAACAAGTTTAGAAGCCACTCAGTAAGATACCATAGGAAAACAATCCCATGCAGGCAGTGAAGGGAACAGATAAATCATCATCATAGACCTTTTCCATCTCTAACTTCTATCACAGTCCCACACAGTTTCAGTACATTGCAATGTACAAAAACGTGAATTTAGCTTTAGCCAACTCAAGTTAAGTTATTCTATGAAAAGCTATCTTCACTTACCCACTAAAAGACTTCCACTGTAATTTTTTTCCTGAATACCTCACGTTTCAGGTGCTGAAATTTTGGTTTTGAATCCAGATATACAGATCAACCCTCTGGTGGTCTGTCTGGAGGAGAATGGGACAGGTCTGTGGAATACAATTATGTTGCAGAATAAGGGTTTCATATCACTCAACAAACACCAAAGCAGAGACAAAGTAACTTATCCAAAGCATTTGACAGCGACTTGAGCACACATTTTTAGAATGGCACACATTCATCCTGTAGCAATTACTGTACTTCTATTCTCCCCAACATATGGTTAATGGCGGGTCACTGTGCTTGACAGACAAACGTGCAACGGCACTACCCTACCTTTACAAACCCGCAGCATTCTGACTGGCTTATGGCGATTCAGACAATTAGAGCCCATTTGGGTCATAAAAGCGCACCTCGCAATCAAACAAAATATGAATAACTCAGTGTGCCACCGGGTGCGCGTTGGAACCTCTGCATTTAAGAAAGGGCAACTGGCCAGAAATCACATTCGCGACCTATCGGTCCCAGGCCATGTCAAATGGACAGATCCCTTGATCAGTTGATTTGGAACAGGCTTAAAGCCTTTAAGACACTACCACAACTTCTTCCCCCCTCCTTAAACATTCCTCCTTCCTCTTCCGTGATCCACACAGTCAAGTTACCCAACTGCACAGCCTCTGGCAGCCCCGAGCCCTGCCACAGGTTTGTGGCCTCGATTCCACTTGGGGGGGGTCTTTTTTTTTGGGGGGGGGGGGTGGAAAGCAACACAGAGGAAGAGGGGCAGGGCAAGGAGGGACGCAGCTTAACGGCCACCTGTGAAGAGAGGAGAGGCGAGGCTCCCGGGGCTGCGAACCCGGCCGCCCCCAGCCCAGCCCCGCGCGGCGGAGGAGGGGGAAACGCCCGCGCGCGGGTCCAGCGGAGGGGGAGGGGCCCCCCGCCCAGCCGTGCCCCTTGCCCTAGTCTCGCCCCAACCGCCGCCGGGCCGGCTCCCGCTCCCACCCCGGGACCTGGGAAACCGGCCCCGCGGCGGGGCGAGCGCAGCGCGGAGCGGACAGGGCCTGCGCCCGCGGCGTTGCCTTGGCACTGCCCCGCCGAGCGGGCGGCCCCGGGGGCTGGCACGGCCCGCGGGGGAGGGGGGCCGCGGCCGGCCGCACAAAGGCAACGGCTGGTCACCGCCCGGCACGCGACGGACCTACCCGGCGGCTGGCGAGGGCGGCGGGACACAGGCGGGCTCCGAGCCGCCCGCAGCTGGAGCGTGGTGAGGGGGCGGGCGCTGCCCCGGGAGGGGGCGGGGTGGAGCGGCGGGCGCGCGCGCTCCTTTCCCTCACGCGGGCCCCCGGCGTTCGGCTCCGAGGCGGGGAGGGGGAGGTGGGGTTGTCTGAGGAGACGGAGGCGCGCGCGCGCGCGCGCGGCTCGCAAACGGCCGGGGCTCGGCTCCCGCGCGGGCGAGAGCGCGAGCCCGGCGGCTCCCTAACGGCCGCCCGCCTGAAGCGCAGCCGGCGAGATGACCCCTCCCCCCGCGGCGCTCCGACCACTAGGCGCGGTGCCCGATGCGGGGCCGGCCCTTCCCCGGCCTGCGGGAACGGCAGTGAGCCAGGTGCAGCCCCCCAGGCGTCAGCGTGACCAGCGGGCCCGGCTTTATAGGGACAGGCCGCATATTCAGGGCCCCCCCCCTTCACACTTGCTGGCTGGGCGCCTGACAGAGACAGCCCCCAGAACGAAGGGGGGAGGGGACCAGCTGAGGCACTGCAGTGGGATTCCACCCCCAGACCTGTACCAGGCCACTGGTCTGCCCAGTGCGGGGGTGACAAGCCATTGCGCCAACCTGCAAACCCTGGATGTGAGGAAAAGCTCTTCAGGCCTAGGGGTGCGCCTCCTGCAGCCCTGGTTCTGGCACCCATGGCCCAGGCCTCGGGCGGCCTTTCGTGGCGGTGACCTTTCTGTGCAAGAGCCGGAAGCGGCCGCTAAAGGGACAAGAAAGGTCCAGGGGCTTAAAAACTCATGTGCGGAATCCTCTGGGGGGATGTAGAACAGCCCTTTTCAGAAGCAGGGATGTAAAGATTTGTATTGTGGTGGTGTCGTCCCCAGGCCCCACCTCTGGAACATCTGCCTGCTGCTGGGAGTCATCCTCCACCTTGCGCTGTGTTGCCAATGCTGGAGATAGGATGGCATCCACTGCACATGCTGCTTATAAGGTCAGGTAAATCAAGGTTTGTCAGTTACCATAGCAATGGGTAGGGAGGAAGGCCCTGAACCGCATTTGTTTCAACAACATTCTGGGAATGATCTTATGGTTTGCATAGTACTTTTTATCCTGAATGATCCCAACTGCACTTTGGGGCTGTCCACAAATTCATGAGACATTGGGAGAGGGAGGAGCCTTAATTGGGCAGGTTTGTTTCAGCCTTAGAGTTACAAAGGGGTGTGAAAATCACCACACACAAAAAGTGTTACCTCATTTGTGGACAGACTCTTTACAAACATAACCAATTTTTTTGAGCACCAACATTGTGTGGCTATACAATGAAGAAGAGGACAGTCCCCGCGCCCAAGGGCTTAACATGATACAGATAGGGTTGTCAATTTTGGTTGGATGTATTCCTGGAGGTTTCATCACATGACATAATCTTTAATTAAAGATTAATCTTTAATCCCTGGAAACTCCAGGATAATCCTGGAGGGCTGGTAACCCTACGTGCAGACTATAACAAAAGATCACTTCAACCACAGATAAAAAGCTGCCATCTCTGGTGTGTCACTTGGCAGTGTTTTTGACAGCTCCCATCATCATCACAGAACACTTTAGGACAGGAAATGATCTTTTCTGACAAATTACAGGGGACACTTTAAGTAGAATATACACAATTTGTCCTCTTTTACAAAGAACAGAATGATGTCTTTAATGACAAGTGGTTAAGACTTTGGTTTTACATCTAGACGTAAAGCTCCTCCATGACCCCTACAACCATGCTGGAAAGTTCTCTTAGCACTGATTCAAAGGGCAGAATGACCCAGCCTACTGAGTTACCAACACTATCTCCTACAGCACTTAGAAGTTCCTTAAAAGCTCCTATCCAAGTGTGAGTCATTTCTTTGCCCCTCCTTAGCCTCCGTTCATAACATAAGGTGCAATGGGTGCAGGACATAACTGCAGAGTTTTACTATGTTTTTAGTATGATTAACTTTACAAGATAATATCCCGGTCTATATTAAAAGAACTTATCAGCCATGGAACCGGGAAGGGTACATTTAAAAATTGTATATGTCTGTGTGTGTGTATAGGGGAGTGAGGGTCTTATAGCATCCTTGATTGATTCAGTCAACTCCTATGTGTAGCAGTAGGAGATGTGCATGGGCCAACCAAAAATTTTACATGACCCTATGTATCAATCAAGACTGGACATGTTAACTGGTAACTTTACAAAAAAGTTGCAAAGACAAAGTCAGGAAAGTTTTGTTATATTCTCATTAAGAGCCATTGTGCAGTATACATCTGTGGAGAGAACAAGTGACAGATAACAATGACGACATACTTATTTCTGTTTAGTGCAAATTCCCATTGTCATGAATGGGAATTGGAGCTAGCCCTGAATTATTTGTGTGCCCATTACTACTAAGTAACTACTAAGGTTCTTATATGGTTTCCATCAGCAAAGTGTCTGAGCATCAGTTTATAGCAGAAAGCCTACTCTACGATGTTTGTGCAGTGCCTAGCACAGGGCCTGTAACAAACCTGATGTTTAATATTTCCTAAACTAGTGCTGGAGGGGATCTCAAGGGTTCCTGTGAGCATCTTGTCAAAATTCCACCGTCAAATGAAAGGCAAGCATGGGATGATTTCTCTACATTAACCCCCCTCTGGAAGTAGGTTTGATAAGGTCTTATGCAGTGCATTGGACCTGATGGGTGAAATTCATCCTTGTGCAGAGGGACCAACATAAGGTCTATGCACTGCTTAGTCCTACCTTGGGACTGTAAGGACACAAAAACCTTATATCTTGTCCCTTTGCAAAGTGGTTACTTTCACCCTGCTGTGATTTTTCACCCTTGTTTAGCAGCTAAGCAAACTGTAGCCTGAATAGAAACACATAAGGCTCTGACTGTGAGCACTTGGAAACAGGCATCAATAACAGGAAGGTTAGTGGAAAGACTTTATAAAACTTTTAAATTTTTCAATAACGTTGCCATATTTAACTTTACAAAGTTAAACGTAGACCAACCTAAGCAACATCGTTGACATTTCAATGCATTTGCCGTAAGCCACTGTCTGACCTCTTGTTTGCGGCACTGGGTTTATTTCTGATGGAACTTTATGCTGGTAATATTATACTGTCATTGTATGCATCAATGTCCCTGTTGCACTAGGATTAGCTGTTAATGACACAGAGCACTTACAGTAAAGGAGAGTGAGATATATAAAACACTAAGGAATTCTGTGAGTGCATTTTAATCCAAACAGATCAGACTAATTGGACAATGGCTTGAAAATGGAGCTCACATATTAAACATGGAATGTGTGTGATTTTATTTAACAGCTGTCAAGGATTCAGGCACAACTATAAAATGAGCTGTAACTGGGGTATTATTTTCTCTCTGAAAGAACTGCATATTCCTTACAAAGACAGATGACATACTCTAAAGATTACACTGACTAAATATTTTTCCTCAAGTATTACATTTTAATAAACTGGTTAAACATTTTTCAGTCTGAAGTGGCTAATACTAGTGTTAAAAAGAGAGGCCTACATTGGCAAAGAGATCAGTGATCCCAAGTGCCCAACTTGAGACACCTTAAAAGGGCCTGATTTTCAGAAAGTGCTGAGCAATCCATCTCCCCCACCTGCACCCTCTGAAATACAGGTCCCTTTAAGGTGTCTTATATTAGGCACACAAGAAAACTGATCATTGATCATTTTTTGAAAATTTAGGACAAAAGGTTAATCTTAACTTAAATTTAGTAGGTTTCAGCACTTGAAGACAGCTTGTTAAGAGTTATGTTAATGAATATGTATTGAGTCTCAAAGTTTTTATTTAGTTATTTAAAAATAAACAAACATGTATGGTAGATCCAGAAGTAGCCATCATCCTTCAGCTTTGTTCTAGTGCTTAAATGAAAGAGGACTATAAATTAAACATTAGCACCATTGCTTAATGAATGAGAAAGGACTTTGAGATATTGGGATGGACAATGCTACAGAGAAGCGCAGTGCGCTTAAACATAGGTCATCACAGATAAAGAACCCAAGTGTAGAAAGTGCTGCTGCCAGCTGTCATTTTGCCAGGTTGCAGTCTTGAACCATTGGTACCAATAGATTTTAAGCTCTTTGGCACAGACATATTTTGAGCAATATTTTAGCTATTGCTGAGCACATATTAACATATATACAAATAATGTATTCCTACAGTAAGTTAAACCACGAATAAAGGGGTTTTATCATTATTAATAGCATTATACTGAGAGTATTGTTTCTGTTCTGTCATAGCTACACATTGAATGAAGAGTCTCCTCTGGAGCGGTACCAGTAGATGAGTCAGAATGACACATCTTTAACAGAAATCAGTGACAAGCTGAATTATAGATGGTGTAAGAAAAACCTGTAAAGGCCAAGGCTGTTCACTTTAGTCATGTGACTCAAAGTGAGCCAGATGTAACTCATTGATCTTTGCCCAGCAACTACTTCAAGCTGACTTCAGTAAGTGTATAAAGTAGAAGACTGGATTACTTATTTGCACCTATGTAGGATGATCCACACTATTAAAAAACCAACATGCTGATTACTCATAGTAGCAAGTATTGCTCTCCAGAAGGGTTAAATCCTAAATTATTCTACTTACCCAAAACTGCCATTAAAGTCTGTGGTAGTTCTGAACACACAAAAGAAACAGGATCAGGTCCCAAAGCAGGCTGGTTTAGCTGATTCCTAGGATAGTCCTTGCCATAAATATTTACTTTCATTTAATATAGCTTCTAAAATGTGTACTAAGTGAGCCTAGTACACGTTAGCCCTTCTTACACGCAGAGCATGATTTTGAAGGTCACTGAATAGATTTGAATTCCCCAAGCAGCAGCCATTGTAAGAATTCTGCTGAAGACCATTTTAGTCACCCAGAGCCATTAGTTCGCTGCTGAGTGCTTATGAAAATCCCCCCCTTTATGTTTAACACATTCCCTCTGACAGTTACTGCTTGTAGCCAGGGAGCTGGTCAGTTAGGAACTGATCCAAAACTCCCTAAAGTCAATAGGAGTCTTTCCACCGAAAGCAATTATTTGGTACCAAAACAAGAACTCCTGGATCAAATTCCAGCAACTCCTTGTGTACATAAAACAGGTCTAAGACAGACCACAGAGACTGTGCTTCCTTTGTTTTATGACAGGGGCCATTTCCATAAGCAACAAATCACCATATAAAACTACAGCCAACAGCACTAGCTTTTAGGGGATGTTGCAACAACCAAGATTGTGCCATTAGCTCTATGGCAAGTGGTCACTGATGTCAGTTTGAGGTATTAAGTCTTAAATAACATTAACTGCAGAGACTCAAGAAATTCCATACTTTCTAGTCTGAGTCAAGAGACACTACCACACATGTATTATTCATTCTAAATAGTAAGAGTTCTATCTGTCATAGCTGGTGACGAACCAAGGAGTCAGACCCTGAAAGAATTCAGTTGATATCACTTTCACTGGGTCATATTAGTAGGTAAACTGTTAAGGTGAACCAGAGGATGTCCCTGAGGCCCAGAATATAGCAAGATTCAAAGAAGGATTGGACGTTTATACAAATAAGAATATCCAGGTAGGACAGTGTTTCATGCAAAGAAAATGAAATCCTGGCTCCACTGAAGTCCATGGGAGTTTTGCCATGGTCTTCAGTGGAGCTAGAATTTCACTCAAAGAGTGTGCAACAGATAAACTATGTGAGGATGCGATTTTAATGAGGGGGCAGATTATGCCCACCTATCTATCACAGCATTCTTGCACCTTGCTCTGAGGCATCTAGTGCTGACTACTTTGGAAACAAGGTATCGGCCTAGAAAGCCCAAGGCCATTAGCTAGCATAACGCTTCCTAAATTGCCAACTAGTCTAAATATGAAATTGTATAGAAATTTTAACTGATGGGAACCTATCTATACGGCTGCTCCACGTTAATGATTTCCTTTGTGCCTTTTGTCATTTAAAAGAAGCTAAGTCAGGCCAGCAGTGAAATGGACCAGGTTGCCCCATCTGCATTGCTGCTGTACATCACAACTTCACAGTGACTGTTACTTTTCTATGCTTTTGATGAACTAATTTGGTTAAAGGTAGTACGCAATACATAAAGTTTAATCCGTTAACTTTATCAAAAGTAGCTTGAAATATTGTGTGATGGCAATACAAGTAAAAATGAATGTCTGTATAGTGACAGCTGAAGAGCCGCTTAGGAGAACAATTTGTATACAGTAAAAATTAAATGTTTACCCCATTAAAAATGAGATAGGTTGGATAAGCTTGAAGATTAGTTAATGTAGCCTTTTAGTTGTAAGTCATAACTTTTATCCGAGCCAAATTAAAAGGAAACAGACAATGCCCTTTACGTCTTGTTTTACTTTTTGCTAGGAACAGCATGGTTAATGATTTCAAAATTATCTGAGAAATATCCATTTCTCTATCACCAAGGGCACAGAATCGGAATGAAAGATTCATTCTCAATATTACTTTAATTGACAACATACAATGAAGTCTCACAGTTTATTATATAATTAATTCATAGATAACCACTTCTAGTACACATTTCCATATCGGTTTTTAATGCTTTTATTTTTTAAGCTAAGAGACACCTAAACGTCACTCAACAGAGTCACAGTAGCAGCTTACCAGGTGCTAGAAGGCTGTACCTAGTTCGTAAAAATGGTGCAAGTTGATATCATTTTCATTTGTAATACAGAAGTGTAGGGCTTGGAGACTACATATCCCAGCATACAATGCTTGATCATGATTGGGCTGCAGTTGGATTTAGCTGGGCTGAATTTAATTACATGCCTCACTTTGGTCACATCAGTTTAACTCATGTAGCCGTCTGCATGCAATGCTCTACTGTGGAAAACAAAGATCTTTGTACTGCTGGAGTAAAAACAGTAGTAACAAAGTCATAGCTACGTATTCTTCTCTACATTTTTGTTTATTGAGACGAACTAATTAAAAGGCACAAACATAGGGCATATGTTTACATAGACATTATAACAAACATATACATTAAAAGTGTAGGAATGTGTTTCCTTTCTGCTAAACAGAAAGTTCCTAAGCTTTTATATATACAAAAGTTGTACAATTTGATGTCCTAAAGTACAAAAGATCATTTATAAAATTATTTTACACTAAGTTCTATTTTTTGTTTTACTATGTAGTCCAAGCCCCTAGAACGATTTCGCAAAATAAAACAGATACCTGTCACCTGACCTAGAAGTCTGGTATTTGCTGCTTGTACTGACATGGCAGGGTATCAACGGAAGCAGTCCATTTTGACTAGTTAATCCTGCTAGCATTCTGTAAGATGCGCACACACTAATCTCCATTGCTTTCAACTTCATTAAGATAAAAACATTTCAACTCTTAATTTTTTTTTTAAAAAAATGTAGAGTCTTGGTTTTAGGATGTCTTTTTTAAACAAATTTTTAAAAATGTGAATGTGGACATGATCGTCTAAAACATATATCTGTTTCCCTAGATTTTGCTTTCTACTTTATGTACAGATAAACAGGCTAAGAAATAAAAAGCACATGTAGTTTAAACATGTGTAACCATTTATGGAGTACTCCTGGGTTGGACAGCTCACACTGTCATCCCAAAACCACCACAAATTGATAGAAATGTGTTAACACAATAGAAGAATAAAGTAAAAATGATGATGTTTGAAAATATTTACAAAATTGAACAGATTTGCACAACACTTGATTAAGAAATACGGAAGAAATTAAAAGACGCTCTTGGCTTGTCCTGAAGGGGCATCCTACCTAGTTAGTGGTTAGAATAAAAACTGTATACAAATTTAATATAAGACAAAAACTTCTAGTGAACAACTAACACGTCTGTCCCCTGCTGCAACATCAACAGGCTATGATTGGGATAGAGAGGGCATATACATCACACCCCAGCGCTTCCAGAGTCTTCCAGCTTAAAGCAATATTTTATAAGTTTCAAAGCGTTCCTTTTGCTCCTAGATAAGAGTCCCATGGGGTTCTGACTGTGCAGAGACCATCTTTACATAACATTTCAACTCTTCTGTCAGCCATGGCTGTTTCTTACCAAACATTAACAGTTTTTTTTTTTTTAATGTTGACTACTGTGCTACATTTCCTTAGGGTAATATGTTGGGTAATATTTACATCTCCAAATATCAGGTCACAATCCCTATTATATGTTGAAGTTAGAATGATAAGTTATCATATGCTTTGCATATCAGAGCTGGTATCACCTTTCCCATAGGGAATGCTGCCTGAAATTACCATATTCCCAAAGGTAAAATGCATATTTATCCAAAATGCATTAAAAAAAAATGACAACATTGTAATGCATTTACTCATAAAAAAACATTAACACAGACAAAGATACTACACTAGCTCTAAATCAGTGGATTTAGAACGGGTAAGTTAAAATCAGCCATCCATTCTGTCAAGGACATGGAGGGGTCTTTGCTAGTGTTTAGAGTAAAATCATTTCCTAGTTTATAATATCTGGGATAAAACAGTAATGCTGAGTTTTAATGACTGGTTTTCCACTGTGGCAAGAAACCATCTGTCCCATTTCAACATCGTCAGCTAACGGTAAAACTTATTTTAAATGAAGCGATAAATTACAACCTCTAGTTTGAACAAGATAAGCCAAATCAACAGGGAAAGACGCTATCATAGTCTTTAACTGATGCACATTGCCCCAGTTATTTAGTTTGACTTTATCATCTTATTATTATTATTATTATTATTAATTATTATTAACTAAAAAAACCTGCTGGTAAGGATTCAGTTTTAATCCCCTTTAATACTGTTTAGAGATTCTTTACCAAGGAGGAGACGTGGGCAAGGCTTGAGGCAGGAAAGGCATGCTCTCTACTGGTCTCATTGCTATATTTAATGGACCTGCTAACGTCATTGGTGTTGGGAGATTCATAGGAGATGTTATAGTGACTGGATGCGCTATATTCACTGGAGCAGTTACTGGGGTAGGTAAATTGACTGGCGTTGTGAGCGTTAATGGAGACGTCATGGATAATGGACTTGTTATAGTTACAGGATGCCCTAGATTCATCGGACTAGATATATTAACTGCACTTGATACATTTACTGGACTTCTCATGCTCATTGCAGCTGCCACTGTGACTGGGTTTGTGATAGTCCCAGAAGCCACAGAGGACGTTATATTGAATGGAGTAGTAAGAGTCACAGGCGTAGTAGCAGCAGTGGAGGTTTGGCACAAGTTAGCAGCTTCTAAAAATGAGACATAAAAAGACAGTTTTTAACACATGAAAAAACATGGACAAGATTTAAAAAAAACCCAAACAAACAAGAACAAGTTCTGGAATAATTTTCTTTAGAAAATATTAGTAAGTTAACAGTTAACATTCTATAGCCTACAATCAATACAACTTTCATGCAGCTCATTTGAATTCAAAATTCTTTCCTGAGAAGTCAAGTGAGGTTGTCTTATAAAGAGGGTTTTGATGTTCACAAAAAACAGTATTGTACAATCAGAAAAATCCTCTCAAGAGGAACATTATAAGTAGAGAAGAGAGTGTACATACCGAATGGTACGTACTCTATAGCCTTCTCAAAGGTGAATTGACATTCTGTGAAGGTTTTAAAAAGTCATTATTAGGGACTGATAAGCAAAGCTGATTTCAATGTTTACCTGCTTATTTCAGTCTTAATTATTTCTGCTAAATTGTTCCACTGATCGTGGTAAGTTTACCTTAGCAATTTTCAAGTATACCCAGTCAGTAGATCTTATAACCCCCATTATCTCCTCAGCTTTTACATTAACTACAATTCCACACCAATATTTTACTTTGTTTTGCAATAGAGACTACTGCTGAACAGGCAAGAACCAAGAGGACCCTGCACTGAGATGGAGGATCCTGGGTCTGTTCCCAGTTGGGTCTAGCAAGGGCTGGACACTGTGGAGAAGACATAGCCAGGCTCCATGGAAGAGGCAGATGACTCCACTAGATATCAGCACCACCTGCTGGTTACCCATAGAACAACGCTCCAAAAACAGAAGCGGGCTGGTGGACGTGGATAAAAGAAAGGGATGACTGCTAAAGAAACCGACAAAAATATATTCTGTATCAATGTTATGTCATTTTTTAAAAGTGTCTTGTTCCCCACATTTGTATAGTAGGACATCAAGCTCAGTCTATATCCATATTTCAAGATGCAAACTAAGAGCCAAGAGTCCACCCTTGCCATGCAGGCTATCCAAATACATTATGACAGTATTTTCTTTTATAGCAACATTAGCCCCATTTGAGGATCATCGCTGACCATTCAAAGTCAACATTCAGGTGCAGAGAAAAAAGTGGAGGGGATTTAAAACAATTATAACAACGTATATCTCAAACTAAATCAACTGTTCAATTTAAAAATTTCCCTGTGGTGTTGCAAAACCAACACAACATGTGGTGCTAATGCATGGGAACCAGCCAGAAAAGGACAAGGAAGAAGAATGGAACTGACTGGTCTACTTTCATCTTCCAAACAGAGTGATAGCTAAAGAAATAACACCCTCCCATCCTCTCCCCAGATAACTGAAGTGTTCTTCAGGCACTACAGGTTTCATTAAAACAACAGTATCAGTTTGACATTTATTGGAAAACGTGGCACAATATTTTCCCCACAGCCCCCCACTCCCATCTACTCTCTTTTTAATATGTTTTGTAAAAAGCATGTTGACCAATATGTAGGGTGAGAAAGAAGGGAAGTAGAAATAAGACATAGAAAAGTAAGGAAAACAGCCTCACTTTAGTTTTCCTATGTCTTCCATCCCCAAAGCACTGCAGCTCTAACCAGGTAAATTCTCATACTTTTCATTTATCGCTGTTTATTAGAAACAACTTTTTTTCCTAACAACCTATCACAGATTTAGATAAACTTTATGGCAGTAGCAATCAGAGAGAAGTGAGCTAGCTGTGCTATGGGGGGACACAAGGGGGAGACTACAACAGACGGGGACGACAATGACACGACTAGAGTAATTGATAGAGTATGGAAGAATCATGAGGTTTGAGGGGAAAGATGAGTGGAGAATATTTATAATTCAAAATTAGACTTAATGAAAAGGAAAAAGTGGACAGCAGAAATTTGCTATAAAACATTTAATCTGAAAGAGCCACATGAAAGACATTAGAAACCAAAGTATTGTGAAAAGAATAAACTAGAGGTAACCAGAGATTTCAAACTACACTCCAAATGAGACACTAAACTGAAGCAATCTATTCCTTATGCAAGAGGCACGGTGAACAACAAAAAGGACACTATTCAACTTTGAATACAATAGGATAGGTTGAGGTGAGCAGTGTCTTGGCAATAGTGAATGTGATCTAGTTAATTCTGTAATTAGAAGAAAGAATGACACCAAGCAGTGGGGAAAAGAGGGAGCTCTATGAATTTCACTAGACTTTGGACAGAGTTATGCAATGGATACAAGTGAATGAAATAAAACAGGAAAGAATAGAGGGGATATGAAAAGTGTTTAAATAGATATTGATGTCTACACCCAGACCATGTATGTGAGAGATCTAATGGTTGATATTTAAAGAAGGGCCAGAAATCAAAGGCCAAACTCTGCCTTTGAGTGCAGACACAGCTCCCAGTAGATGCAAAAGGAGACTTATGTACACATTCAAGGGCAGAATTTGATTGAAGAGAAGTAGTAAAGAAGTTTGTTTGAGAAGTGAATGTTACATAAAATAATCCCAGTTTATTTTTTTATGACCAAGAATTCAATTTTCCTATCATTAATCCTTTTCACATTTTAGATCAACTCTCTCTCTTTTTGCAAAATAGAATAGATTTTATATAACCAAGTAAATCAAGATCACAGATTTTGTTGTTGTTTTGTTTTACCTTTCTTCCTTGCTTTGACTGCCTCTTCCCATAATCTCAGTGTCTCTACCTGCTTTCCAGGCCAGCTTGCTACATGTTGTTGCTGCTGCTGCTGCTGTTGTTTCTGGTTGCTGGTCTCCTCACTCATGCATGCTATGCCAGTCAAGTAAAAACACAAATTCATCTTGGAAAGATACACTATTTTCTATTGCAAGGATGAAGACTTTTGTTTAAGTTTAAAAAGTGTTCAGAATCTTCTATGAATGTTTAAAAACATTTAATGAGTGCTGTATTTCAATAAAATTACCTCTCTAAGACCTAGAGAAGTGAGAGCTATGCACTTCCTGATTTCTCTGTCAGAATGAGTGACATCTCAAGGACCGTAAACAGAGACAATCAAATACAGGACTTTAAAATGGTATGGCTTCTATTTGTACTCATACAGATCAGATTTCCCTAGATCTCAGAGAGGCAGCTTAGTCAAGTTATGTTAAAAACACAGGACTAATTAGTTAAAAAGACATCCCTTTCCCCTTCTTAAAATCAAGATAAAAATATTTTCAGTTCACCTTTACATTGGAAAATAGCTATTTACTCCCTGGCCACATTTGCTGCTCCTGCCACTTTCATCTCTGCCTTTTGTGAGTCCCATAATATGTCCTATGACTTGTTTAGTGTCACTGAACTGACACTGTAAAGGCAAAAGTAGCTGGTATTGTGGGAACAATTAAGATGACTCCAACCACCCCATTTCAAAAATAATTCACATTTTAATTTTTCCCCTCACATTCAGAAAATGGTTATCAAGTTTACTAGATATTCCAACTGTCCTCAAATTTCTGGGAATAAAAGAATACATTAAATATGAACTAAAAAGACAGAAGACTGTTTGAAGGCTTCCAGGATGAAGACTGGGGGGTTAGACACCCAACTCCTTTAGGCTCTTTTGAAAATCCCAGCCTAAAAGCACTAACAAGATGTGTAGATTTAAGTTTCAAGTACTTTTTAGAGAGAAAGCCAGTCTCTCCTTCACTTATTTGCCACTCTGAAGTTCAGGATTCAGCACTGATGATGCAATAACTGAGGATATTCACAGATTTGAAGGCCAGAATTGCCTCCTGTAAAGCACAGGACCAATCCCGCTAATGCTCAAAAAGCATCAGGCAATGCAGGAAAGTGCCTGAAATACTTGTTTTCTCAAAAGCTTCAAGGGAAAAAAAAAAAAAAAAAAAAAAGCCTTGATCCAAAGCTCATGGAAATCAGTGGGAGTCTTTCCACTGGCTTCATCGAGCTTTAGATCAAGCTCTAAATCCCGAACACAAGACTTGCCAAGTTTTCAAATATTTTGCTATAAAAGGCAAATGTGTCATTTTTAAATCCACACACATTCTGTTACTGATTTAAGCTCCTGGGTACTGTCATCCTCCTCCCCCCCAATTTTTTTTTTTTTTTTTAAGTTTTGCAGTTAAGGAAGTAGTTTAGGATGTATCTAATTGTACTCAGAAGTTGAAAGATGAAGGTATTAGGATCGTCATACTCCAAATTCCAGACCAGTTCCACATACCCTGATTTAATGAGCGGAAGCTTTTCACCAAGAATCCATTTTCAAAGATCAATTTTCTGTTAGAGGCGAACACCTAAACTGAGTCACGGGTGCATTTTACATTTTAAGAAAGTCAAAGGCAACTCATGGTGCTAAAGGAGTTGAACACGTTACTGAAAATATTTTTAGATGTTCACCTACTTTTACTGATGCCTTGTTTACAGGTATTGCAGTTGATACTTTGGCTCTGCCCATGCGTCTTTAAGTGGCTGGTGATATACGCCGCACTCAGAAGTTTACCACAGATATTACATGATACCTTTCCTTCATGGCGCACCATGTGTGTCCGCAGTCTGTCTTTGGTGGCAAAGGCAGCAGTGCACGTCTACATGAAGGACAACAGCATTTTCAGAGTAGACCATCTTATTCCACTGGGGACCACATGCCTATTTAAAAGTATTTCTATTGTATCCTAGGCATGTTGACAAACCTTTTGATTTTACATGGATTTACAGTGAAGCCTATCTCAAGCTACCACTTACAAGACTGAACATAACCCCAATTGCTTAATGGAAATGGTTTTTGGATAAGAGAAGAACAGAAGACTAATCTATACTACTAGGGCTACTTTGGAACAATTTCTTAAAATAGAAGATTGTCTTGCATAGCAAAGTGAGATGGTTTATAAATATCTACAGTAGACAAGGCTGGTTTCCTATACAGACTTCACTGTACATTTCTGGTTATGATTATTTTGTATCGCTCAGTTAAGTTAGTTCCCATCCAAATCAGGAAAGGGAAAGCAAAGCATTTCTTTAGGGCTAATCTTTTAATTCAAAGCATTTACTTAAAATATGATGACTCACTAAAGACAGGTTGGAACGAGCATGAATGATTCCAAGTGAAACCATAGAATAGTTGATTGTTCAAAGCTAGACCCATTCTGCCTCTTGTTTTTAATCTTCAACTTACTTTCACCCTGACAATCTGCTTTTGATTTCAAGAAAAATCACCTGTTTTTATAACTGTCTTTACCTATAAACATTGCTAAACAAATCCCACACATGGCTTCAGCAATCAGTGTGAATTTGAAGATTTAGTCACACTATTTCTGAAGTCAAACTTGACTTGAACAATAGGGTTTTGGCAATATTCCCCAAGAAGCAAAAAGCACCTAATCTTACAAATGGTAGGCACATCATCCTCTTAAGTTGCTTCTACCCTGGGATCATGACTATAATGCTAATTACAAGCAGTGTGGACAGAGCCTTATTCCAAAAATTGCATTCAAGGGAATCACATAAATCAACACAGTCCTTGGTGGAATACTCAGCTGACATTGACTAAGTGAACAAGAACTTAGGCTGTTCATAAATCATGTTAACCCTTACTTGGCATTTGAAGGGTCTCTCTGTCGAGTGAACGTGTTTGACATGACAGCTTAAGTGATCAGGCCTGTGAAAGAACAGAGGTACAGAACAGAACATGTACTGTTACAAATAGACAGCAATGGTTCTTCGGTTAGCAGCACTGAACATTGCGCTGATTGCCATCTTCAACCCACCTCCCTTTCAAGGCCAAAACAATATTCTCCCCTTACCTACAAAGCAGCCCACTGATAGAACAATGCAAAATAGTTACACTAGGACCCCACCACCAAAGTTTAAAACTCAGCCATGTGTCTATTATACACCTGAAAGTGCTACAGTTAGTCAATTTTAGTACCTGTAAAAAGGTGTTACATTAACAGTCCTAGAGATTGAAGTTCTCTCTATTCACCGAATAGATACAGCACAGCCAGCAGCAATGCAAGTTCCCCCACACTGCTCTGCCAATGAACCTCAACCTTGATCTGGAGGGAGTTTTGGTAAAGACAAGACAATAGATCAGTCTCCATACCCCATTCAATCCTTGACCTCCACAAAGACTGCCACCAAAGGGTCCAGCTAGCACCAAATGTGATGCGGACACCTTTCCACTGTGAGTTGGATTGAGGCCATTCAAGTCACTTCAGAACATCAAATAACCATAAAACAGTGACAGCTTTTGGTCAAGATCAAACCCACACCCTGAAGTAAACAAGGCTCTTTATCCCCTCACCAATCTTCTAAGATGTCTGGTTCTCCTAGCCCCTTGCTATGATAGTTTAACCCTTCTTGATTACGAAAAGCCAATACTTGAGCTCGCCTGGGATTTTCTACATGGTACCTCGAGAAGCCTTTTCCACAAACACCACAGGTGTATGGCTTGGTGATGCCACCTTCATGAGACCTCACGTGATAGGTCATGCGGTCCTTCCTCTTGAAGCGTTGATTGCAAATGGGACATTCAAAAGGTTTTTCATCTGAGTGGGATAGCTTATGCCGGTTGAGGTGGTACACATCCCGGAAGGCTTTTCCACACATCTCACAAGCATGGTTCTTCTTAACCGGCTTGCTGGGCTTCTTCACTGTCTGAGTCACAGCCATGGCTGTTGCACCGGCACTACTGCTGGGGTTAGTGGCAGAGGAAGATGTAGTGACCGTTGACAGGATGCCTGCGATAGTTGAAACCAATGAAGTTCGGCTGTTGTCGCCAGCAATAGTTGAGATAAGGGGCACCATTGTGGTGGGAGTTTTCTTTGGCCGTGACACTAACTTTATCCCTGTGTGGCAGGACTCATGGCGTCTCAAATGGTAGCTGTCCCTGAAAGCTTTGCTGCAGTAAGTGCATACAAAGGAGGTTTTAGGTTTTTCCTTTTTAATCCCAACAATTGCATCCTTTAATGTTTCTGGTGCAGGTTGAGGTTTCTGGGTTATTGGTAAGGGTAGAATCGGCTTCTGATCAGGTGGCTCAACAGCGGAGCTCAGGAGAGGCAGCAAACTGTTCTGTGCTGCCTGCTGTTGGTGATGTGATGCTTCATGTGCCTAAAACCAAACATTCACACTTCAGAATTTCTGTTGGTGGCCACTCACTTTGACATGGTAAGAACATTTACAGGCAAAGGAAAGCAAATCTTAGACCAAAAGTCACTGAACAAAGAAGTGCAAGATATTATACAATCTCACTATAATGATTTCCTGATAGGATAAGCCACTTGCACTTAAAATGCATGTGTTGTACCCAAACTCTGCAGTGCATAGGTAGAGGAAGGTTCAAGCACATCAAACAATTTTTTAATTTCCCAAGGGCAACATTTTTTATGGCAAATGACCACGTATTCTTCAGGCCTTCTATTAACATATTGCTTGATTCCTATCACAGTCTTAAGTGTGAGAGGAATCAAGCACCCTATGTTAGTGATCACACAGAGATTATACCAGTCCATGATGGCAGATTATGGATACATTGAAGGAGTTGACCAGACAATGTGCCAGACAATTGTTAACATCAGCCTGGTGAATAGTTACATTTAAAAACCCTGTGAGAATTAAACTACAGCCACAGTGAACCAGGAAAAGACGAGACATCTTATTTAAATATATCTGTTTGTACTATTTTGTCAGGGCTGATACCATATTTAAATAACTTGTATCAAGAACTGTTACATTCTAGATTTAGCATTATACATTTAGTAGGCTCCCTTGGCATTAGCACAATGACTACGATGCTCTAAGGTGCTCTTTGCATCTGGAAACTGGCAAGAATAAAGATTTTCTTCATCACCAACTCCTTCACAAAAGGGAGAGCAGTTAGTCAATATGCACTGGTAGGAATCTGGTGATTGTTGTAAGCCTGTGCTCCAGAAGATGTAAGTTACTCTTTAAAAAAAAACAAAAAACTGATAAATGCTGACAAACCTGGACTACCACATTTGTGAGGGCTGTACTAGAAAAAAAAATCTCTGCACTCATACCACACTCAACATCCCTCAATTTACCTGTACCCCCTCCTATCTGAGGCTGTTCCACCTCACACAAGTAGCAGAGATGATATGGAGTGCCTGTACTGGACAACTTGTACTTCTGTTACTATAAACTGATTTAAAACTGGTCTAGTTACACTGGTGCAAAGCCCTACGATAGTCACTCAAAGTTAAAATTCCTTAGCTACCTTAACCAGTTTAAGAGTGTCTATCGTACGGCTTTGCACCAGTGTAATTACACCAGTTTTAAATCAATTTAGTTACAGCAAAGCACCATAACAGGCCTGCGGCATGAAACTAAGTTTATGAAAACTTTTATTTCTATTCATGCTACATCTCTCCAAAATTATACCTCTGTGTTTTCCTTTATTAAGTGATATGTACCTCAAAGTCTTCCCACATTTGGAACTTTGCAGGTTGACTAAAACCAGGTACTCATTTGGCACCTACAGGACCGCCAGCTTTTATTTTGAATCAGGATCTGTAGCATTATTGAGCATATTCAAACTCAGATCCTTTAAGCTTTACCCAATAGCTTAAAGCCCTTCAAAGACTTTACTATTTACAGATGCACTCTGTGACTTGCTATTTTGGTGGCCTCCAAGCCTTTGTTCTTTGGCTCTACAGCCCACTGACAACCAGAGGCAATGACTACAATATTAAATAGGTCCTGGCAAAGGTTAAGACTTTCATGCAACAATCCATTCATTCAGGGTGCTCATGTACTCACTTCCTCTTCCCATGTTCACAAACCCTGAAGCTTCAGACTGAAATAGTTCTCTTTGAAAGTGGGTTGAAAGTGCACACAAGCCTTAGCCCATGTGGATGAGGACACCAGCTCTGCAACACTCCGAGACTATTTGGTGGGAGACTGGTTCACAGCAGTTCAAGCTGTTCCATGGTAAAGTCCATGACATTACTTGCTTTGATTACTACAAGTAGTTAAGGCGACTGGTCCACCTCCCTGCACTTTTTAGGTCTATTCAGAAACTTTGGATGCAAGAAGTATGTTGAATGTTACCAGGCTAAGTATGGACATACCAAGGTACCTCAGTTTATCAACCCTGAACATCCATTCTTGAAGACTGGAAATAGAGCATTCTTGGTAGATGGTGCAAATGTAGAACTCCCTCAGAGCCTGAGTTTACTAACTCAGAGCACAGCGTGAGGCTCATATTTTCCACTGAGCTTTTGCATAACCTAAGTGATATTTTGTATTCTTGCTTTACTTTCTCCTGTTTTATAAACTGAGGCTTGTTTATGTGTAATACATGCAGATGCCAAAATGAGTACAATTTAAAACATGCGTTCAAGAAGATGTACTACCACAGCACAATTTTATTATATTCTTTCCAGCTGTCTTTGCACAAGATTTAAAAATCATGGTCAACAGAATCAGCGGACACTTAATTGGAGCTTTGTATTCAGATCCTTTTCCAGTCAGGCCATAGAAAATGTGTTTTCATACAGCGTACAACTGGTTAACATCCTAAGATAGCTCAAGATATACGATTTCAAAGGGAGAGCTAGCAGATCGGATAATAGGGAGTCCAAATCCTTTGGACAAGGTTCAAACTTACGCAGTTTATGGACATTTTTAAGCGTTAAAGAACCATTAAGCACCCCAAGGCAATACAATTACTTCTGTTCTACCAATATAGTTCTGACATGAAACAATGTATATTCAGAAGGCTTTCTGCTATGAAACCATCTCTTACGTGAAGGCTGCTTACCTTGGCTCCCAGATATTCGACCATTTTTACCAATAGTGCCTTTTTAACAAAATCTGTCTGCAACAAGCAGTATTCCTCAGTATCCAAGGATCCTCTACATTAGAGCTTTCTAAAGAGAGATCAGGCTGCATTTTTCCCTTGCTGTTAAAGGAGGAAATGCACAGAGTGAAACAGCACCTGCTGCCTGCCTTTTGCAAGTCATTTTTATTCACTTGTAGGGCACTGTTTTACATGACCTAGCATTAATGTCAAGTCAACATTTGTGATGTTTTGATTTGCCTGGAAAAAGTCTTCCATGCAAAATACAGTATTTCTCTCACTAAGCAATCTTTCTTCCCATGAGGATAGCAAACAAAATAAAAACTGTATTTCATGACCCAAGGTGGTAGGATGTGGCATTGTGAACTTCCAGTGCCAGAGGCTAAAAGATTTTGTATTGAAGCTTTAATGTCAGAATAGCAAATTAGCATCAATGAGTCATATCTTGAATGCCCTGTTTGAAGGATGATTTCTCCTAACGTTAACATAGACAACTTTCGCTTTCCAGGCAGGTACAAAGCGGTTTTCAAAATATGCATATGCTAACACACTAACAACAGAAGTTGCTTATTCAATATAATCTACATTTCAAAAAGTAAAATTAAGCAAGGTAACACTTCAACATGATCAATACCTTCATTAGCAACGGCTGATAAAAATTCACTGTACACATTTAATTGCCATTAAAACTAAAATTAAGACATTTAATCATTTCCCAAAAGCCAACTGGCTGAGAATTACAGTTATTTACTCAGGGTTTAAAATATTCCCTTTAATTATTTTTAAAAACTCCTCTGTAGATGTCACAATTGAAAACCATGTGAAATAAACATTGCCTCTCAATATTATCTGAACAACAGTATTTGATATTTAACAGTTACCAAACAAATATAAAGGTCAGGGCTGTGCAAAATGGATTTTAAATTATGAGCTTGCTAAGGATTTGTTCTTGTTTTGGAGGGGTGAGGTGCAGCAGTAAGAAGATGTAACTTATAACTTCCCCAGTCACCACTAAGTTGAGGTACGTTAGGATAGGAGTATTGCAAAGCATTTATTTTATGAAAATTACTTGAGACCTGATAAATATTCATCACAAGGCTTTACTGTCTGGAAGGATGAAAGAAGAGGGAATTTCTATGTCACATCTTTACAAAGATGCACCATTAATTATATTTTGAGAAGGAAAACAGCTGACTCCTTAATAAAGTGAAAAAATACCTACCACAAAACTAACCCAAAAAGCTTGATATCAGTATTTCAAAGTACACTGCACTTAAAGCAAAACCAAAAAAAAAAAAACCACACACACACCCCCCCCAAGCAACTGAATTACAGATGCTTAAAAAGCACTGCTTAATATTTGTGAAAGGAGGGAGCCATAAAATAATTGTAAAATCCCACTCTAAGAATAGTAGATCTTGAAAATATTTTTTAAAGGGGAAGAGTAGTATACGGAGGAGACAGAATAACCCTGCTAACTCAAAAAGGCAGGTAGGCCCACCAATAAGGAGATAACTTCTTACCCAAGTTTCCTACATTCAAATCACAACTGGCCACTAGAGTGAGAAAAATTATAAAACCTTCTCCGAACTGTGTCTGTCATCACTGGCATTTACTTATATGGAACTGTATCATATAGTTTCACATCTGTTGTCCAAATGAATAGAAGACTTTGGATCTACAGTTTGAATTTGTAGTAACTCAGACAGTTCGATGTGTTTTCTAAAAGAACATTCTAAGCATGTTTTCAGAGGCAGCGTACCCAAGCAAGTGACTCATCTCTTAGTTCTTGAAAGACTATTATTTTCCCTTTAAAAAGAAATCTTGCATTCTCTTTCCACATTTATTCATTTCATTCAGGCTTTCAAACAAATGTCACGTTTTGTTATTTAAAAAAAAAAAAAAAAGCCAGCCAAGACAATGAGTAAGCAAGGGATCGGGTTTTGTCATTTTCAAGGGAAAATAATCCTCTTTGCAAAAGGTGATGTGTGTGTGGCTTGGAGGTGGGCTGTTGCAACTACAGATTTTATATTTTCAAGCTCCAAAGTGGCAGAAGGCTTTAGAGAACAAGCCAGCGAGTGAAGGACCCGGGTTATAGGTCAGAAAAAGAGAGAGGGGAAGATACTTTTTTGGTATTCTGCATTTTCAATCATCCTCCAAACTTTGTATTGTATTTTGAGTGTTAGAGCTGTCTTGAACACGGCCTGGGGGGGGACCCCAGTGACTCAGTTCAGACTGTTTCTTGCCTTCTCTGGCATTTCTTGCCGGTCTCAGTTTCTAGGAAAATCCCTCTCCCGCGGCCTCCCTTCCCTTCAATCCTCTTTTAAATTAAGGCAACATCCCTTGTCATTCAGCCACTGAGGCAGGCTGTTTGGAGAGGGATTAGTTGTCTCACACACACAGGGTTTGCTCCATCGGGGGGGGTTGGTATTTTTTTTGGGGGGGGAACCTTCCACTGATGGTTACTATTTGCCATAAAAGGGTTTTTAAAAAAACCGGCAAAAAATTTCTGTCAAAAAAAATTTTAAATGGGGGGATTTTTTTTAAAAAAAAAGGTGCAAAGGAAGCCGAGAAATAGGGCTGGGGATGGGAGGAGATGGGACCCCCCCACAGAGCCCCCCCGCTGCGCACGGAGGCCGCAGAGCCCGGCGCGCTATAGCCGGCCCCGCGCTATAGCGCGGGATCCCCCCTCTCCCGCCTCCCGCCGCTCCCCTCCCCCCGCCGCCCCCCGCGGGCGGGCGGAGGCCGGGCGGCCGCGCTGACTGACAGCCCGCGGGCCTAGCGGGGAGCCCCGCGCTCGGCTGCGGCCGTTGCCCAGGCTCGGAGCAGCCCCGGCCGGTGAGGAGAGGGGGGGAGGGGCGGCCTCACCTGAAAGAGGAACGCGGTCCAGTTGGCCTCCATGGCGGGGAGCGCCCGGCCTCGGCGGCGGCTCCGGCGCGATGCCCCCCCCCTCCCTTCCTGCCTCCCCCCGGGCCCCAGCTACATGGAGCCGACAACAAAGCGGCGGCGGCGGCGGCTCAACATGGCAGCGCCGAGCGGCCGCTTCCGCTAACCTCCGGGCCGCACCACTGCGGCGGCGGGGGGAGGGGGGGGCGCGTGTGTGGAGCGGCGCGGGGCCGGCCGCCGGCTCCCGTCGCGCAGAGGGGCGCGGCCCCCTCCTCTCCCCCCCTCCCCCCGCCGCCGGAGGGGTTTAATCCAGCCGCCTGCCCCACGGGCGCCCGGAGTAGGGGGGGGGCGAGGGGGAGCCCCGCCGCTTCCTGCCGCCTGCCGGAGCCGAACAGCGCCCCGCAGGCTGGCCCGCCTCCCCCCCCCCCGCGGCCCTGCCAATGGGACCGTCCCAGCCAGGCTGGGGAAGCTGCGCTCCGGAGAGAAGATGGAGGAGAGAGAGAGAGAGACAGTGTCCAGGGCTGGTCATCGCCTGCCCCCCCCCCTCCAGGCCATGGGGGGGAGGAGCATGTCCACCCCTCCCCCTCAAAGAGCCCCCCCTTCATCAAAAATAGCTGGGAGGGAAACAATGCAAAAATATCCATCATTAACTGGGAACACTTCCAAGTTTTGTTTTTTTTTTGGGGGGGGGGAGAAAGATTTCCCCCCCCCAATGCAGCACCAGCACGTGGAGATCCTGCAGCCCTGCTTCCCACGCATGGTGTCAGCCTGTGTAAAACAGCAAAAAGTTTGAACTCTGAACTAAAGCCCCTTTTCAAAAGGGGGGGAGGAGGCACACACAAGTGGCAGCCAGTTTTATGGCCTAGGAGGATCCCGCCCCTGGAAATAGTGCAAGGTGTACTTGTTTCTGTGGGAATTATTCCGCCTGGAATAACAGGTCTGCAGGGGGCACACCGAAAGTTAAGGGTGTTCTCCCCCCGCCAACAGCATGCAAAGTGGCCTCTTCACCTTTGTGTAGCATGGGGTCTGTTTCCATTCGAAACCTGGACAATTTATTTTTTTTAAAAGTCTTGCTATTGTGGTTCAGCTTCACTTCGTGGTCCAATGCTCCCTGTTAGCTTCCAGGACCACCAGGAGCTTATTTTAAGGGCCATTCCTTATTTTGTGTTCTTAGCCTCACCAACTCCCACATCAAAACCAACAGCCTTGGGCCAGTATTTCCACAATAATCATTCAGTGGGTTATCATCTGTCACCCAGGTGGATGCTATGGTGCCCTTAACAGAACACTCGGGGTGTGTGGCTCATATTAACTTCATCATGTATTTTTCATACAATTGCACAGGTATAGCCAGGGGGTTGGAGATTGCAATCGCCCCTTAACTTTTTCCTCTACCACTGCTGCTATCTCCACCATGACTGCAGGGATTCTATGTTTCCATTCCTGGTGTCCTTTTTTCTTTCCAACCTCCACCAACATTTTCTGATGCTGACCACACGTGCAAAGCTGACGTCCTTTATTTCCTCCAAATGTAGGTGATCTAATGTTATTTAAAACAGGAGCATACCCCATATATTTTTTCAGTGCAATTTCTCTAGATTATCCAAAGTGCACCACCTTCCCTGACATTTATATTTTCTTGATATATGTATTAAAGCACTTAACCTACCAGACTCATTTGTATCCAAGGCATCTCTAATGCATCATCTAGATGCAAATTAATGTCACAATCCCTCAATCCCTTAAGTATGCGTTTATCTTTAAATGCATAAGCAGTCACATTAAGCGCATACTTGCATGTTAGTAGGTTTGGAACCTAACTGGTGCACTGAGCTTACTACTCTTTAGTTACTCTTATTTGTATACATGTTTCTTCTCTAAACAGTAGTACAGAAAGTGTACAGAAGGCACTGTTAAAGACAGCAGCTAGCTGTTGTATATTCACAGTGGTGTTTCCCCATTAAGTGCAGGATATACCCCAAATAAAGCAAGTAAGTCAAATATTGTAGCACAGTAAATGGATTTTTTTAAATGGTAGTTACTGTACATGACACTTTACAAAACAGGACTATGTTTCTCAAGAAAGCTGGAAGGGGTGGGAATGGACTTGCAAAAAACCTCCTGTTTTAGTCAATCCTCTTTACTCAGGCCAACATCCCATTGACCTGGAGTCTTGGGTCTGCAAGTGAGCGCAAGATCCATCAGTTGCTTGAATTCATGCTTTACTAAGGAAGACTTCCATGGGTGTGTAAGAAATGCAGGCTTGTTATCACTTATTCCTTCAGAGCTTGGCCTCAGTAAGCAGGGCTCAATAGGATCCCCACATAGTAGGTTTTCCATGCTATTTCCTCCTTCCCCCCACCTTCACACATCATTGAAAATCTGGGTTTTTTCCTCATAACAATTAAGTTACATACATTTAAATAGATGTCTGGTCCTTAAAACAAAAATCTTCAGTCAGGAGACCTGGGCTCTGTTCCCATCTCTGCCATTGATTTGTGGGACCTTCAGCAAGTCACCTAGCTTCTTTGTTGTTCTTTCCCCCCACTTTCTGCAAAGAAAGTGAGGTGTAACTAATTCCATTGATTCAGTCTTGCAATTTTATCATAACATTGTTATATTAATTGTTTTTCCTAAAGACCCAGCTCTTGGAGTCAACTGATTACATGAGAATCTCTGCTTTCATTTAAAAAAAAAAGCCCCTGCACCAGGTGGTTGTGGAGAAAAGCATGAAAACATGAACCTTAAAAGGCTCAAAACTAGAAGGAAAATAAAAAGGAGCCAACAATTGTTTTTTAAATCATTACTTTTTTAAAGCCACTCTTGACAGTTGGGGACTTGACTTACTTTTGAACACTTGGGGTTGGCTGCTGCTGGAATGCTTTATTATCCATGACCAGAAGGGACTAGAGACTTGCATTTTTTCCATTGTTATATTTAAAAGCATGTTATGCATTTTGAAAATTCAAGGCCCTAAAGACAATAACCCATTATGGACTCTTACAGTACAGCTTTTTTGTCAAGATGTGGATGATTTGATCTGCTTTGGCTGGTCTGTGCAGCCCAAATACCCAGTTTGCTTTTTGGTTTTTAAAGATAAAAGACCCATTTTTGTACCTTGTTCAAGACAAAACAAAATGCAACACCCAGGTTAAAATATAATTATTCTTGTATCTTAGTATATTAACTTAAACACATGTCAAATCGAGTTTTTCAGGAAAGGGGGGAAAGTAGCAACTGAAATATTTTAAACAGCCTTGTTTACCAACACAAAACACCAAGTGAATGCTCATTTTCACACCTAGCCTTTTCAAACCATTAGATGCATCACACAGAAAAGCAAAATATGCTTTGGAGGGCACAAGGCCATTTTTAATTAATTTCCCCCCTTTAAAAAAAAAGCAAAACTTGAACACTCAAATTCTCTTCCCATCACTCCCCCACCCTCACTTATTAATTAGCTACATGTTTACACATCTTCCCTGCTGACATCTGCTAAGTTGCCTTTGACTGGAGAGAAGCAGCCTTAGCTGCACTATTGCTACTGAGCTTTTGGGAGTAGGGTTTCTTCCTCTCTCCTCCCACATCTGACCTGCCCCCTCCTCACCCATTTACAGGGACGTTTCCTCCTCAGGGGATTAACTTTAAGGAGAGGGGGGGAAAGAAGCCTCTAGTGTCTTTTAATGTTTTGAACGTTGGGGTTTTTTTTGCAATATGTGTTTCCACCGGACGTTCAACATCTCACTCTGTTTTTAACCTCACCCAAATCCAGCCGTCCATACAAAGACTCCCTCCCCCTTGAAACATGCCTCGTCGTGTTTAAACCCCAGCCAGAGAGTTTCTATCTGGAAGAGGCGGCGGGGAGAGGGGAAACCAGGCGCTCAGCCGCAGCCGGAGAGCAAAGCGTTTCCTCCCGCGCCTCTTGCAGTGCGAGGCACTGATTGCACCGTGTCTTTTGCCCCGCACACACGCTCGCCCACCTCTTTTCAACCCCTTCGCTACCGAAAGGAGGGGGCGAGAAGGGAGATGCTGATACAGCGGCTTTGCAGAGGAGACGATGCCCCATTTGGCGGCGGCGGCTGCTCCTCCTCGCCGGCAGCCCGCCCGGGATGTGCTGCTTTGACTGAAGAAGAAAGAAAGAAAGAGGGGGGAGAACAAGCCCGCAGCCATGATCGGCGGGCGCTGCAGGTTGCACGGAGCATCTCTGCGGAGCGCTCGCCGCTGCACGCCTCCGGCCGTTGCATGCCCAGGTTCACCCCCCAGCCAGCCGGGGTTCCCCAAGGGGTGCCGGCGGCTCGCGTCGTTGTTTCAAGGAGTGTGGAGAAAACCCAGCCCACGACATTCAGAAGAAACCAAGGTCTCAGCCCGACGGCCCCACTGAATGCAGGGGGCTGGCTAAACCCGCACACCGCCCCCAAAAGGATGGGTAAATCAGGAGACGCGTCTGAGCCGTGAAACTTGGCTGCACAGAGCATTGAACAGGATCTGCAGAGGGTTGTTTTCAGGCGGAACTGCGCCCTCTTTTCTTCACAGAGCCTGGCTTTTATTTGTAACTGATTTTGCTTTTTGAAATCCTTTCAAATAAAGCTCCAAAAATACCAACCCTGCTACGTCTGGTCCTCCCGCATTTGGTTTGTGGATTATTTGGAGATCGCAGGATTCATATTGTAAACTCTCTGACCTTAATGGGAGGGAAAGGGATGTTCAAGTTTTAAAAGAGCTACCTCTTTATAGGGCTTTTCATTAGATCTCAAAGGCTTCCTTTCTCCAGACTGTTCCTTAGACGTGTCTTAAAATAGGTCAAAACATGTTCAGTGTGGCTAAAAATTTTCTCCTCATTTGTTCAGCTTTCAGGCCCTTCTGATGTCCTCATTTCAGTTTTGTGGGTCACAATACAGCCTTTCATGAGAGACAATTTACCACTTGTTTCTGATAGTGCACACAAGGCTTCCTGCAAACAGATTCTGTGCTGGAGACTTTAATCTCCCATACTCCAAGTGTTTTAACCTATGCAAAGCAGTTCAGTACACAGAGCACAGCTAATCAATGGCAACTCCTACGTACTTCATGCCACTTTATTTCACCAGTAGGGAATTAGGACACTCTTGATGGGACAGCCAGTAGGTTCAGGGGATTTAATATTGAATGATAGAATTTTTCCCCCCCCAAAATCTCTTAGATTAAAGAGTTAAAGCTCCTGTTTATAGCAGCCCATCAACAGTTTTAATATGGCTCCTTTAACAGTGTAGAGAGGGATTTCTCCTTGCTCAAATAAAAGCATTAGAGATACCCACTCCATCATCTGTAGACTTGAGCAGGGCAGTGGGGAATAATGCAGCAGGAACGGCTGCATAGTTCAGCTCTAGGGTGCTACACACTACACAGGCCTTTCCTTCTTTGTATTACAGCTGTACTTCCCAGCCAGCTCCTCTGCACTGACCTACAGTAGCCATTGGTTCTTGAGCATGTTTTTAAAAGAAACTGCCAATCATTCCCATTTGTGCAATGGACAGACTGACGGACAGACGGACAGGCTGCCAGGGATGGATAGATTCTCCCCCCCCCCCCCCACACACACACACACAATTTTGTGACAAGGATAACTTCATATAATCCTAAAACCGGAGAGCCTAGATCAAGTCAGTATTTTGGTCACAAGTGAAAGTAACTTTGGAGCTCTTATTCAGGTTAATCAACTGCCATCCCATTCCAGGTTAATTCATAAATCACACAGCTTTTTACAATAAACCTTTTCTGGTTAGAAAGAACCAAGCGTAGACAAACTGGGGTCTTGAATATCAGGATCAAAATGATTTGGCAGGCTGCCTCCATACAATCTATCTGTCCCCTCACTGGACCAATACAGGTATAAATAGAGGGGCAGAAAACAAAAAGAAATGGTCAGAAGCATATCATCAAGCTGCATGTCGAGCAAGGTGGGCAGGGATCAGTGCTGGGCCCTGCCCTGTTTAACATTTTCATGGGATTTGTAAGAGGGGGATAAACAACATAACTGAAAGGGAAGACGATTTAGATTGACATCTAAAGCGATTAGCCTGTGTGAATCCATAGATTAGCTGCTTTATTACATGTTAGCAAATATATTGCCTATTCTATGGCTACACTGCAATCTTGTTCAACACAATAAGGATTGTGTGCAAGGTGTGAATAAGGGACAAAGAAACATATTCACCACAGGGCTGTCACTAATTTTTCTCCCAATGAGGAAAACTTGCTCTAACATCTCTATTTCTTTGTTTAGCAGACTGGCTATTTTCCCCAAATGCTTTCCGCCCTTATTTTATTACAGGCAGCAAGTGTCAGAGTACATATAAAGAAGAAAAAAGGCATAATGCAGCAGTTGAGTGATAGCGCAGTGTCAGGTGTGCATCTGAACAGGGTGCTAATTGAATGGATGTAAACTGAAAGCAGAGGGGGTGCCTTGGGCTATGTATTAATAAAAGAATGGTGCAAATGCTGATCTATGGAGTAAAGACCAATTTAACTTTGTTCTTCTGTGCTGTGGTTTTGCTAATACCTTTTCATATGTGCTAAAATTCTGCCAAACTTCTTTGTTGGGTATTTCACAGATGACTGGAGGTGTAAGATTGTTTTATTTTTAGACTGAAATAAACAGAGGTGTTGGTAGGATTTAGAATTATTTATAAATAGGTGCAAGCCTCAAGGGGAGTGTCCCAATCTAGCCTTTAAATTCCCTAATTAAAACCTTCCTGTAAGATATTCAATGGATCTACCCTGGTTACCTCAGGTTCTCCTCTACAGTCAGGGAATAGACAGGGCTGTGAAGGAAAGGGAGAGATTTGACCCAAAGAGGAAGAGAATCAGCCTAAGAAACCATAAACGTAGACCTTTGTTGTCAAAGAGCTCACATAACACTTGTACCCACATGCAAAATGCCAAACATCCGAGTGGTTCAGCCACTTACAATAATTGAAATGACAAATTGCCAACCCCTTGTTAGCCCTGATCACCCACCGCCTTCCTCTCTCCCAGGCAAAGGGATTAGGATTGCACATAACAATGAGACACAGAGAGCAACAGAGGGTTTGCAAAATCTTCCTGCTCACGGATAGGTCTTCATAAGGCCAGATGTGCCCATCTCTGGACACATATATGACTACTAATCCTGCCTAAAGCCCCACTTTTGCCACAGCGCCCATAAGAAATTATTTTTTGAGGGTATTATAGTACTCCATCTATACACCTCAGACCAGCCAGTTAGGCAATCATCCAGTTAGTGGTCTTCTTCACTGCAGAGTTAATTTGACTTATAACTCCAGTCCCAGCCACATGCACAAACTCTTAGCTCCATGATGGTATTGCTTTTAACTCAAGCTTGCTGGCTGGTCAATGGGTACAGGCTGCTGTTTGAGTTAGCACAGCTTGTCCATTACTAACACGACCCCTCAGTGCAGTATGAGGATTGTTTTGCTGTATGGCTGCTTTCACTCCAGTTCACTTGAGTGTAGATAACTCACATTAATTTTGCAGTGAAGACAAGCCCTCAGTGAGGGCTTAGCTGAGGGGCAGCTTGACAACGCGTCAGCTAAACTGATTTATAATACATGTACACAATGGTCACATCTGATTTTGAACGTACATGCAGATATTGTAAGTGTATCCCATTCCCACTCTTCATATCAATTATCTTCTTACATTGTAGTCTCCTTGGGACAATCTCTCTCTTTGTACAGCACATGCCACAACAGGGCTTCTGGGCACCAGTAAAATTTAATAAATATTGAACAGCAGCAAAGACCATTGGTGGTTCAAAATTAGCTACCATTTATCCCTTTCCCTGAATTTATCAGACCAGGAGAAATGGGTCTGTTTCCCCATCTTTCCCCCCACCCCTTCTTTAATTAAATGTGGAGTTAAATAACTTAGACCTAGACCCATCTTCCTGGACCTCCACCACCCTGCATTCTTCACAGGTGACTTCTAGAAACATTACAAAATGTTGCCCAATTTCCCACTAGACTAAGTTCCATGTCAGTGCCCAGGCTCAGATGAACTGTAGACCCCTTGGAATTCAGTAGCTTCCCAACACTCTAGTGTTTGCCAAAGGTGACCCACACAAGGGGGGTTGGGGAGGAGAGAGATTTAGGCTCTTTTTTCTTTTAAAGCGGAAGGGTGGAGGGGATGCATAAGAGAGGAGAGTCCTCTTGCATTGTAAATTCAAGTATTACCTACCCTGGACTAATGAACAACTGTCAGAATGAGGACATAAATAATATGTAAATAAAACTTGATTAATTATGAAGGGGAAGTCATTGCTGTTCAGACTATTTGCAACTTTTTTTTTGGGTTACTGATTGCTAACACCTATTAGTAAAGCACTTAGAAAAGCTCTCCTTGTTGAGGGTTCAAAACCTTACTTCTTCAGTTAAGGGCTCCTGAAATCATCTAAGAATTCCTGACAAACATAAAGATCAGACTTGAGACTCTGCTATTTCTTTAGTTCAAAACAAAGAAGCAGAAATACCTTTTCAAACAAAGCATGAAAGAGCAAAATAAATGGAGGCCACGAGTTATTTTTTCCCCTTGACATAGCACATCTAGAACCTTGCTATGTAATATGAACCCAAGCAACAAAATCTATAATCACTTACCTCAGACAGACCTAGAAACTTGTGCTTTCAGAGCTGTAGAAAGAGAGGCCTGTCTTTGGAACCAGGCAAAGCTGAGCATTGTGGGTAATCCTTTAGGAAGAAAGGGCTTGTGGGACATCCATTTATAAAGGGTGTGTCTTTGCTGAACATGTAGGAATTTCCTTTAATTACTGCACAACTAGAAGTCTAAAAAAAGAGTTTTAAAAAATATGTATTAGAATACATGCCCCAAAGCAGACCAGACTTCAGGTAAGTCATCTATTTGTGCCTCAGTTTTCCTTTCTATAAAATACTGATAATGATCCTGACCTCCTTTGTTAAAGTGCTTTGAGATCTACTGAAGAAATGCTTGAAAGCTTGTCTCTTTCACCAACAGAAGTTGGTACAATAAAATATACCACCTCCTGCACCTTGTTTCTTATAGAAGAGCTAGGTATTATCTTGATTAGAGCAGTTCTGCTTCTAACAGACCTATGACATAGGTAGCTTAGAACATTATTGCTCCTATACACTCCACTTTCTTTAGTCATGTAATTACAATTGTGAGAATATCATCAAACATTATCCAGCTGTTCTTCGATGTAGGGCCTCAGAGAGAAATTCTTCTACAAAACCCTCCCTCTTCCCCATACCTCAAGGGCACCTGTAGGGTTGGAATGAATAAAATACAATTCAGTACTCTCAGAACCATCCTGTGGCCTTCAGTCTGCTCTGCCTCTAACATGTGCCAGTGTGAATCAAAGGAAATACTACAAGATGCCCCTGTGGCATAAGAGCATCATCACCACTGGCTCCAATAACTCAATCTCCTTTTGTCATGTACAGTTGATATTGCAGAGACAGCTGCCCAGAGATCAGGATTTGCAGCCTCCCATGAGGGACACGCCTTAGCAATGCTCCACAGGTTAGATATTAGGAAACACTCTGAGTCTAAGGCCTTTCCCCAAAATTTCTACCGGTTCAAACACTGACTCATTTGAAAGAGTCATAAAGTGGGAGGAGAGTGTCAACGGACACAAGGCTTTGATGGACAAACCCACCTTTACTACTGTTTAATTTGGACTTTCTCTCCAGCAACCCAAGCCTTGCCAACACTAGACATCCTGGTGGCTTGTCTGAACCAGCGTGGGAACTGCTTGGTAAATTTCCACAGCCTAAGGACTGGCTCTTGAGAAGTGCTGAGTGCCCTCCATTCCCATTGCTGTCAATGGGCGTTAAAGGTGTTTTGGACCTCTCCAGAGGTGTTCAGCACCCCAGGACCGAGCCTCATGAACGGGGTGATTTCTTCTCTTCCCTGCTTGCTCTCTGCTGAATTGGGTTTTGGCCAGCCTGCCCAATGAGCTGGAACGTGACGTTTCCAAATCCACAGGGTATCCCAAATGTCACTGCCCTGCAAACACAGGCATGAGTTGCTATCAGAGATTGCAGCTTTGTGCAGGGAAAAAAACCAACCCACCCTACTCAGACATGCTTGTATCAATTAACAAGCATAGCCCTGGGAGACAGACAGGTCAGAGAGAGGAAATAAGCCGTGGCTATCTTGTCAGGTTCCACACCTGATCTAAGTAGCTGTTTTTTTCTAAAATGATCAGCCATGAAACAGTAAAATATAGTTGTGTTTAAAGTGCCACACTACACAGTGAGGTTTGAGCGTACAGACAGAAAGCAAAAACAATTTGGATATGTGACCCGCCCCCTGCACTCAGTTGAATGTTAATTCAGAAGCCTACTAATGACAAAAGTAAATGTTAACTCTCTCACTATGGTTCTTTTAACAGAAAAATCTGCTGTGTTGGGGTTGTAGGCAGGACCTGCACGATAATTGTATTTTACTCTTATATAGTGCACATCTTGAAGCACTTTATGAAAGCATATTATTCCCTTGTTACAGATGGGAAACAGAGATTATGAGTTCCCCAAACCCTCAAGGCAAGTTGGTAGTGGGCTATAAGCCTTTGTATATAAGGTCTTGTATACATTTGTCCTCAAGATATTTCTAAGATGCAATATTTTAACTAACTGTAAAACAGTTTGCTGAAGTGCATAGCCATGATTTCATCTCACGAGTATGTGCTTGAAATGCTAGGAAAATGTTGTCAAATATTTTACTTTAAAGGAGTCCCTTTATGTCTGTGTTCTGCTTCCAGAGAGACACAGCGTGCTTTGAATTTCACGGCTTTATGGGAGTGAAGAGCCCTTGAGAGTGTATAAATAAGTTGAGAATACGTTCCTAAGAATTTGTTCTCAGCGAGCAGTTTCTTTTAGTCACGTTCTTAATGTCATGTCTTATTTATTTTCTTCTTTGCAATCTGGTCTCTCCTTTTCCAATTACTCCATGAAGTTCAAAGGAGACACATTTAATAATGGATAAAAGGAAATACTTTTTAAAAGTAATGTGGGGACTTACTATTGTAAGAACTTTTTGGGACAAGTACAGCAACTTAAGTTTTGAAGAAAGTACTAGCTACTTTAATGGATATCTACTGTTAGGTTCTACAGAACATAAACACACTAAGGGCTCTCTGTCCCTCTTCATGCGTCCGGGCGCCAGCAAGAGTCAAGAACGTCCCCTATAGTAGAGGGTTGCAATTCCAAGCCAGTTAGTAAGCACATCTGCTGACATGCTTCAAAGGGTGCCCTATTGGATCCTCCATGTCTTGAAGACAGGATAGCTAAAAGGATAGGTATGCATGTCTGTACAACGAAATATAAGGGGGGGGGCACCAAAGATACAAAAGATCCAGTTCCTAGAAAAAGAATCTGAGAGCGGGTTGCCCAATTGTGTGCACAGCAGCCATTGTCTCTGCTGCCTTGAAACACAACTCCTACAATCAATCAGCTAAAGCTTTTCTCCCTGGAGGGATTGAAGGCATCATTTGTACACTGCATCGCTCAGTGGCTCAAGTTCTCTAGGAGATCCTATTAACAAAAAAATGCAGCCACACCATTATCACAAGAAGGCTGATGGTTTTGAAAGCTCTGTGGAGAACTTCATCTTTCTTTATAATTAGGATGTCTGGAACATCATTCCACTTTTCAAGAGGAAAATAGGATGCAGGAAATTAGCAGACAAGTTGGTTGAATCACTCTGGTGAAGCATTATTGAAATCAATGAAGAAGCAGCAAGAAGCTACTCAGAGAAAAGAAGTTTCATTAACAAGACTTGGTAGGAATTTTTGAAAGAGCTTCTTGACTTTTTGCTTTTCTGAAATCCTCAAAGGCAAGCTTGAGGCAGATGAGTGTGCCTTGGGGGAGGAGAGGGAGAAAGTCAATCACCGTGGGTAATTGTATCCATGACATTACTAATTGAAACAGTAGTTTCAGCACATTTGTTGACAATATTCTTGCTAAAATGGACTTTTGTTGGCAGGGAAAAGATAGTTTGTGCACTTGGCAGCTCAAAAACCTTTTGCAGGGTGGCCCAGCAGTAAAAGCAGCAGACTGGGGGGGTCAGGACTTCGAGATTCTTCTACTAGCCTTGCAACTAACTCACTTTGTGACCTTGAGCAAGTTAATTACTTCTGCATACCTCCACTTCTCTAGCTGCAACACGTATCTTTTTAGTCAGCCTACAAGCAGTCCCCTCCTGTACACGCTGCTGAGGTCAGTTTTCTTTGGACATGTTCAGCAGGGTCTTACAGCATCAGCGTGGGTCACCTTCTGCACAGAGAAATGACAAAAGCGCTGTTTCTTTCTCAAGCCAGCTACTATTAGCCAAAGGGGATTCTTACTAAAGGGCCAGGTTTTCAAAGGTATTGGGCACCTAAAGATGCAAATAGGTCCTTCTGAAAATCCCACCAGACGCCCATTTGCATCTTTAGACACCTAATTACCTTGTAAATCTGATCCAAAGTCCCTAAACCAACAATAGACACTAGTAGTTAGAAACGTTATGACCCCTTGAATCTGAATGAGGCTATCTTACAACAAAAGTAGGGAAACATTATGAGGTTTCTGGCCAAACCCATGGAAATCAACCCTTGTCTCTCTCTAGGTCCTTAAGTGCCCATCACATTTGTGACAGTCTCCATTCAGTCTTTCCATTCTAGTTACACCCCAATAAGGCTGCTGAAGAGTGCTATCTTGGGAGGTTAAAACACCAGATGAGGCTTGACAGCTAGGTTCTTTCCCATTCTGACACAGTAATGCTTTGGGTCTTTGAGTAAGTCTCATAAATTCTCCATGCTTGTTTCCCTTTATGTAAAATGGGAAACCAGATTATCAGAAGTGACTAGTTTTTAAAACTGCTTTAAGAAGTCTTGGCTGAAAAGAGCTGTATGTGCAAAGTTTTACTCTTTTTATATTTAATACAGACATAGTTTTCTTAAACTTAAACATCATAATTCCCTTCTGTATCCACAAACAACCAAACATAATTTCAATCTATTATCTGCTAAATTTCTTTCAGTGGACTGCAGTCTTCACTTGTTCAGGAATAGATTTATATATATATATATATAAATAGATTGAAAACATAGTTTGTTGTTCCATCATTTAACTATTGTGCATCCTACAGTATGTATAATCATAAACAGGAGACTGGAAAGCTGACAAGGCTTCTAAAGGTCTTGCATGTTCAGTGACTGTGTTTGTCTGTGTCTAACGAGAGAGACAGGAGGTAGAAAGACTGTTTTATAGATCGTGTTGTGAGAGTTTTTCATTATCCCTATTTCATGGTGTAGAGCAGACTCCATAACAGCACTGACTTCTATTGTCTGGTTTTCTCAGTTCACTTTGCCACACCTGCTACAGAAACCCTTTCCCTTTCCAGTGGAATTCTAGCCATCCTCACTAATCTTCTCTTGCCTTTGATGTCCTTGTGAATCTCAGCTTTGTCCCCTTTCACTCCATGGCCCTTCTCTTCAAAAGCCTCCTAGGGCTTGTTTTACCTCCCCCACTCCTTCCTTTACTTTTAACTGCAAGGAATACTTGAGGGTTATTCCTTACTCATAAGGAGAGTTCTTTCCTGTAATGTCACTTTTATTCTCTCTCTTACAAGCAAAAACTTGATTGAGCTGGCTTCTTTCCTGCCGAACTTTGACATTTTAGTTTTAGTGCAACACACCATATAATCCTATTGTGTTTTTGGTACTGTAGCCAATTGTTTAAATATTAAAACAAACAAAAAACCTGTTTTAATTTTTTCTTAACATTTCTGATTGGATAAGGGTTTTTAACCCATTTCCTCCCACATACTCCATGCCCTTTTAGTTTAAAAAACCTATAAATTGGAGGCCTATTGTAGTTGAGACAGACACTTCTATTTTCTGTTGGCTGTCATATAATACATCTGAAAGGGTGCATGGTACACTGAAAAGCCAGAACTGGGCTTTATATTCAGCTCTGCCACTGACTGTGATGTGGGCAAATCATATTAGATTTCTGCACCTCCCATTCATCATGTTTATAAAGGGGGATGATATTGATCTTTCTACAACATTTTTAGTGACAGCTTAAAAGTTTGGTTTTTTTAAAATTAATGTCTTCATTGTAGCCTCTTCCCATGGAAGTGTCAGCTTAGTGTTACCAGTATATTGTTTGCAAATTCTAAAAATTGCACCATCACTTTTATCATTACTTTTCCACATGGCCACTGAGTGGACAAAACAATATTCTTTTATTCCTTCCTATTTTTTGCCAGATTGCTATTGAATGTATTCACTTTTGTGGGAAGCTGCTGTATTACAAATCATTGTCTTACTAGCCTGTGTGCAAAATAATTAAAAATTGACAATAAGCAGAATGGCACTTATCTGTATCCCTGTAACACTTCCTGGAATGCTTATTCTAGTGCTATAGTTTGATTTTAAGCTCTTTGGGGCAGTGATCACGTTATTTTTTAATAGGATTTAGCAAAATGGTCTGGCACTTGGTAGGCACTATGGCAGTACAATAGTACAGAACAACTGTATTTCTGCAACCTGGAAAAAATAAGTACCTAGTCTTTGCTTTATGCACCTAGCCCTTTAATTAAAGCACTGCATTAGTTTCATTCACAAATTCATTTAATCTGACCATGTATAACCCAGGTCATAGCCTTTCAGCCAGTTATTCCTGTATTGAGCCTAGTAACTTGCATCTGAGTAAAGTATACCTTCCAGAGAGGCATCCAGTCTTGATTTGCAAACTTCAATAAATGAATAATCTTCCAGCTCCCTTGGTGGCTAGCACCGTTATTTATCGTAATCATCGATAAAATGATACAATGATCTTCCTGGCACCATCCACTTCTCCATCACCAACCCCAGGCCAACCCCTCTTCAGGGGGTGAGGAATGCTTTGTAATATATATGGAAGGTTAACAATGTAGTGAAAAAGTGTGCTCACATAATTAGAGGACCAGACTCCATGAGATGGGTGTTCTATTCCCTGCTCTTCCACTGACACATGGTACAACCATGGGCAAATCAGTCTCTCTCCCACCTGCACAGTAAAAATAATACCAAGTTACATATTTCAGAAAGCTCGTGTGATAAATACTAGCAGAGTTTCAAACTCCTTGAGTGGAAGGAATTAGGAAGGTGACATCATTATTATGTGTTTCTTTATAACAGTCCATGTTAGTGGTGTTTAGTGAACCACAAACCTCAATCACAATTAGCTTCCCATCTTGATCTTAGAGCTTCCCTTTCTTGTTGTGATTTTACCTTTCCTCTCCTTTGCAATCATGGAACAGTCCAGTGAAGACGAAGTAATTGTCTGCCTACACACACAATTTCTATCACTTTAGTGTAATGGTACAGAGCTAAAGCAGTACAACCATTCCCCCACTACTGTGATGTTGGGGTTCCCCCTCAAGATTTCTTCCACAGTCACTACTGTTCAATTAGTTATGTCAAGCCAGGGCTACATGTGGATAGTTATCCTAGTATAAATGGGTACTATATTCTTATATGGGAACAGGAATAAGTTGCATCAGCATGAGCACATTTGCACTGGTACAGAGTATCTATGCTATGATTGTGTAATTGTAGTGGTAGCGGAAAAAAGTCACCCCAATCCTAACCCTCAGTGGATAAAAGCAAAAAAAATGTTTCATCGAGGCCTTAGAATTTTTTAAAGCTCTTAGAAAGTTATGTTGTTTCCTTTTGCTGTTCATTTCACCCCCTTCCTCATATCTATTCTGTTCTCAGCTCGTAATGAGAGCCAGTGTAATGTGATCAAGCTGCAGTCAGCAAAGCACCAGCAGGTATTCTATACAGCGGTCTGGTAACCTCTTGGGTAAAAGCTGTCTATGAACACTGAGCATTTGTACTCAGAAAAAAATACCCATACTGCATTGCTATACTAAAGAAAACAATATGTATATAAATCCATCTGGTTCCTTAGTGAACAAGTGCGGTCTCTATTGGTCAGATATACTATACTTTCTTCCTAATTATAACCTGGAGTTTTTGCTAGCTAACAATTTAAAGATATAGAGGAGGAACTGCTATAGCAAGTAGAGGCAAACTATAGCCAAGAGATGTAAAAGTATTTGCTGGATGGCTGGATAGAGCGGCTACTCAACACAAGTGGGGAAACCACACTAACATTTATGTATTAGGTAGGTGTTCTATGTTTATTACAATATTTAGATATTTTCCAAGTATATCTTCTGCCTCGAGAAGTGCATAAAATATACTTTTAGGAACAGTGACCTACAAGCAAAGTTGAAGAAAGAAGGCAAAACTGCTGACTATCGATCCTCTTTGGATTTAGAAAGGTTGTAATAAAGTCTTCATTCACCAGACATCCACACTTGCTTTTTATAGCGGATAGTCATTTTTTGTGTTCCACAGAACACGCAAAGAGCATCTTGAGAACTACCGAAGTGATATCACAAGAGACTAAAACCTGAGTGCTTGCAGGGAGAAAGATTTTAGGCTGTTAAAACAAGAATCCTGTAGCACTTTAAAGACCAACAAATTTAATCACTGGAGGCATAAGCTTTCGTGGGCTGCAACCCACTTTGTCTGATGCCTGTTAACAAAAACAAATTTTATCTATTTAACTCTTAATCAAATATTCACTGGCTGACAAGCTGTATGGGTCAAGATTACAGATGATCACCCTTCCATTATAAGAGCTCACTCTCAGCATCTGAGTTTCCCCCCGAACAAGAATTCCAGCAAAATAAGGAAAAATTACACTTGACATTCTATTTTAGAGACTGTTTGACTGATCCCTCTTAATATGCAACATCTCCTGTTGCATTGTATGCTCCTGCTTCTGGGCTGATTTTGTGTGTTCCACGTTCAGTTTTTCTGACAGGGACATCCTCCACGCTCTGAGCTCTGTGTCAGTGGTCACAGACACATCCATTAGTTCACTGAAGATGTCATCCAGAGTGGGGGTTTTTTCCACCTTCTGATCTGGGAAAGGTGCATTGCAGGAATAGAAGCTGGGGTGAAGGCCAAGATGTCCACTGTAAGGAAAGAAAAGCACAAAGTTTTCATTGTTAGGTGGGCCCATGAACGAACTCCCCTTTATATTCACATGACAAAGCCAGACCCGCATAACCAATCTGTACCTATTGCATGGGTCGGAGTGGTGTTCCAGCCATGGTAAGGGAATGATAAGTAAGGAAATACATCTATTATAGGGAAATCTCCATAGCACTGAACTCCTCAATCCACATTTAACCAAGGAACAGGATCACTGGGCTCCCCTTTATCATCCCAAAGACCAGTTTGGGAAGAAGTGGTCCAAAGAGATTGGAGAGCATGGTGTGGGTGAAGTATCGCTGGTGAAGAAATAAGGGCACCCCCTTCCTGATGCCTAACACCCATGCCAACATCATGGCTAGAACTTGTCAATGTTGGGGCCCAGGACACCATTCATGGCAGGGGAATAACACACAGTGACTATATTGTTCAGGTACTGTAAACTCACACCATCTTCCCTAGGTGACGATGTGTGATATCAGTCTCCTGAGGGCAACACAGGCTGAAAGATTTGCTGCAAGCATCTGGATACAGGCCTGGCCCTTACACTGCTATGCTGTGTTCCACAATGATGGCTGCTCATTTAATAGCAGAGTGGCAGGGAAAAGTGTCCTACAACGGCAGAAAAAAATAAGGCTGCCCTCCCCAGAAGTCTTCTGCAAAGAATTTCAGAGTACCTACATGAAAGTTTCCTGGAGATATCCATGGAGGATTCTCAGAGCATCCCTGTGCATACTCTGTTCTAGGGGTAACCCTCTGCTTAAGTGGACCAACACCCAGGAAGCCCATCCCCACAAAAACACAAACTCCTTTTTTCCAAGAAATGTGGACTGGGGCTATAACCACAGAAATGCAATTTGCTATACACACTCACCAGATATGCCTTTCCTGGCATCAGTCATGCTGTCTTTGGCTGGCTGGACTGCGCTGAGGTAAGAGGTCCTGGCTCTCAGGGTGAATGGATACCCTGCCTGCCCTATTCTCATCCTCCTCCTCCTTGTACACAGTCTTCCTCTTGCATGCTGGACTGGGCTGTTTCCTGTCCATGTGGTCAGGGTGCAGCAGAGTGCAAATGTCCAGAGCGGTCACAACGGAAAGCAATGACGTCGATTTACGTTGCCTTCTGCCTACACAGATGCTCATTCAACCCACACAATCCAACTTCAGTACTAAGCCACTTGTGGAGATGGTTTTATTAAGTGGAATTTTACTGCAGTTTAGGTTGGCGGAACTGACATGCCAGTAGAGTCGCATACTTTGTGGTTGATGTAAGCCACATTCCACCAACCAAACTGTAGTGTAGACCAGGCCTGAGTTACCTACCTTGCCCACTAGATGGCTGTACTGTCCAAAGGATTTTAGTTGTGTATCCACCCTTCCTAAATTATAAGGGCCTTATTTTTTTTACTTACTTTTCAGGGATTTTTATTTTAACAATCTTTTGTTTCGCATTTATGAAGGGATTGTCCTCAGAATAATCCATGTTTGTACACTAGTGTGTCAAGCAGCCGGTATGCTTAATTACAGGGATTAGCAGCAAGCACATATGATTCTAAGGGACTACTAAAGGCCACACACACAGAAACAGAGCTGAGCACTAGAGTGCGTAGCTCACAATTGGAAACTCAGAGCCTTACAATACTCTCCTCCGTATCCCCAATGACAGACAATTCCAACATAGAAAAAAGGAATGAGGGCATAGTAAAGGAATGTGCAATTTATGGGGATTGCGTTGCAAGGCATGAGACCTACCACCCTGTTTCTAAAATCCTAAGATGCTTCATTGCCCTTTTGCCAACTTAGTGTATTTATATTAACATTGAAGACTAAGCAGAATTACTGATTTTAATTCATACTAAATTATGTGACAGACTTGTCAGACCTGCCATTAAAGCTCAAAATGCAACAAAGATTTCATAGTCCAACAATACTTCCTTTACGAAGAATGGAGCAGACACAGCATCATTTTTCCAGAGAATGTACACACAGACGGTGCTATAATAGAGAAACTCAGGGAGAGTGGTAATAAGGACACAGGTTCAAATGCATCCCATGGCAGTAGTGAATGTTTTTACTGGTGCCTGTTTATTGGTTTAGTATTTGACCTCAATGATCAATAGCTGACAAAGTGTAGTCATGTCATTTGACAGAAGGAAAATGCCTAGTTACAGAAAGCTGACTAGGTTGCAGGAATATAATTTAAGATTAAATAAAGATGAACCAAAATCTTGGCACCTGAGGCAATGAGGTCCAGCACAGAAAGGAACTCGACCAGAGGTCAGGAAACCTGGGATTCTTTTTGCCGCTCTGCCACTGACCTGAGTAACCTTGTCAGCTTACTTCAGCCTCTCTGTACCTCCATTTAATATATTTACAGCACCTACATATCATAATAGACATAAGCAATAATTCTAGGCACACTGTGTGTTGCCAGTGTCCACAGACCTGCACCTGATCCAACTCAACAGGGTCACTAGCTAAATAATGTGCACCAATCAGGTCATGTACAATATTGTTTTTTATGTCAGACCAGAAGCTTGGAGATTTTTTAGCTAAAGCACCTGCCAATATAGAACTGGGTTAAAGGATAAGGCAGGAGTATTAAAATGGAGAGATCATTACTCATACAAATGCTGCCCTTCTCCAATTTTAATGACTATATGTTAGTGCCACTGCTGTGACTTTGTGCACTTAAAGATGGTTCAAATACTCACACACTGCTTTGAGTGGTTGAACAGTAGATTGAGTAATGATGTATCTCATAATTCAGTTTCCTAGTTTCACCCCTTTCTATATTGTTGGAGTAAGAAGCAAGTCATTTAACCTGTTCTGTTCCTCATCTATGCATTGTAATACCTATTTAAGATGGACTGTTGAAAACATCAGTTGGTTAATGTGCACAGAATTTAAGATATAAAGCACTAAGTGGCAAATATTTATTATTAATGGAGAAGTATGACTTACTGTAGCCAGCCTTATTCACATGCGTTTTTCATATTATGGCAAGGAGTCTTCTCAAAATGTTTTGGAAGTATTTGCAGCCTTCAACTAATTCATTCATAACCATACTGATCATTATCAATTTTAAACAATTTAAATTATATTTGAAACTGAAGTGGATTTAAGTTGTATGTTAAACAGAATGAACATAAATATGGTTGGTTGGAACTGTATATTTTATATTTTTGTTGTGTTAGTTTAAAGGTAAAGCTATGATACCACTCAAACACTGTTTTAATTACACTATTCAATTTAGGTATTATGACAAGGGATGTTTTGCACTGAATACAGTGGAAGCTACAAGTGTCAAATCAATCTACTTCTATTCTAGATTATCTATGGCATATCCATGCAGTAATTTGTGAGCAACAAGTCTAAACAAGCTATTACTCAGCAAGATTCAATGATACATTAGTTTAATTTTTAATCCCTTGGAAAAATGGCAATCACTTTAGCAACATTAGTGAAGTATCATTTATTTTCAGATTTATTAGAGTGGATAAATTTGATCAGGACAAAAACTTATGGAACAGGGAAAATAACTAAGTTGGAGCAAGTGGGGGCATAAAATATGTACCACCACTTAACTTTGCATGAGGTGTAAATTAAATTATAAAAAGTCAGACAGTTGAGAATGCAGATGTGAGACTAGGACTTTCTACTACAAGAAATGCAGTCAACCAAAACCATATCAGTGAGCAAAAAACCTCACAGAATACAAACAGCATGTAAAAGGATAGCGCTCCATTTTCAGTCACATTGCTTTTCTTGTTAACAAATCAGAGAAGTAAAAATATTTCCCATTAATCATTTTAAAATGAGGTCTAACTGTTATAGTACAAGACTTTGCGATTATGGATTTCCTCATCGCTTTAACTGTAGTCATTGAGGCTGTGTTTTATATCAGATAACATCAGAGTAGCAGAACAGAAGTTCATTTGGCACATCCACCCCAATCTGTGTGTTTTTTTTTTTAAACACAGCATTTAATTAATGAAAAGATAATCCGAAGCAAGTTTCTATTAAATAATACAATCATACTTTAATTAAAAAGCCTCACTGTCAAACTGAAAATCTGCAAGTATTCAGTATATATAGACCAAAAAACCCCAAAGTAGCAATGATGTATTATTTGGCACTACAAGGATATCGACTCTGAAGTACCTGCCAATTTTCTATTGAAAGCTCCACCCACTCCCCAGAAGGGCTTTCCAGAGGAAAAATTCTGACTCTCTCAGAAAAAAACTTGAACCCCCAAGATTTTGTAATTGGAAACACTGTCATGGTGCTGCATTGAAAAGGCAGACCTAATGCCCCCATTCTCCTTTATGGGTCAGGTTCCCCACCAAATGCGCTTCAACTCTGTAGATGGACTTCAGCAGGGACTCTCATGATCTACCATTGTGGATCAGCATGAGGGGAAGCTATGGTGCATTATGGGAGATATCATTCGGTCAGAGTACCCAGCTAAGAGACTGAGGACATTAGGCATGTGAAGTGCTATGAAGTCAAAGGTTTGTAGTTTTCAGCATTAAATTTTTCACCAGAAGAACTGATATCCCCACACTCCTACCTGGTGTTAGAGGGAAGGGATGACATTTTCCAACCAGTCACTGTTAGAGTCCATACTGCAGTAGCATCAACACTAGGTAGTTTTCAAAAGAGGGCAATTTTTTTCTCCCTTGCACCAGCACAACTCTGTACATGATGTACTTCACAGTGTCTTCTATTATAAACCAGCAGCTGCAAAATACCATGGATAAAAGGCCAGAAACTACTTGTCTTGAGAAAAAAAAAATTGCCCTCAGTGCATTCACACTGCCATTGTTATGTTGCCACTTTTGATATCTTTTACAGATTGACAATGCAGGAATGTAGCAAAGGAGCATATTCCAGCATTACCATGCAGAGAAAGATGCTCAAACATCAGTGAAATTTTCTTTGCAATAGCCATTATATCACAAAGGGGAAGAGATTTACAATTGATGTAAACAAAATGACAGCATGTTTCTCTAACGAAGGAGTTGTTGTCCTTGCTATGAAAAACCAAGCCACGTGGGCAGCTTTAAGTTAGATTTCCCTCATCCATGAAAAGATTAAATATAGTTTGATGGTTCAAGCATTAAACTTTAAGTATCATCGTCATCCTATTTTTCTCTGGAGCACATGTATAACCAAAGCATGACTGGAAACTTCACTCAATTTTAGGAAGCCAAGAGTCACATGGTTTCATAAAAGCATGTGATCTCATGGAAGGCCTAAAGGTGAGGATTCTCTGGCTGCTGTAACTTGTGTAACCTTACTCTATTGATAATTCAGGTGTCTACATGGCTCCTCTAGTCTTGGTAACAATGATGCCAAAAAGAAAGAAGTCAAAGACATGATATAGTGAAAAGACCACAGCATGCCACAAGAAAAGAATGCATACAGGAGAGGAGAAACTCCACAGACCAAGTCCACCTAACACTGTTCCCGACTCTCTAAACCAATTTAAACCCTTCTCTAATTGTAGGTCAGTAAGCGTTGTAGTCCACTAGTTGTGTATTTTGGCTAGTAACAGTAAAAAGAATGGCAGGAGACTGGAAAAAACCCTTTTGGAATACTGTAAAAAAAGAGCATTTTGCAGTGTAACAATTTTATTACAGGATCTCAAAGTGCTTTACAAATATCAGTGCCTCAACACTTGGGAGGCGGTATGTACCTCACGTTACAGACAATGAAAATGGAAATTAAAATGGCTTGCCCACTACCACATGGGAAGCTTATGGAAGACAAAGGATTAGGGAACAGCGATTGTCGTGTCCTGTCCCTGATCCACTGAACCACTTCTCATCAGCAGAAAGATGAGCTGGAAAGAAGTATCTTTGGAATTATTCCATTTCTTTCTATTTAAATTTATGTATGAGAAAACAGATGCTGTTGTTCTGTTTAAATACAATAGGTTAACAACCTCCAACCTTTTAGAAATGTTAATTGATTCAAGGAGAGAACAGTCTGCTTTGCATGGACACAAAAAAACCATGTCAAAATGTATGTATTTTTAAGGGTAGCTGTTTACATTTGGTTGATAGGCCAGTAAGTCCTCCTGGCATACAGGGTGCCAGTAAACATCCGTGCTCCATTCCACGGTTGTTGCATTTCACTAGGGCTAAGTGTATTTTGGTTGCAAACCACTTTGAGATAATCCTGAAAACAAATGATTTTCAAGTACTTTACAGTAAACATCTGTAGCTTAATTGTATATGAAGCAGTTAAAAATATGGTTTTCCAATATGTATTGTGAGATTTACTGTATATTTATTCAGATACATAGCTTACCTGTCAAATTTTCAGACTGCATGGAAGAACGTCAGGTCTTTCAACATTTTCTTGGTATTTTTTTTTGATAAGATCTTTTAAAATGTCGAAGTTCCCTACCAAGATTACCTCATGCCATTCACTAGTGTGAAACCCATGGCTCTTGCAAAGCACAGTGGGCTGTATTGACATCCTTCCTGAGCTGTTATTTCATACGCCAGTAGAAAGCATCCCTGCTCCCCCAACTTCCTTTAGAAGCATACTGAAATTACTTGTAATGTTACTCTTGCTTACATCCAAATAATATAGCATCACTATATTTTAAAAGTAGTAATTACATTTAAAATCTCAATCATGATAAGCTTTCTACTTGAATTATTTATATTCCACTCCCACACTGATGCTTTCTCATTGTCATACGTTATCTGAGGAAGTCTACAATGGTATGTATAGGCAAGTGCAGATTCCAGTTTCATTTGTGAGGCACACACATTACATTTTACAAACTCTTATTCGTGCCAGTATTTTAATACTAGACCATGCCCCCAAGTCTATTTCACAGAATAAGAACCTAGATTCTCACCTTGAAATGCAATGCACTTGTCATCTTGATCACTCCAGACTGGATGCTAGCCCTCCCTGTCATATGGAAATCACCTACAACAACCTCTGAAGGGAATCAAATCTGAACATATATTTACACAATTAGTCTGTTTAAAATTATAGTATGACAGCTGTCCTGTCAGTGCCTATTGCAAAAATGCTTTGCGCACTGACCATTAATCAGACAATGCACATCTATTCCGGCATCTTATTTAACCGTAATCCTGTAAGCTTTCTGACCTTTATTCAGTTCTTACATACTACATCCCCACTTTTGCTTACTTTCAGCACTCCATTTCACAATGGCTTTTATACAGTGAATTTATTGATAGATAGTATACGGCATAGAGTAGTTACATTTAAATATAATAGCAAGTTTTAACAGGAGATAGATTTGACTGTCATTAGTTCTTATGATGGATGGCTTTATGTTTTATAGGAATTTTAAGAAGTTTAATGTAACATTCAGATACTCCAAAGAGTATGTTCTACAAGAAAACACCTTGGCAATCAAGAGGACTTAGCCTGAAGCTAAATAACAGAGCTAGGTGTCATTACTCAACAGCCTACAATGCAATCATGGCTTAATTACAAGCTTAACCTTCTTGTAATTTCTTCTTGACAACCTATAATATTTCATCTTCCCACATTATGTATAAACTGATATTAATTATAAATAAAGTCCAGTTGAAAATGTGTAATTCCCCAATTATCTAAACTACTTTTAACATTTTATGTTAACAGCCTGAAGCATATTTTAGTGCTTCCCACCATGTAGCTATTTACCTTCATCAGGATTGTAACTAAGATCACGCTTTATAGCATGATTCCCTAAGAAGTTTTTCCTATCTCATTTATCTTAAAAGGATTTTGTTAAATGTTGTTATAAAGAGTGCTCCATTTTAAACAACTAAAACTTGTGCTATTTTCCTGTATACCCGAAAAACAAATCTATGACCATTTTGCAAGATTAATGCTTTAGATGCGATAAACTATCAGATTACAATAGCAAGAACAGATACAGCAATTTATAACATTGAAAATCTTACCATACCATTCCAACCTTGTCGTTTTTAAAAGAAAAAGTTCAGTGAGCTTGTTAAGATCGATCAAAGCATTTCCTGCAAAATATGTGTCACAGTAGTCTCTTCAAACTAAGAAATCTTTATATAAGCCTAAAAATTGAAAACCACTGATCTGCCTATATCCTATATCCTCAATTATTAAGAGTTGCTGTGAAAAAATTGAACTTTATGGAACTCAAAATGAAAGCCCTTTTGTTTGAATATTGTTGAGTGTAAGCTTTGATCTTATTGTAGTCATTGGGGCAGGACATTGACGACCACCTTAAAGATTCTTACATTTGACAAATGAGAACAACCATGCAAATTTTTTTAAAATTTTATTTGTCAAAGAAAAAAGGCAATAGGCCAATTGAAAACCTACTTAATCTTTAACTCCAATTTTTCTTTAAATTTAGAGAAATGACTTACTGATTTTTTTTTTTTAAACAAACCCCCCTTTTCCCCTTTAATGTTTACCATCTACTTGTGCTGAATCCTTCCAAGGAGATTGCTCCAGCGTACCTCTCCAGGTCCTCGCTTTGCTCCTTTTACCAAAAAAATGAAAAAAAAAAAATCCATCGTGCATCTTAAGGGCTCCAATCGTCAAAAATAGGAAAAAAAATCTTTGGAATAGCCAATTGAGTTGAATAAAAAAATCCACACGAATGCGGTTTGGTTGGGGCAGGAATCCACTCCTATGTTCCTGGTAATTTGATCCCGCTCCATGAATCCTTGTAATTCAGCCTCCCTATCCTATCCACATTATGATTTGAATCCAATGATCCAGCTCCAAGGATTGGGATCCAGTGAGCCCTCTCCAATCCAAACCTTTATAACCAGCAAAACCAAAAAAGAGGAGGCAAAAAGTTAGATACTGTAATGAAAAAATAGGATTCTGGGGAATGATCAGTTATGTTTGCCATCAATTAATAAAGATGTACAGTAATAACTATCAATTCCCCAAAACAAACTTTTGAATGGTGACGCTCAAATAAATTTTAGGAATATTAATTATTTGGAGAAAACATTGTAATATTTACATATGTCAACTGATAAGGCCAACATATTCAATGCTTGTAAGGTGTATTACAGGTTTTGTGGTCGCAAAAAAAATGTATGATAAAAAGTTTACCGCTAAAGCTATCCACCTACTGTATGTCTAAACTAGAGCTAGTATTCCCATCTGGAAGGTAACAAAATTAACTAACTGAAGTTTTCAAACATATCAGTGAGTCAACTGTGAATTAGTCTGAAGGGGAAGGGTTGAGATATAAGGAATTATTCCCAAGTTTTCTATATTTTGTTTTCATTCTGATACTTAAAAAAATGTAATTGCAACGCTATATCAGTCACACAGAGGACATGCAGATTTTAGCAGTATTGATATTATACTCTATCTGGTTTGAAGATCCCCATCATCTACAAATGTACTAGCACAACATAATATTAACACTTGTAACTGAATGCAGCATGACAAAATGAACTAGTATGTCCCACCCTCCCTGAATTTATAAAAAACAAAAAACTATAATGGAATAAAAGTTACAAAAGCAAGTAATTTAGCCACAATTGCCATGGTTTTAAAGAAAAGAGCAATTGTAGTCTACAATAACTAAAACATGCCAGTAAAAGTTACAAGTTAAAGTATATATGTATTCAATTAACCATGGTATAAGGTCAATACTGCCAATTTCGTCTGTGACAATAGCACTTGTGGAGTCATACCATTGCCTCCATTATTGATCTGATCCTCCTCAATCCTCCTTTTGACAATCCTAAAATGATTGACATGTGCTCCACAATCCTTTAATCCAAAGCATTCTTAATCCATCTCTTCAGATATGTCTACAGAAAGACACATGAAAAGGCAAGGTAAAATATAAGATCCCCCAGAAGAAACAAGTTAACCACAAATGTCCCAACATCCCCAGCTTGTATAAATCATAGCTGAACACTCAGACATTTACACAGCAATACCACAGTCTAAACAGTGTGGGTAGTTAACTTTAACTAAATTTAAACAATCCTGGCTATGACATCAATTAAAATACAATTTACCAAAGACGTGAGGGGAATGTTGATGTTAAGGAGCAAGTACTCACTAGGAATATTACACAAGAATGCAATTCAACACTTCAGCCAATTTGAATAAAACAGTTTGAATTAAAAAATTAAAGACTGTACTGAGTAAAGGAAAACTGTGTACAACATGGGGTTCTACAAAAAGAGAGCATCACTAATCATTTATGTACGAGAACGGGATCTGCTGTGACGGGGAGAGTAGCGTGGAGATCCTCTGCTTCTTCTTGGGGAATAACTGCGGCTTCTGCTGTTGCTTCGACTACGGCTTCTGCTACGACTACGGCTGCGTGACCGAGATCTTCCATAGCTTGGACTTCTTGGGCCATCAACTTTAACACGGATGTAGGCAGTTTCTCCCTATTAAATAGACAGAACTTTCGATTGAAAGGTCTAAGATTTTTAACTATCTTGTCAGGCATGCTGATAAACTGATTACATTGATATACAAGCAGAGATAGATCTCAAATCTTTAAATGTGAATTTTACTGTAAAAGACTTAGCTACCTGTACGTGTTAGTATAGTAGACTGTGTCCTTACCTTCAAATCCTATTGTTAACCCCTGTGTATCCAATTCTGGCCAAAAAAAAGCATGAAACCTACCTCATGAGATCTAAATTTAGTGTTATCCAGTTTGCGCACTGCGTAGGTCATATCTTCTTTCCGTACAAACTCCACGACACCAGTTCCATCTCGGAAAACATCAGCATAACATACATCACCTGCTTCACGCATGTGATCCTTTAAATCCTGCCAACTTCCACTTGGAGGCAGTCCTGAACAAAAAGCAGGTTACACATTACTTCAAATGCAAACTTTTATTGTTTACTTTACACAGCTTCACCTCATACTATCGAGGTAAAGGAAATTACCTATTAGAGTTGAAAGACTGTCTTCCAGGAGGGATCCATATAATATGTACACTACACGAAAAAGTTACTAATTTGTCTCTTAGAAACTAGAGGCTGTCTAGCATGATGCAAAAATATTAATGCATGCAGTACCAAAATACCACATGGCTAAGTGGCAAGTGCAGCATCCTACGCCCATAAGGAACGACTGTAAAGCTGCCACATCTGAACCAGTGAGAACGGAGCAAACCAAGAATATTAAGTAACTTACCAGAAACTATCACTCTGTACTCAGAGCGCCGGGATGGAGGGCCATACCTGCCCCTCGGGGCCCCACCACCTCCACCTCCACCACCTCCTCTGCCGGTGCCTCTGCCGCTTCGGGGAAACTCCACCCTCAGACGATATCCATCGTAATCGTAGCCATCTCGTCCATACACCGCATCCTCCGCATCCCTGCCAAAGAAAGGGCGAGTGATCAGAGGCCCAGCCACACCTCACTGCAGAAGCCCAGGCCTCAGGTCCCTCCCTTTGTTCCCTAGCAGCCATTTTCCCGCCAGCGGGCCCTGGGCAGCCCCGCCCCCAACAGCTGTGAGAGGGAGCCCTGCGCACCCCCTTGGGCCCTAAATCACTCCAGCGGGGCCAAGCCAGCCAGCGAGGGCCGGTGGGGAATAAGCAGGTGATAAACCAAAGTGAAGGCCGGGGGCCGGCCAAGATCGCTGGAGGAGGCTCTAGACGGAGGGGGAGAAAAACCAGCCTCCGGGGCCTCCAGCACAAGGGCTGCCTGAGGCGTGCGCGGCCTCGCAACCTAAGGGGGGGGGTGCCAGGAAATGGCGGCTACGTAGCGGCGTCTCGGCGGGGGAGTCCCCTCCCCCCGGGCATGGAGCGGTGTCGCGGCTCCCCTCCCCCCTCCCCGGGGACGGGACGTAGCGGTTTCACGGGCGGGAAGCGGTTCCCCAACGGGAGGCCCGGAGCGGCCCGTTAGGGCGCCTCGCACTGCCCGAGGCCGGCCCGCCCTGTGGGAGCCCGGCTCGAAGGGGGGGCTCCCGACGGCAGCGGCTCCTCAGGAGGGGGCCGAGGCGGCCTCCGGGGAGCGAGGCCCCGGCCTGCCTCACCTGGGGTCCTCGAACTCCACGAAGGCGAAGGGCGGCCCGCCGCGGCGGTTCTTGAGGTCGATGTCGCGGATGGCCCCGTACTTGTAGAACACGTCCTCGATGTCCTTGGTGCGGATGTCGGGCGGCAGGTTGCCCACGTAGATGCGGCAGTCGTTGTTACCGGCCGGGCCGCGGATCACGCCCCCCCCGGACATGGCAGGGTCAGCAATGGCTGCGGCGGGGATGGGCCGAAGCTGAGGGAGTAAACGGGTGTGAAGACGCGCGGGGATCCGGCCGGACACTCAGGAGCAGCCGCACGCGCCGCCTCCCTGCAACCGCTTCAAAATGGCGACTGGCGCTTCCCTCAGCCTCCCTCGCGCGGCCCCGCTGCGCGCACGGATTCGAACGGGCTCTCCCGCCACGCCGCCGGCGCCGTGTCTTTCCACCTCCAGGGCGCATGCGTCAGGGAGAGAGGAAAAAAGAGTCCGCGCCTTCGCAGCCTCCGCCGGGAAGCTCCAGCGGGTCCGGTCAGCGCCGTCCTCAGCCGGGAGAAACCAGCCGCGGGCGACGAATTGTATCAGCTCGAGGGACAGAATCGCCGCGCTAGGGGGAAAAAAAAGTTCCCTTCAGCCGCTGCGGGCCTAAAGCCCCTCCCACATCCGGTGAGGCGCGCATGCAAAGAAGAAGACCCGGCTCGGGGAGAGAGGGGGGCTGTATCCCGCCATGCACCGCGGGGGGGCGAGGTTGGCGCCAAGGCGAGGCGTGACGTCCCATAATGCAGCGGGGTGTGGCTGGCGGCCGTTGGGCGGGGCGGGGCGGGTCTGAGGCGCGCTGGGCCGGGGCGTCGCCTGAGGGAGGCGGGCGCGAAGGGCCCCGCCCGCGAGCTGGGTTCTGCCGCTTCGCCCACGCGTCACGGGCCGCTCCCTAGCGCGGGGGCAGCCTCTGGAGGCCGCTCAGCAGCCCTGGCTGCGGTGCCGTCGTTGCCTCAGCAGCGCAGCCCGGCGGGCCTGAGCATGGCCTGGGGGGCGTGTGCCCTGGGCGCTCTGCCTGTAAGCGGGAGTCCTACTGGCCTAGGGCCCCTGCGGGCCGCCTGCCCGTGGGCCGAGCGTGGCAGTGGCTTGAGATGCGAGCTCAGGCCTGTGCACTGCCAGTGTTCGCCCAGGTGTGTGCTAAGGCCTCCCCTAACTTGCAGATATAAAGTGGCCTGTGTGAAGTCGACAGAGAGCTGGCGCATTCGTTACTGCAGTGGCTGATGTCCACGCTACCTTCCCTGGGGGGGGGGCGCATCCTCATTAGAAGAGCTTCCACCCACCTAAGGGGCAGTGCAGGGAACTGAGAGCCCAGTCTCTCAGATCCATTGGCAGCTTCCTAGGGAGCTCAGCTGCCCCACAGGCTCCTAAGCTCCTAGCTGGCTGCTCTCTTCCTTCCCCATTCCCTTCTGGGAGCCAGGAGGCAGCTGTTCAGCTTCCTAGGGAAGTGGGGGACAGCTGGGCTCTAGTTGCCCAGCTTTCTTGTCAAGGGAGCTGTGAAACGGGCAAGAATGACAGCCAACAGCTGATGTAAGGAACGCAATGGGTATACTTGCTCTAACTAAACTGATGTTAAGCCCTACATCTCTTGTTGAAGTGGTTTTATTTTGTTGGCCTAGCAAGCGAGTTACCATCGGCGGGAGGTGCATGTCAGTGTGTACGCCTCCATTGTTTTGACGAAAGCAGACTTTTGTCAACAAAACTCTAGTGTGGACCAGTCCTATGAAACAGTCCCTGCCTCTAAGTGCTTATTATCTAAAAAGATAAGACTGACAAAGGCCTGGTCTATACCTAAATCTTGGGTTGACTTAGTTACATCCCTCAGGGGTTTGAAAAGATCACACCCCTTAAAGATATAGTTAAGCCCTGGTATAGACACTGCTAGGATGATGTAAGTGTCTGCACTACAGCTGTGTAGGTGCAGCTGTGCTGCTGTAGTGCTTGTAGCACAGCCAAAGAGAAGGACAAAGGAAGTATTACTGTCTTTATTATACAGATGAGGAACTGAGGCTGTGTCTCTGCTACACAGCACAGCTTCTGTGCTGTAGTTATGCTGATTTAACCACATAGTTTAGGTGTATCCTACTGCAATGGAAGGGATTTTTTTGTCACTGTAGGAACATCACCTTTTCAAGGTAGTTAAGTTTATGGAGGCATTCTTCCACCAATTTAGCTGTGCCTGCAGCCACACCTGGGATTAAGTTGGTGTTGCTATGGTAGTTATGATGTATGGATTTTTCACACTCCTGAGTGCCTAGTTACGTTGACTGAAGTTTTAAGCGTAAACCAGGCTTCAGTTACTATTGCTTAATATATTGTATAGATAGCATAAACGTGGCAATGCTTATAATTTGTCCTGCTATTTTTAATTTGACATATTCAGCCTCCTTTTCAATGTAAGCAGATGATGTTCATTGCAGGTTGGTTAGATCACAGCGGGGAAAGATGATGTATATATCTTCGATATTTTTTGGTTGCTCTTCTCCACTAGGTACCAATAGAGAGAGTCAGTTATGGAGCTTAACATTAAGCTACCTTAATGCTGTCAAAGATTTAGCTTGTCAATTAATGAAAAACAAATTATATATCTGTAGTGTGCTCATGAATTCCTACCCAACCACATGTTTTGCCAATGTTGGACATGGTAAGTCAGGGCTTGATGTTCTGTTATTAAGATCACCAGGTACTTTTCATTATGTTCCCTATTTCTGCATGGAACCTTCAAAGTGGAGCACCTAATTCAGTCCCCACAATTTATTTTTAAAATATGCATTTAACTGCAATCACCAATGTAGTGATCAGACTGATTTCTCTACTGGGTTCTTCCATTTGTTTATTCAGTGTGCACCATGTATGCTATAATGCACATCCTTGTAGATTTCACTCTGGTGTATAACAAGAACTAGGTAAGGAAGTGGGGGATAGGAAGGGGAAGATGCCATCACTGTCATGCACAATTTGAGAATACAGGCAATGTAAGGGGGGAAAAGCATGGATAAAAGGGAGGAAAATACTGTGAAGTAAATACATATGGAAAGAAGCAAGAAAAAAAGTATGGTGACTTTTAGGTTATCAGTGTGTTTTGTGTATGCAGGTTGTTTCCTACATTTTAGTGTCTTTTTCTGGTACATGTCACAGCTTCATTTATGTTGGCAAGAAGATAGAATGTTATTGTTCTGGGGACTTTAGTTAAACTGCTGTTTATTTCTGAGCATGTAATTAGATCAATGGAACATGTAATTTTTAAAATCACATGCTGTTTTGGCAGGCAATTGCCTCTTTCATGTTTAAACCTAGACAAGAATACATATGTTTTCTTAAGGTAGTAGGTAAAATTTACAAAAGGGCCTGAATGATTTAGTTGCCGAAATCCTTTTTTCAAAAGTAAAATAAGTAATCCCTAATCCACAAAAGTATTTAGCTCCTTATTTGACTTCTGGGTTTTAGCACTTAAAGTCAATCAGACAGTCTCCTAAGTGCCAAAGTCTCTTTTGAAAATGGGACTTTGGCTTGGTCTACGCACTCTTTGTACCAATATAATTATTTCAGTTAGGGATATAATTTTTTCTGAAGTAGTTATATCAGTATGACTCCTCATGTGGATGCATGTACATGAGCTTATTACTCTTATCTATAATTATGCCACTATAACTTCCCACATGCTGTAGAGGTAGAGGGCTATACCACTTTAACTATCAAGATGGAGTTACAGCTTTTATGGATAAAGAAGCCCTTAGGCGCTAAAGTCACTAGGTGCTTTTGAAATTTTGAAAATGTCTAGCATCTTTAGCAGTGTCCATTCTCTGTCTTTTTTTTTATATGTTAATTAAAAATGCATGTTTCTATAAGAAAACAGCAATCATGATGATTTACCCTTAGGAAAATATTTTCAATGTAATGTCATACCAGGCTAATATGACTATTCTAAATTTATTTGTGAAAAAAATACCCCCCTGAATGACGCATATTTTGCCAGCATAAGCACTTTTGTGGATAGCACTACGTCAGTGGGAGAAACTCTCCCGCTGACATACATACCGCTGCTCTTTTAAGTGGTTTTATTATGTCGGTGGGTGAGCTCTCTCTCGTCAACATAACACTGCAACACGAATGCTTATTGCCAGCAAAACTTATGTTGCTGAGGAGTGGTGTGTTTCTTTTCATATCCTTGAGCAACAGAAGTTTTGCCGGGATAAGTGCTAGTGTAGACAAGGCCTAAGTGTTATCAAAAATACTTTAAATACAAATGGAAAAGCAGTAGAATGTTTGCCTAGTGAGTCGCTTGTGGCTTTCTGGTAAAACCTAAATATAGAGAATCATTAAAAATACTAACTTTATAGAAAATAAATTAACGGAAATGTAATGACATGCACAATATTATCTACAGCAATCCCCTAATGTAGCAATAAAAATTGCAGTTGTAGAATGAGAGGTTTGCTTTTGAGAATGAGGGTGATGGAATGCAAGGCCTTCATATTCAGAATATTGAACAGCGAACCCAACCTTAATCACACAAACCAATATTGGGAATGTCCCGGTACCTCATCTGAGTAACATTGAGAAGTGTTAGAGTAAAATTTGTCCTAAATGTTCCTTTAGCTGCTTTTAGCCCACCCAAGTACAGTAAGAAAAAAATGTAAGTTTTTGTTTAGCCCTTTCTGGAAGTTCCCTAGGTCCCCATTCCCCCCCCCCTTCCCACTTCAAATGTCTTCCCGGTTTTGTATGTTGCATTCTTGACCTTTTCAATCACCTTCTGATTTCTCTTAGCTGTTCATTGGCCTTCACTGATCTAGGAAGAAAAACTGTAAATAATCTAGTTTTCTGATTCTGTTGCAGCCCTCTCCTTCATGTTGATTAAAGCTGGTTGGAAATTTTTTGTCAAAATGTTTTTCATCAGAAGTGTTGATTTGTCAAGACTGAAATTCTTCGTGGGAAAGGGTCAGTTTTGACTAATTTCTTGATTAAAAAAATTAGGAAAAATTTTGAAATTGTCTAAATGTTGCACTCTGATAATTTTGAAATGAAAAATTCCAGTTTTTCATTTAAAATTACTTTTTTGTTTTGAAATTTTAGCTAACTATAGTAAAAAAAAATGAATACTTCAAAATTTGAACAAAATATTTAGAAAATATCTAAACAAAATGTTTTGTTTGACCCAAAATTTTTTGTTGTTGTTTTTTTGTATTGTCAGTTTGTGAACGTTTTTGGCACTTCAATGATCCAGTACAAGGAACATTTTTTTGAATCTTGGACATTTCCCAGCTGTAATGTTGATGCTGTATACAATTGAGTTGAATACAATGTAGGGCAACACACTAGCAATTCAAGGTAAGACCAGTTTTCATATATATATATATATGAAAATGATCAAACTTGGGTTCTGATTGTGCTTCAGTCCTTGCTGCGGGATTTTAAAGAATACAGGGTTTGGCCTGGAGCTTGTTTTTAGTTCTGACAAATATCATTACTCTTGTTGCTTCTCTGGCCCTTCTTGCCTTACAGTAAGGCCCCATCAATGCTGCATGTTCAAGAAGGTCAAGAAACATGATGGTGATGCTTATCCAGTAGCATGAGAGAGGGTCCACTATCTCAGAATTCATTACTGTTCAAAAACAATTTTCTCTAATGTAAATTCTCTGATTCAGGATTCAGTGCGCTCTCTCTCTCTCTTTCTCTCTGTCTCTCTCTCTCTCTCTCAATATAATTGGACTTTTGTTGGGACAAATTAATTCTCAAAACTTGTAACAAAATTGTGGTACTATCTTATTCTGATACTTTTTCACTGAGAAACAGGTTGAGTTGCCTTGATCAGTGCTCTAACATGCAAATACAATTTTAAAGTATCAATGGGAGAAATTGCTAACGTGTAGTATTATCCATTTTTCCCCCTCTATAACTGCGGCCCTGATTTTGCTACTGCTGTAGAAATTGGATTCTTTTGGCAAGTCAGCAGTAACAATGAAATACACAAGGTATCTCGGGAACAAGAGATGATACTTAAAGTGACATTTCACAGAGCACTCAATTTTAAACCACCTTTTTTTTCCTTCCCCTGGTAATGGTTCCACCATCTCCTCTTCTTTACTAACATGCCTCTGCATGGAAAATGTAATAGTTTGTTTAATGTTTGAACATGACTCTCACCTTTGATGGATAATCACTAATTGATGTGAAATATTACAGAATAAAAGCTTTGCTTATACTGGTTCACAGAATAGCGTACAGAATAATCAAAGTGACACTGGGAATGGATCTATCTGGAGAGAGAAATCTTAATTGTGTTCATGCTATATCTTAAGAAATTGAATAAATTATCTCAATCATTGAAGAAAGCTTGTAATAAAGCATGTTCAGTAATTTGGTGGCAGAGCATGGTAGCAACTTTGAAGATGGGACACTGGGATCTCAGTTCCTAGTGGCTCTGAAGTATAGCAGAAGGGTAACATAGCTGGGGGTTTGGCAGCATACTTTTAATGTCTTGCCTATTTGAGTGTAGAGAGCTGCTGTTTTTCACAGCAATGTTAGTCTGAGTGTTAGTGGAGTCCATTATTCTTCCATGCTGAGATGTCTGGCATATGTAAAGAAAGTGAAGATGGCAGTGTTGTCCTGTAGAAGAATAAAATGGTAGCTCTGCAATGAGTTGAAAAGGCTTGAGGACTAACTTTCTGCCTGGGCTAGCCTTGCCTGACAAGGGCAGCATCCAAGTTGAAATTGAGGGAAGGAGAGACAAGGACCAGTGGTAAACATGGGATTTGAAAGAACAAAGGGGGATACACATTATGACAATGGATATGGATATGAATACAAGGCTGTATTTTATAATACTGACTCTTGAGAATAGGGGAGGAAGAATGAGAATTTGTGCATGAAACTTAAAATCACTGTCACAAACATGCTAGTAAAACTCTTTTTATTTATTTAGATTTGTACATAAGTTTAAAAAATGCATATACATATGTTCTAGGCTCCCTTGTCATGATCTTCTAATACAACAAACTTAATGTTCAAACATAACTAAAGTGCAGTTTGACTGCTCAAATGTTTGGTGAAAGCAAGTGCAAAAGAGCAACTGCAGGTATGAAGAATTTAAGCAAGAAAAACTTCCTATGAGAAAGAGAGTGCCAAATCCACTGATTTCCTCTGTGGACAACACTATATGGATCTCAATTACTGTATTTAGTGCATCAGACCTCTATGTACAATTGAGAGAGACAAATAGAAGTGAATTCATTAAATAATTCAGATGGATATTTGGAGGGGAAAATAACCTGCAACATTTTCTCAGCTCTAATAACTACAAGTGATCAACACCTTGAGGGTTTTTTCTCCTGATCTATAACATCTCTGAACAGCCCAATATCTAAATAAGTACTTTGCCTCGGTCTTTAATAAGACTAGTGAGGAGTTTAGGGATGATGGAGGGATGACGAACGGGAATCTGGATGTGGTGGTGGATATTACCGTATCTGAGGTAGAGGCCAAACTTGAACAGCTTGATGGGACAAAATCGGAGGGACCGGACAATCTCCACCCGAGGATATTAAAGGAGCTGGCGCGTGAAATTGCGAGCCCGTTAGCGAGAATTTTTAAGCAATCGGTAAACTCGGGGGTTGTGCCGTACGACTGGAGAATTGCTAATGTAGTTCCTATTTTTAAGAAAGGGAATAAAAGTGATCCGGGTAATTATAGGCCTGTTAGCTTGACGTCTGTCGTGTGTAAGGTCTTGGAAAAAATTTTAAGGGAGAAAGTAGTTAAGGACATGGAGGTCAATGGTAATTGGGACAAATTGCAACATGGATTTACTAAAGGTAGATCATGCCAAACCAACCTGATCTCCTTCTTTGAGAAGGTGACAGATTACTTAGACAAGGGCAATGCAGTAGATCTAATTTACCTCGACTTCAGTAAGGCGTTTGACACGGTTCCGCATGGGGAACTGTTAGTTAAATTGGAAAAGATGGGGATGAATGTGAAAGTTGTAAGGTGGATAAGGAACTGGTTAAAGGGGAGACTACAGTGGGTCGTGCTGAAGGGTGAACTGTCAGGATGGAAGGAGGTTACTAGCGGAGTCCCTCAAGGATCGGTTCTTGGACCGACCTTATTTAACCTTTTTATAACTGATCTTGGCACAAAGAGCGGGAATGTGTTGTTAAAGTTTGCGGATGACACGAAGCTGGGGGGTATTGCTAACACGGAGAAGGACCGGGATGCTATTCAGGAAGATCTGGACCACCTTGTACGCTGGAGCAATAGTAATCGGATGAAATATAATAGTGAAAAGTGCAAGGTCATGCACTTAGGGATTAATAATAAGAATTTTACATATACGTTGGGGATGCATCAGTTGAAAACGACGGAGGAGGAGAAGGACCTTGGGGTATTGGTTGATAACAGGATGACTATGAGCCGCCAATGTGATATGGCTGTTAAAAAAGCAAATGCGGTTTTAGGATGCATCAGGCGAGGTATTTCCAGCAAGGAGAAGGAGGTGTTAGTGCCGTTATATACGGCGCTGGTGAGACCCCACCTGGAATATTGTGTGCAGTTCTGGTGTCCCATGTTTAAGAAGGATGAATTCAAACTGGAACAGGTTCAGAGACGGGCTACTAGGATGATCCGAGGAATGGAAAATCTGCCTTATGAAAGGAGACTCAAAGAGCTTGGCTTGTTTAGCCTGGCCAAAAGAAGGCTCCGGGGGGATATGCTTGCTCTATATAAATATATCAGGGGGATTAACGTTAGGGAGGGAGAGGAATTATTTAAGTTTAGTACTATTATAGGCACGAGGACGAATGGGTACAAATTGGATATTAGGAAATTTAGACTAGAAATTAGACGAAGGTTTCTAACCATTAGGGGAGTGAAGTTCTGGAATAGCCTTCCGAGGGAAGTAGTGGGGGCAAATGACTTATCTGGCTTTAAGACTAAGCTTGATAAGTATATGGAGGGGATGTTATGATGGGATAGTTTAATTTGAGCAATTGATTTTGGATTATCGGCAGATAAGTCTGCTCAATGGTCTGTGGGAATGCTGGATGGGATGGGAACTGAGTTACTGCAGAGAAATCTTTTTTGGGTGCTGGCTGGTGAGTCTTGCCCACATGCTCAGGGTTTAGCTGATCGCCATATTTGGGGTCGGGAAGGAATTTTCCTCCGGGGCGGATTGGCAGGGGCCACGGAGGTTTTTCGCCTTCCTCTGCAGCATGGGGCATGGGTCGCTTGCTGGTGGATTCCCTGCAGCTTGAGGTCTTCAAATCTCACTTTTGAGGATTTCAATAACTCAGTCATGGGTTCGGGGTTGTTATAAATGTGTATGGGTAGGGTTTTGTGGCCTGCCTTGTGCGGGAGATCAGACTAGATGATCATATTGGTCCCTTCTGACCTATGAGTCTATGAGCCCAGAACCCTTTAATATTGGATCAATATTGCTTGCATTTGTGCATTGAATCACACCGTTAGCTGGCCATCATGTTATTCTCCCATGCCTGAATCCACTGGGAATGTTAAGGGACAAACATTCCAATTTTTTGGCTATGTCAGACTGACTGTAACCGTATCAAATATAGCAATGCTTGATGGTTTTTCCAAACCCAAGTAGGAAATTCGCATCCCTTAAAATGTAGTATAAAAGCCATAAATAAGAGGGAGGATCATAATTAGAAAACAAAAAGAATCAAAAGATTTTGAAAATAATTTTTAATGTGGGACTGGAGGATTCCTTCAGTCGTATACACAACATGCAAAATGGGTGGCAATGCTAACTGAAGCCTTCTAGCGTGTTATGATGTCTCAGCAGTGTTCCTTGCAGAATTTATAAACACAGCTGGCTCAATGTATAAGTGAGTGCTTCTCTGAACAGATGATCTTCAGGAGCTTGTTTAATACTGGATGGCTTTTGAGTAAACATAGTAAGCATATGACATAATTATTAAATTTTTAAATCAAGTTAAAGGGAGAACTGCAAGAACAATTATACACTCTAAAAATGCATTTAAAAAAGTTCTGAAAATGATATTAGTATTTTTTCTGTAACTAGTTGTACTATTACATTTTAAAATACTATTTTGTATTTTACTTTCAATTACTAACATTGGTAAGTTTTTAAAACAAAAATCAAGCTTACTTTTCACAATTTATACTGTTTGTTTTGCACTTCATTGGTTGTGATAGAAAGTAGATTGGTCAATTTCAGTGTCATTTTCTGGCTCCCATGCCCTAGCACAGTGGTTTTCAACCTGTGGTCGGTGTCTGCAGACTAAGATTTCCAAAGAGGTTTGCACCTCTATTTGAAAATTTTTAGGGATCCATAAATGAAAGATGTTGAAAACCACTTCACTAGCAGAATGTTGCAGTGGGGGCGGGATGAAAGGAAGGTTGAATGTAGCAAGGGAAAGTCTTTTAAAATATTTTTGTTTTCATTGAACTTTTATTTCCATGAAAACGTTTATATTCATGAAAGGTTCTACAGTTTCCTTCTTCCCACTCTGCATAGATCCCCACCTCCTGAAGTTGTTAAATATTGTAACAGCCTGTTTCACTTCTGTTTTTGCTTTGAGTCTGAGACTGGTAGGTTCCAAGAACATGACATTTACAAAGAGGAAACGAATGCAAATATTAATGAAAATACAACAAACTCTTTGTATTAAGGTATAAATAAATGAAACATAATATTTGTATATTTGGTTCTTATTTAATTAAAAAAAAAAAACCCTTCTCATATTTGAGTCAGATTGGATGCTCCTAGAGAGTGACAGAAGAGCCAGAAAAGTGACCAAACTACCCTGTAAACTAGTCTCTCAGTGAAGGAGTTCAGGGACCACAGAGGGAGAAGGGAAAAAAAAAGAATTCCTAGATCTATGCAGGGGGCTGTACCTCCATGTTGTTTCTCTGGGCTGTCTTTTCTCTGGTAGCCACCCTGGACTTGACTTGTTTGTGGTGGTAAGAGCAGGGCATGGAGGCATAGTCAATGCTGCTTCAAGCAGCATTCAGGTAGGTGCAGATACTTGAAGCCTAGGGAAGGAGGAATACATAGGTAGAAGATTTGCCCAAATTTCTCAAATCCCTGCAGAGCTTGAGCAGAGGGGCTTTCATGGGGTTGAATGAGAAAAGGGATGATGCTCTGGATAGCAACACTTCACCCTCCTACATCCTCTGCCTTTCCTCTCTGATCATCTAAGTTATGGGGTAGAGCAGTGCCTATATTACTGTCTCATCTTTCTGGGTTGAAGAGCACACTCAGAAACATGTATTTGCTGCAACTTTTAATTTAAATTGATGTTTAAATCTGACATTTGTAGGAATGTATTGTACCCTTGGTCTTCTGTGTGGGACACTTTGCAGATGCAAGTTTGCTGGCTGCATGGTTTGATTTGTTCTGCCTTTTCCTTTTATTTTTGCTGTTTTTTCCTTTCCTCTGATACTTTTTATTTTCTGTTCCTTTTCTTCAGTTGGCTTTTTATCTTTTGATTTATTCCAGTGCCTTAGGATGTGCAGCATATGTCCTGCTAAGCAGCCTTCATATGGAGTTGCCAGGGAATTGTGGGTATTTTACTCCAGAGGTCTAATTGTGGGTACTAAGCTTTGATGGAGCTGCTCTTTTACCTCACTTCATTAGCAGAACACTAGCCTGGGGATGTCGACAACCTGGGTTCTGTTCCCAATATCCACATCTCCCTCTAAATTAATTATAATTAAACTCAGAGAAAATGATGGCTTCCTGACAAAGATATGCATGAAAAAGAAGTGAGCAAGGACAAAATGCTAAGTACGTTTTAATTATTAATAAACACCCTAAAATTGAGTCAGCAAGGGAGAAAAGCAAAATCGAGAGGGCTTTTTAAATTTACCCATATGAACTGGCTTAGATAGCTGCTGCTATATTATACTTTAGGGTAGTGTGGTGACCCCCTAACTAGGGGAAATGAAAGCCTCAGTGGATAGGTTCATTAAAAGTTTTAAGAGATATAGCTATATTAAGTAACATATTCTGTACTTGACTAGTTTCCTTGCATTGTGTTTGGTATGTGTTTTTGTAGGCTGTTTTTATTCCCTGCCCCTTATCGTGTATCTTAATGAATGTGTGCCTTTAAATATTAATACGCCACCAGATCACTTGCCAACTTGCACTTCATGGTGGTCCTAGTGCTGAGAATCTTTGCTCTTATTTCACAATGGCAGCTCTCTGGGCCCTCCTAACTTGTATTCTCTCCTGCTATGCACCTATGATCATTGCAGAAGTGAGAAATTTCAGGGGAGCAGGACTGCTTCACCCACACCACCTACTGCCTCTATATGCCTCAGGATACCTCTAATGTTGGAGGCTTCTATGGGGGTGGTGCATATATGGTTCTGTGCTTAGGATAGAGGATCCCTCTGCTGGTGCTATTCAGCTGGGTGGGGAGAATGAACTTGAACATGCAGTACTGCCTCTATGCACTAGCTGTACTGGAGCAGAGGGGTGTAGGGCAAAGCTGAATCTGGCCCTGCCATTTGGTACAAAAAGGCTAGTTCAAATACTACGGCATTACATTAGAAGCGTATGTTAAAAAATAAACTCAGAGGGGTCAGCAATGCAGTGGTATCCATGGCTGTGCTGCTAGCTGGTCTCCATATGTGGCACTCCTCTGCTTTCATTTTCTGTCTGTCAAGTTTTAGAGCTAAAATGTTTATCCTAATTATAAATGAATATGATGCATAATTATAGCAGGGCAGTTTACAGTGATATAGTTAAAGGTCTGTCAGAGGTTTCATTATAAAACACTTGGCTGCTGCTCAGCATATGGAAGGCCTTAACCTGCAAGAGTTTTTACTGTTAAATGTAAAGAAAGATAAATCTATTCTGCTGTTTCTGAGTTGCAGGAGCAGAGATAAATAGCAATTTCAGTTACTTTTGTTTGCTTCCATAACATAAGAAACACCTATCTCTCCCCCACCCGGGGGAGGCCCTCTATGCTTCTCTCAGAGTCTCCTTTTAACTCCCTCTTTGTCTGACAGGGTGTTCAAACTCCATACCCAGCAAGGGAAAGGAGCAGTTAAGGCTCCATCCTGCAAAGTGCTGAGTTCCTTGGCCCCGAGCCAGGAAAACACAGCGCCAGGAAAACATGAGAATAGTCCTATTCATTCAATAGCACTGCTTGTGTGCTTAAAATTAAGCATACGCTTAACTGCTGTGTTGGACTGGGGATCAAGTGATCGCTATCTTGTAGGGCTGAGCTCTTACTGAGCGGTGGAAGGAAGGAAAAATACGTCCCTTTCCTGGAAGGGGGAGTGTTGGAGTTGTCAGCCCTGAAGGGAGGGCCTCATTAGTGAAGCAGACTTTTAAAAGGTGGTAGTTGGGCTAGTGAGAGGCCCGTGGTTTCAAGGAAGAATATGCCATCTCTGGAGCGAGAGAGCCTCTTTCTAAGGGCTGGCCTGCATGGAAGGGTTGAGACTGCTGGTACTCTACTTTGGGACTGCTGGACCCTTAGGAATCAGAGGCATTTGTTGTGAGTTAGCCCCTCTGTGAGGGCTGGACTAAAACTATTTCATGCCTAGAACTGCTTCGTTCTTCACTTGGTGGTGACTGTGACCAAGGTGTGACTTTTATATCCACGGTAAGCCTCATCTTAAGGGCCTTCATCTCTCCAGCTGAGGAGGACAGGATGCATTTCTCCCAGGAGCCTCTCCGTGTTCACATTTTGTATTGCTGATGCGGTCACTGGAAAACAAGGCAATTTCACCGTCTGCTAATCCAGGCATGAGCCTGAGTCTCAAATCTGACCCTTCCAGCACCACACACGTACACACTGCAGCCTTGACACACAGGCCCCGCCCCCAAACTTCTTTGTATATCGAATAACTAAGCTATACGACACTAGCTGTCTTACAAGCAAGGGAATCCTTCCCACACTGCACCTGGGGTGTGTGTCTGTCAAATGGAGGCAGGTTCTCAGGGAGTCGGCTGTCTGTTCTGAAGTTGTTGCTTTACTGACGCCAGTGTAGGCCTGGCAGATAGTTCTGCTTGCAGGTCCTTTGTTTTCATTGTAGTCTGGGTCATGCAACATAAGCAGCACTAGCTCCTTCCTTCCTCTGATGTAAATTTAAAATACAAACTTGAATAGATTTCCCTTCCTCCTGATAAAGTGTAGATTTATTGCATAGGTTGTAATATGTCCCCACCACTTTCTGGTACAGGAGAAGAGGTAAAACTTTGTAAAATAAAGTCACCAATGTCCAGAGTGGGCTTTGAATGAATAGAGAATATCTGTTCTAAAGAAGTGCCCTGGCTGCCTGAACTTGGACCCCTTCCTTTCAGTGCAGCTGGTAAGAACTTTTAAAATAGGCCCTGACACAACAGCTGCTCTTAGCAGCTATCAAGTCTAAAATTACTTTTTTTTACATTTTAGGCAAAAGTAATTCTTTAAAACCATTGTGAAGGTCTAGTGGTTAAAGCAGAGGACTGGGAATCAGGCCTCCTGGATCTTATTCACAGCTCTGCCAATAATGTGATCTTGAGCAAGTCAGTTAACCTCTCTGTGTCTCAGTGACAATGGCAATGCTTTAGATAGACACTCGCATGCTGCAGTGGATGGTGCAATAATACAAACATTCAGGTAGGCAGAGCAACAGACAAACAAATGGATTTCAAGCCATTGCAAGGCTACTATGTTGCTCATCCAGGGCAATCGAGGGTATATCTGCCCTACTTTGAGTATTTCCTTATTACCTGTTCTAACTGGGTGTTAATGTTGACTTAAAACACTGGCAATATGTATTTTATGTACTGTGAACCTCTGCTCTTTTGCTTGCTGTGGAATGAATTCCTTGCACCTCCTCTCCATGTCTCAGTGATTAAAGAATAACTCTCAGACTGAAGAAAGTAGCTGGACTTTGCCTAGTAATTCACACTTTGGTGAGTTGTTAGGCAAGGGGCTGAAGATGGAGTGCCATTTCTGGGATCCAGGCATAAATTATTACACAATAACTCAAGTCCTGAAATGTTTCATTGCATACAGAAGACATAGTGAGAGGAAATATGTTGCACAGCTGTCTGTGATCAGTATGGCAATAGACTTACCTCAAGAGGGTCAGACAATATCATGATCCATGAGCATAGGTCGAGAGGTTGTGATCTCATGAGATGACTGTATCGCTTTGCAGGTGGTTTCCCTTGTGTTCCTTTCTATATTGGAAGGAAATTGTAAGTCTTTATAATAAGTAACATAAGTTTTATTAAAATCAGACATCAAATGTTAGTTTTTCCTTCTGCCTATTTCTTTCTTTAGTTTTTGTAACAGTTGGTTTTGTTTAAGAGAAAAATATTTGATTAAAAAAAATCATTCTGGTTTTAGAGAGATTACTGGTTCTAGAGTGATTCCCTACTCTTAAAACACTAGAGTTGGTAATATCTCTAGAACTGGGATGGACTTTGTAAATCTGCCCATGATATTATGGAGTCTGATTTCAAAACATAATGAATGGGGGATTGTTGACAGAAAGGATTGGGATTGTGGCACCAGCCAATTACAGAATTAACCCTTTCTTATTTGCACCGTGCCATATTGTTGAAAGGGGTGTGGAAATCAATACAAAAATCACATTTGTTCAAGCCATATATTTACCTTAGAAGTGGAGCAGGTCAGCACAATTCTGAGGTGTCACTAAACTTTGATAGGACTACTCATGTGAGTGAAGATACTGACATAGAAGTGAAATTTAGCCAGTGCAAAGGGCTAGCACAATGTCCATGCACCAGGTAAGGCCCATGTATGCCTTATTTTGACAGCTGTTATGCACAGGGTTGAATTTCACCCAGGTGTGTGTGTTGGCAAGATTGGGCCCAATGCCAGGTAACACATATTCAGATGCTTTCAAAAGATCCCTTATGCAGAACGTTTTACTGACAATAAATACAGACTATGGCCAGTTTTCCAGTATCAGCTGAACAGCTGCTTTGTATATACCTGGGAGATGAGTGAATGATTTCAGTCAATTCTTTGTTTTGCCTAGAGAATGCATGTGACACTTTTCATACTGTCATGCCTTCAGCAAGAGATCAAGCCAAGTCAAAAGGGTGGTGAGGATTAGAAGGACTCTGATTTATCATTTTTCTTTTTTCTGTCCAGTGTTAGCGATGCCAAGAGGGAAATAAATATGGGTCAAATTCTGTTCTCAGTTGCATTGGGACAACCCCTCACCCCCTTGACTACAATCAGGTCTTGGGTTTGCTGTTGGTAGAGATCTAGGATCTGAACAGAGCTGCTGCCTTTGTGGTGTGGTGAGGCTGATAGAGCCTCTGTATCATTGGAATTAATTGTTTTAAAGATATATTTTTAGGGCAGATTAAATGTTGGGTATGGCCACCTTAAGTATCCCTCTAATGAAAATGAAATCCCTCGTGGACTTTTAAATCCAAAGAGGCATTACATATTTAAGGGATTTACAAAATGTGTATTTATTGATCTGATCAACTGTAGTGTCTTCCTTGCATGCTCTTGCAGTCTATCATGTATAAATGTATTATTGACAAGAATGGCCATGAGAGCTCTGAAGCGGCCATTTGGCTGAGCACATACTTACATCAATTTAAATCTTGGAGTTATTGCAGGCTATGCACAGCAGCCTGTTACATCCATGTATTAATGATGTGCATGTAGATTTTCATGATAAATTAGCATGTCTATGAGGTTGCAAGAAGGTCTTATGCAATCGGGAGTCACACCCTTTCACTGTCTTAAGCTCTCCCTTCTGCACCCAGGCTCTCACGTGACTCCAATAACACTGGGTTATTACAAAATCACAGCTCAAATGTCAACTTAAATCAAAACAAGTCTTTCCCTGACTCAGCCCTTTGCTGGGCTCGGTAGCTCTTTCCAAAGCCCAGACCCTGCTGCCTGGAGTTTCCATAGGGCTCTTCCTTTTCAGGTTCTGCTCCTGACCCACGCTGGCTGGAGCGACCTGCAGGTCTTTTCGTCTGGCCGTTGTGGAGAGACCCTTTGCTGGTTCTTTGTGATCCTGTAGGACCCTCTTTCTTCTCAGTGACAGAATAAGCTCCCTTTTATGGGATATCCCTCCCACGAGCAGCCCCCTACCAGGTGTTTCTGATCTCCTGACTCAACCACTGATGCAAGCCCAAATCCGTCACCTGGGGCCAGATAACTAGACATGGTTGAGACTGAGCCCAGTTCCCTGAAAGGGCTAGCCCACCCTGTGACATAGGTGCTTTTATTGTTTTTTTAATGGGCTTTGAACTTGATCGTGTTCCAGTGAAGCCAGTTGGAGTTTTGCTGTTTGACTCCAGTGAGGACAGGCCCAAGTCCTTTTTGATCTTCCCATTTCCTCTCCCCACACTAGTTTGCGCACACAGCTGGATTCAGTATTACCCACTAGCCCCATTAAGGATCCATAAAGAAGGCAATAAGGTCTCCTCTGGTGAATACCACTGATGTAAGCAGCTTCTGTGTGCACCATGGGAAGCTCCTTCCAGTCTGTGGGTAAGCAGGGGATGGACCTAAAAGGCGCTGGAGCTGTCTTGGACTTCGGTGGTTCTGTGCCTTGGGTGCAATTTAAGGCAGCCCTCAACCTGGACCGAGCCGTGGATTGGCCCCAGGCTGTCTCAACATAGGAGAAACTCGAGTATCTCACGAGAGGACTGGGGCCACTTGTGCTGCTCAACAAGATTCAGCCCATCCTGCTGCAATAACTACCTTCTTGAAAGGGCACAAAAATGCCTCTGGGTTGTCACTTTCGCCCAGTTTTGCCAGGCTGGGTACTACCCAGGTTGCTGGGGTCAGTTTCTCTAGGCATGACAGAGTATGTTCTTGTTGAACCTCTTGCTGTTCTTGCAGCCCTTGTAACAGAGGCAACAAGAGTATGTGTCTGCTACGGTTGGGCTGCCAGCATGTGGACTGCATCCTCCATGTTCCTCAGAGTTTAAAAAAAAAAAAGTAGCCTTAGTCTGTCTATCTGTCCTTCAGCTTTAAGGTAGTTGGTATCTCCCCCCCTTCCTCAGAGAGGGAGGTCCTCTCAGTCCCACTTCTGGTACCAATATGTGATGGGACACACTCACCCGTGGCTCGCCCCCTGCTCTCCGGTGCAGTGTCGTTGGTACCTTTGGTTCTAGTGCCTCCTGCTGGCTGTTGGCCTCTGACCAAGTCACAGAATACAAATCCCTTCTGGGGTATCATGAACAAGTCCAAACGAATCTGAATAATTCTTCTGCTCCCCTGGGACAACTGAAGTTGTCTCTTTCTACTTTCAAAATCCCTGTCTCACAGCTTTCTCTGTAGGAGCCTACCCTAATCCTGCCCTTCTAGCATGCTTCCTTCTTTGTCTTCCTGTTAAACCCTACCTCTGGGCTTCTCTCTGTCAGGGAGACCTGCCTCCTCTGGAGTCACTCTCTCTCAACTGAGCTCCTTCAGTCTACTTCTTATGGCCAGGAGCTAATTGGCTATTCACATGCCCACATTCAGAGCATGACTAACTGGGTGCATTCTCTAGCCTTGCAGGTGATGGGTGTGAAGCCCCGTCACAATAAGTCATTCCACATTTCTTCTCCTCCCAAAGCAGTGCTGCTGGCACACTCCTTCCCAGAGGTAGTGACATTTTAGTAATGAGTGAAGTGATCTCTGCACACACTGTCCCTAAAAACCTTTGGGTTGACATGCGCTAAAAAGAGAATATATATTGGTGCACGCAGGCATGTTGTAATAGGCCCATTCATAAAACAAAACTGAACATGCCTGCTGTGCTAGTAAAGATAGCGCAGACTCGGTTTTTGAATGATCAGCTTTCACAAGATGTTACCATCAGATCTCTTACGTTGCTACTTCTGTGGCACAGGAAGTATAACACAACATCAGGTCATCAAATTCACCTCACAGTCCCTGAAAAGGCATATCTAACCTCAGACCACAATTGACAGTATCACAAATTGGTTGTGTTAAATGTACTTGGGCATTGGTAGATTAACTGAGAGACAATCAGTGGAGTGTTGATGACAGCTTTGTCTAGTAGCTAAAACCCGTGTTTGGAGATCAGGAGAGTTGGTTTCTCTTACTAAGGCCTGGTCTGAGCTAGATCTGGGTGGCAGAATTTTTTGGTTGTGATTTGCTGATTCTCAAAATTGAAATGTGTGGAGACAGTTCAATTTTGATAAAGTTATGACAGAACCTTACCTGCCAAGCAGCTTTCCACTGCAAACCCACCTGGTTTCCTTTTGGCTCACCCACCTGGCAGCCTGCTTGGCAGGCTGATGGAGGAGCTGAAGAGCACAGAAGCCCTGGGGACCTGAAAAAAAATCATACTCCTAGCCAGCATAGCTGTGCTTGCAAAATCCCTAGTGTAGATGCAGTTATATCAGCAAAAAAGTCCTTTATTTCATTAGGAGAACTGGTACAAGCTATATGAACAACAGCTGTCATTGCCCTATAAACTGCATCTGCACTAGGAGGGTTTGTCCATATAGCTATACCCTTTCTAATGTAGACGAAACCTAGCTGTGTCGCTAACTCACTGTTTGCTCTTGGGCAAGTTACCTAAGATGTCAGTGTCTAATTACCACACCTGTAAATCAATTATAATAATACCTACCCACCTTTGTAAAGTGCCTTCTGATCTTTTGATAAATGATGCTACACTTTGAAAGTGCAACTTGTTATAATTATATATATGAAAACATGCTCTATGCCAGGTTTTGGATCTGGCTTACCTGTGTGCAGCACAGGTTGAGGGGAGGATGTGCAAAGATGATGTAACACTCACCTTTGCGCTCTGAATCTTGGGACTGCTATATGCAGAAAACTGCCCCCGCCCCTCCCTGGTGTTAAGTTAGAGCCACCTTGTGTGTGTTAACTTTCACTAGCTGCTAATAGCTCTGAGGGGCCAAAATCACAGCTGGGGATTGGTGCAACAAAGGGGCATTGGAGCCACAGTGCCTTTCCTCTGGCCGTGCCCTCTCTGCCAGCTGTGTGTGTGTGTGTGTGTTGGCATAGGAGTCCCTCATCTACAGAGGTACCCCTTGCACTGGGGTGAGTCTCAGGGCCAGATACAGCAACGTTAGGGCTCAATTGAATGAGTGATGTGATACAATGCATGTGCACTACACTTCAGGATCTGGTGCTATGAATTCTCACACTGTCATAATAGGAAATATTTTTTAAAAGAAAGAGTGTTAGTATTATTCCCCAACTATTTAGAAGAGAACACCAGCCATGACTCTGCACACAGGCTGCATTGGCATGCAGAGGGGCACTACAAAAGTTCTGACACATTATTATAAGTACCTTGTATTCAACAACCTCTTCATCCATTCTGATTTGTCAGTGGAAGTACTGGTAATCTCCCAGCAGAACAGCCAGCAATTCAGCTCTTGTTCACACACAGCCATGTTGTCGGAGAGACAAATAAGATGCAAATTTCAAGCCTCACGTGCTAGTGTGAACATGTACTTTTTTCCTCTAAGGTGTTGATGTTATCAGCATCAAAGAGCTGCCAAATCTGAGACAGCACAAAGGAGCTCTGCTGAAAGAGGAAAAGTGGGCAGCAGAGACAATATCTGGAGAAGAGAAGCTGGGTTTCACTTCATGAACGTGGCATTCAGCAGCAACTTCTCAGATTTAGGGCCTGAGAAAAGACACCTACTTCTCTATTATCATGCCCAGAATTGTATTATCATGCCCAGGCTGGTGACTGGCTTTATCCCAGGTGCATGATGACATGCCAGACTGAGATCAGCACAGCCACGCCATCTTGTGTTCTGATCCTGTCATATTTCACAAACTGAACATTGTTAGGAATGCTAAGTACTGTATTTAAATGGGAGACATCCAGGGAGGGCCTGGATTGTGGTGAGTGGGGCTTGAGGACACAATAGGTGGTGCTCTGTCTTCTGAATTTAGCCCAGTGTGTTTTAGGGGTGTTGTGTTACTGGGGATGCTGTCATTAGGATGAGAGAGAAAACTGAGGCCTTGACCATTTATGGTCAATAAGGGCTCCCCTGGGACTTTTTATAGGGGTTGGGATGTTAAACTCATGGTCCTGGTTCTAGTTTTTGGAAATTACATTAGGCCTCTCTAATTTCCTTCTGAACTATTAACTGGATATGGAAGCCTTTTTCACGTCCTGACCTAAACAGCTGGGTAGTTCCTGGGGGCTGTTAAATAGCTGCAACATGCCATCTCAAAGGCATTTCATCAGTGAACAAGGGGATCCCTGCATATGTGCATAGTTTGTTATATAAATTGCGCTGAGACTTGTGAACGGTGATATAAATTGATATATAATAATAATAAATAGACAGTGTGATCTAATTGATAGAGTGTTGGACTGGGATTCAAGAGACATGAGTTGAGCTAATTTGAAAAAAGCCCTCTTCTAAAATACATGGAGTTATTCTAGAATAGCTATTCCCCTTTAAAGTCACACCCTACTTTAATGCAGAATAATTTACGTGTGTAGCCCAGCACTTAGATTAGAGGTTCTTTGGGCCAGGGACTATATTTGTATTTGTACAGCACCTGGCATGATGGGATGCCAATCCTGCTTGGGGCTTCTAGGTGCTCTCACAACATAAAGAGTAAAAATAATCATAAATACGAGGCCTGCCTCACAGTCTTGGATATGCAGCTTAATGAACTGAAGGCATGGGGAGGGAATATGCAGTATTATAGCTGCTGTCATATTTGTAAAATACTGGGCAAGTGGTCATTGGAAAGGGCTAGGTGGACAGCGAAGTGAAACGGGGTGATGAATACAGTGCCACTTTTCTTAAATGACCATTCAACGGACCCACAAAAATCACTTGTTTCATGGAGGCCATCTCCTAATAGATGAATTAGATGAAATAGATGGAATGGTACTCCAGTGTGTTTTGGATGGTCCCTTGGGGCGGTCCCTTAAGAGAGGAGGTTACCCATTAAGGGAGATCTTTAGTACAGATTTCACTGCATAGGATTTAAACATCCAGGAACAACAACATAGTCAATGTCACTTACACCCTTAATGAATATTTTAGAGGGCAAGACGCCACATGACCTATATCATTCAACCGTAACTACAATGTATATGGTCTGAGATCTTGTGTAACATGAGTCAAAGGTGGACACTGGAGTGTCTGCCCCCAAACAGTCGTACATAATTCAGTGTGAGTAGGGAGTTGGTATTCATTGGAGGCCATGGAGCTCCCAGTGTTACCAATATCAGTCATTCATTGCTGAGGTCAGTTGTGAGGCAGTGTAACAAAACATGCACCATAGTTACTTGTGCTGTCTCGGATGAGACCATCAATGAAAAAAACTCATGATCAGTTATGGAGATATTGGGTCTGGTTTCTATTTACACTAAAATTCCTTTTGCTATTCTAGTTATGTAAAGAAGCAGCACTTTAAGGCACAGTGCCAGAGTGGGGTAATTGGCGTAACTGACAGTCTTCATGTTCGAAGTCCGTCTTCATGTTCCAGAGTGCAGCCATGTCACAGATCAGCCGACAGCCCGTGTAAAAGAGATCTGAACGGCCTTGCTTTATCCTAAGCAAGCAGTAACCAGCATATATTTATTTTGCATTTAAATCATGTTATTTTAAACATTACAACAGTGCAACAGGACTCTGGGAGGGTGAGAGAAAGGAGAAGGTACAGAAATGTACCTTGGCAATTTGGGTCAGAGTCCTAGCAGTGTGAGAGTGTAAGTCTCATACAAGTCACATCCCTCCATGTTATCCTTGCTAGAATTTCATTGCTTCTCACATGCACAAAGGAATGTGAGTTAAGAGGGAAAATGGGGAGAGAGGTGTCATCTGACGATCTGAGCCAATGCACAGGAGCGAGAAACATCTGGCTTTGACACTAGTGTGGAATAAAATCAAGACAGGAGGCCTTAGGCTGGAACCAAATCACTCCAGTCTGGTGAGTTATGTTATAAGACATTAACTCACCTTGCAGCCACCCCAGCCCAACCTGTCAGGAATCCCTGCAGGCTACCAAAGAATGTAGATGCCTCAGGACTTGCTGGCACCAGGAGAATCACCCTGACTTATTGACACCGGGAGAATCCCAGCGGGAGGTATAGGTGCCCAATATGTAGTAAACGACTTGTTAAGTACTAGAAAATGCACTATACGGTCATGTATGTAATATGAACCTTTGATAAATCTATATAAACCCATTGTGGAGTTCCAGTGACCAGCACTAAGGTGTGCTGCCTGGGCTCCCCATAGCTATGGTCTGTCTGTGTGTGTTTGTTTGTAAAATTAAAGTTCTACTCGATCTTCACCTGAATTGAAGTGGCTGCGTGATTCCTTCCATGACACTAGCTTCCATCTTGGGCAGGTTACATGAGCCACAACCATAAAACAGAAGCCTTCCATGGCAGCCAGACACTCTGCCTCCCTGTAGGGTGTCGTACCTAGTACCATGCAGTCTAGAACCACAGTACCCTGCTTCTCAATGGTTCCAAGACACTCTTTGGCTTTCCTGCAGAGATCTGCACCAGGCTCTTTAATACCATGGTACCCAAGAGCTCCAACTGTCTCCCTCCAGAGTGCTTCACTAAGTATCTCTCTTAAAAGAAGCCAGAGAGACAGGTGTTGAATATTGTTGGTGCTGTTCAAAAATATCTCAGGTGGATTTTTCTTTCTGTGGGAGGGGGTGGGAACTGGGAATTCCATTTTGGCTGAAGCAGTTTTTGTCAGTTTTTGTTCCAAAAGAAAGGGCAGTTTTGCTTGCTAAGTTACAACGCTTGTGCGTGAGAATGAGCGTGTACTGCTGTGTATATTTATCCTTGTGTATCTTATGCAGGCTTGGAAAGATTAGTTTTTCAATATCAGTAAACATCAATTTCACCATAGGCACACAAATGGATAAAAACGTGTTTCCATAGATGACTACAGAAATTTACAGATAGGCAAATTAAGGGAAATGCTGCTTGAGCATTAGAGTTTGATTGGGATATTTACTTTGTATATTTTGATGTGTGATGTTGACAATTTCTGCGTTAATGGATATAAATCGTGAACTTTTTGAAAGTTCTACTTTCAAGTTCAAGGTCTACTCTCATTAAATAATTGCCAGTTCCCTCCCAATAATTTTCTGCAGATTTGAAAATGTAAATTGATAAAAATGCTTAAAACTCGTTATTTTGAGCAACTGTGAACTTTTAAATAGTTTAAAAATGCTTAAAAGTAAACATCTATATAATCTGGCAAAATTATTTTAAAAAAAATGGAATTCTGCCAAGCTTCATTTTAGCTAGAACCTTGAAGATAAAGGACAGGTTTTTTTCACTGGCTCCTGCAGACCCCAGAGGAACCAGGGCATCAGTGTAAGTGTAGGTCTTTGCTCCTGTCTGCTCCTTTGCACACCATGTTCCCCTGATTGCTGTTGCAGACTCACTTCCCCATCTCCTAACTATGTGTTTCACAATGTCACCTGCTTGAGAATTAAAAAGAGAATATTATATCCCTGCACAAACTCCCTTCTGAGAACTCTGTTCTACTCTGAATTACACCAGTGCAAACCCAGTGGAACAGCACTGAAATCCAGGGAGTTATTCCTTATTTACACTGGTTTAAGTCTCAGCAGAATTGAAGCCTGAAAGTGAGCGTTTGCTTTCCCCTCTGGGCAGCTCTGTGTGAGTGAGCGTCTCCAACAGGGTCATGTGAGCAGCTATCAGGTCTGGACACACAGTAGACCTCTCTCAATGCCCACAACGCACAGCCTGAGGGGGTGAGTAGGAAAGAAGCCTTAGGGGATCAGTGGAAGGGATAGTGGTTCATCTTTATTCTTGTGCCCTGGTCTAAGCTGAAATGATTCTCCTTTATCCACGAGGACAGAAAGTAAAATGCACTTCCCTCATTTCCTTCTTGGATGTGTTCAAGATGTTAGTGCTTCCAGTCATCTCAGGTTGGTCAGATGCTCCTGTTCTGCTCTGTCCCCCTCAGGAAGCTGTGCAACCTTTGCCTCCGCACGTGCCTGCAAAAGGAAGGCCCCTTCTGTATGCTCCAGGAGGGAGAGAGATTGGCATTCTCCTACGCTGATTGCAATCATATTCCCACGATGTGAAGGCACTTCCTCTGTAACTTGCTTTTCCTTGCTTTCCGCAGCCTGAGGGTAAATCCCAAGCAAGCAGCAAATGTGCTACCATGTCTCCGTGGGCTGAGGGACAGTGTGTTTCACTGCTTTCAAATTAAAGCGCTGCTACAGCAGCGAACTTGCAAAGTGTGTGATTAGCTTGGAAAACGTTAATCAATCTTTCAGGCTGCGAGTGCTTAGTTTGTAATGAAAAGTGTCGGGGCTCAAGCATTTAGCTGCGGGGGCTCAAGCAGTTTTTTTTTTTTTTTTTTTTTTTTACTTTCATAACTGACACAGCAAGCAACCAGAGGTGCCAGGGCTATGAACGGCCAAGCCTAGAGGTGCTGGGGCTCAGCCCTGGCACAAATTAAGCACTGCAGGCTGCTATTACAGGTTAAAAATTCTTGGGCTGTATCCTTATTCTTTAAAGGAACTGTTTGCTCGGCATCAGAGGAGTGTTCTCTTTATCTATTCATGAGGCTATTGATTCTAATGCAGCTTTTCCCATCGTATTATTATGGAGTGGCTTCTACTCCTGAGGTTTGGGGAGGCTGGTGATGGAAACCTAAGGCCTCCCCACCCCCAGTTTAAACTGCAGACTTTTTGCAAGAATTGCCTGGCATTGTGTAGGGGCAGCTGCTTACCCAGCACCTGCATTTACCACTGTCCTATTGGTGCTGCTGTTTTGCACAATACTCACATTTCCAGCAGTTAAATAAACTCTCTTGTTTGTGCGGCACCTGTGTTTGTTCATCTTCCCAGCAGCCCTACAGGTAATGTTGTTATGCACTACACTTTTTCCTGCAGACTGACCATCGTAATCCTCAGAGCACATGAGATAGTGTAATGTGACCACTTGCTCTGGTTAGAGCACATCCCGGTTGCCAAGAAATGAATGGGGCCTGTCTTTGTTTACCGTCAATCTATGATTTCCCTTTGAACTAACAGGACAATAGTGGCTTAGCATTAAATGAAGAATCTACATGGAAGAAAACATTTGGAATGCATCTATGCACATAGACCCCTGGATCTGTTCCAGAGTGGGAATGGGTCATCTTCATCTCATCAGGGCAGTGGGCCCAGTAAAATCAATGGAAATACTCTCTTCAGTTTTTACTGGACTTTGGATTGGGTCCAATGAGCATGTCTCCTCTTTACAGAACCTCAGCCTGTTAGAAGCTCCCTGCTGCAGCTGCTATCAGAGCCCAACACAATGTCCTTCACAGCCCTTTACCTGCTACATGTTTCATTTTGGATTGAATTACGGTTGTCATGAATCATCATCGAAGTAGAAAGGAAATACCTTCCATGACTATGTAGGAGAGTTAATAAGGATGCCAATATTTGCTCCTTTGGAAGCAGTCCAGCTTGCGAATATGGCTCCATCTCTCGTCCGCTTGTTTATGCCATCCGTCTGTTTTGTCTCGTCTATTCAGAATGCAAGCTCTTTGGGGCAGGGGCTGTCTCCCGCTGTGTGTCTGTACAGTGCCTTGAACAGCAGCGCCCTGATGTGGTTGAGGCCTCCAGAGGCTACCGTGATATAATGACGATGAAACTAGAAGTGGGACAGGAAGTGTTTATCTGAGGCTCCTCTTGGGGGAGGTTTGGGTAAATGTTTTCACAAAACAATCACGTACCTGTCTCTCACGCAGACCTGCTGCTGTTCACCTAATAGAATAGAGCCATTTTTCTCTGTTGTGTATATTTGAATAGTGTGTGACAAAAGCCAAGGGGACTGGCTAGCTCAGTGGATTGGTAATGAGCTCTGCCTCTTCTTCCCCAGTGTGTGTATAGGCCTCAGATATCAGGTGCTGTGTACCCTGAGCTCTCATGGGCTTCGGTCAAGTAATCCTTCCTCATAGGACAGTAGCCTAACAACTGAACATTGTTCCCATTGGAAAGGAGCTGACAAGTGGCAATCCGGTTGAAAGGGAAAAGCGACCACATCACAAGAAACGACGACTGCTTCAGCAGAAGTGGAATAGGCCTGAAGAGAGCCATCTTCTCTCCTCATCCTTGCATGCTGTAGTGAGTCCACAGCTATTGAACTGGAAGGAGGAATTAATTCAAGGCAGTCCTATGGCCTGTGCTGGGCAGGAGAGGATCTCAATGGCCTTATAATCTATCCATCCTTAAAGGTGGTCCCTACAATCAAGGCTGAAGCCCATTTGCGTGTTGTGCAGAGGCCTTCCGTCTCTAGTGCTCTTGTGGAAAACCATCATAAATGTTACACTCACTTTAAAAAACAGTGGCAGCGGGTGGGGGTTTACAGGGAAGAATGAGATGAAGAAACCTGAATGAACAAAATGATCCCTGCACTCCAAACGATTTAGAGCCCCAGTTCTGCAATCTGATACACATAAGTGGACTTTTCTACCCACATGATAGGGGCTTCACCCATGCGGATCCGACAGCAGAATAGGGACCCTTATGTGTGACAGAAGATGGTGGATGTTTAAATGATTGGTTTTACACAGTATGATTTTCCTTGTATTTATTGTTTTTGAAAGTGTGTTTGATTTTGAAAGAGGATTGGGTTCCCAAAAGAGCTCAGCTTCTCATGCACCGAAAATCTGGCAGAGGGCCTACAACAAGAGTGGCTGGGTGCTGAGCAATGTGGAATATTTGGCCCCAAGTGTGAGTGCAGATTATTTAAATCTGGATTTGAGTTCTTTTAGAAGTCTGGCCCATAGAAGGAGAGATTGTATCATTAATGCCCAGGAGGATAGACAGCACCCCAGGTGCAGTTCCAGAAAGGGTAATGCCCCATCCTATACCCTTGATGAAGAACCAGGAGCAGTCTGGCCTCTTACCGCTTTTACATGTAAAAGGCAGGCTGTAGGGCTCATCCTGGCATCTTTTCCCCATCTCGCCCCTACATGTTGCTGGTGTAGTTTGCAGAATGGTGCCTGTTACTTTCCTGTGGTAATGAATATGACCCTGCCTAGATTCCAGACACATTGGTGGTGATAGATATTTTTATTTATGGATCTTGCATGAAGTGCACACCACAAGTTACTTGCAAAAACTTGCAGAAAGCATATGACCTGAATACATATTAATAAATCTCACAAGTCATTTAATATTAGTGACTTTTATATCATATTAATAAAGATGCAGGGAACACACTAAAGCAGGAAATGAAGAGGTTTTTTAAAAAAAATCTCAATTTCATTGATTCTGTTAATTATTTTTTAAACTATTTGTTATGGAGGCAAAGCTGTGCTGGCACCTGAAACTAGCGCTTGTGTTCACTTTATTTAGCGTTGTTGATTTGATTGCTGTCATGGGAAAACACTTCAAATAAAAAGATCACCGGAGGGAAGGTAATTAACGAGGGAAAACAAGCATGGACAAAGAGAGAAATGGTATAATGACATAACTGAGGAATTGGGCATTGATTTGTCCCATGATGCACATTGGACAGACAATAGGCATGATTTTCCACTGCTTCGTACTTTGTGTAGTCATTTACCCCTGGATAAGGCTACCAGTCCAGAATTCTCAGTTCACTTACTCCACATGCACTAGAGAAATTTGCATCGGTGTACCTACATTCACACAGTAGCTAAAAAATCTCCTAATAAGAATCTTTTGAGGATTTTTATATCGTATAGGGAACCAATACGTTTTCCATTCAGTCTTATTAGCCATGTTTGGTGCAGGGAGCCAACTGAGGCAATGCAAAAGGTAAAGTACAACCCTATAATGCTGACATGCTGCACCAGTGCAAAATGAGGCTGACGTTACTGCAACATATTTACTCTTACCAGAGTAAGAGCTCATCTAGAAGAAGGTTGCAGTGTTTTAATTTATGGGGTGAATTTAAACCAATGTAGTTAAGGTGGCACAAACCTCAGTGCAACCAAAACTGCTGTAAAGCGAGTGCACCTTTGGTCTTGATTACACACAAATTTATATCGGTTTAGTTAAAGCAGTTTACTTAATTTTCGATGTCCTTCTATGGGCTAAAGATACACATCCCTGTGTGAGGATTTTGACACTCTTATTTTGGTTTAAAAACAGCTTATTTTCAGTTGATTAGGTACAGGTTTAACTTTTAAGCAAAACTGAAAATCCGCTTTGTTAACCACTATAAGAGATTGCCCCTACAGGGATTTACCCTGCTTTTTTTTTTTCTTCAGTGGGAGCTAGGTATTTAACTTGTATAGGCACATCTAAAAATTCTCCTGGGCATCTATTTGCATTTTTAGGCACCTAAATACCTTTGAAAATATGACCCTGGGTTCTTTTGAAAATCTATCCATAAGTAATGCTAAGGAAGCTGCTGTGTGCCGAGTGCTTTTGAAAATATGTGGCCAGATTATCAAAGGTGTTTAGGTGCCAAGTGGGATTTTCAAACATGTCTAGGTGTCTAACTCCCATTGAAATACAACGGAAATGGGAGTTAGGTGCTTAGGCTTTTGAAAATCCCATTTGGCACCTATCTACATGTTTAAACAGCTAAATGATTTTGAAAAGCGGGAGCAGAACTCTTCTGAAAATCTGGCCTCACATGAGGAAAAGTGAATAGGGCTTAGACATTGCAGCTTTAATGATCCCAGATGCTGTAGTATCGCAGGGGCGGAATTTTCTTCTAGAAATCTGTGCTTTTTTGTAATTCAACAGACAATGCAGCGTTCCATGAGCTAAGAGGCCTGCCCCAAAGATATTCGGCTGCAAAGAGATTGCAGGCAGGCAACCTATTCAGGTGCACGTTGTTTTTAACTTACTTGTATTCATGTGATTCATAGACTGTGCTGGTGGTAATCTAGAGGCTTTGTGCGTGTCTTGCAAATAAAGGGTAAGTACAAGTCCCTTTCACTACATGGAGTTTGTTTAGCCAACTCTGAGCTCCTCACTGAGAATTAACTATCCAATGCCCAAAAATCAGCCTTTACTTTGTCTCTGTGCACCTGTGTTGTATGCTTTGAGGTTAACACAGTAGCAAGCCCTTGCTCTGGAGCCCTGGCACTTCATGGGTAAAATGCCTTTCAGCCAGCCCTACAATAAATTCACATCTGCTGCTGACTATAAACAATCAGGCTGCTTATGGGAAATAGAAATAATGGTTGGGGTAAGAGCTAAATGAATGCTACTTAGCTCAGGAGGAATTACTTCCTCAAGAGTGAGTCACAAAGACAGGATAGTATTCTGGAGTTTGGGAGACTATAAAAGACGTGGGGGCTGATTCCCCCTTGCCTATCTATGCCGGTGTAAATGAGTAAATCCACTGAAGCAAGCAGAATGATACCACTGTGAACGTGATATAAGTGAGCTTAGGATCAGGCTTTCTATTCCCCTAGTGAGGGGAAGTCACTTCTGCAGCAGAACAGTTACAATACTCCCTTTGAAAACCTTTCTGCCTCTAGTTCAAAACCTGGGTAGCTGCTTGGCCCTTGACAGCTGCATTTGACTTCCAAGCACAGAAGCTTAGTATCACAACGCAGCTCTCTTTTTATCGCCAGGAAAAGCACAGACTTACTAAACCTAGTGACAAGAAAATATACAATCCTGGTCCTTTTAGAAGCGCTAACAGAACCAATAAATGGTTTCCTATTAATCCTCCAGTGTAAGGTGCTAGCGCAGGGGCTGTATTTTCCTGTGTGCTTATATAACACCTACCACAACAGAGCCCTAATCCTGGGCCTCTGGGCATCAGTGTAATATGATTTATTTTTTTTAAGAAATATGAACTCAGGGAATTGAAACTGGACTCGGAGGATGTTTAATATGCTGATGGTAATTAAACCATAGCTTTTGTGGATAGTCAAAATTTGCTTTTCCTTCACCTCCCCACTCCTGAATTGTTTTGCATTTGGATCTCTCACAGTATGCAGGTCTGTCTGAAGACCTCTAATACCTTGGTCTCAGTCCCTCCCTTCTCTAAGACATGTAAGAGCTGACCTCATTACTTTGCTTTAAGCAACAATCTTATTGCATCTCTTGGAGCCAATTCAGGCTGCAATCCATTGACTGCCTTTTATAATCCCACAGAGCTAAAACTAAACATTCCATGCGGTCTGCTCTGTCCTCCGAGGGGTTAATGTTTTCTGATTCACCAAAGCCCTCAACGCCTTGGTGAAGCACCGTGTCCATCTGTTCCAGTCGATAATGTTCTGATGCCATTGGCTTCTACCCCTCTTGCTCCATTTGTTCAATGGCAGTGATATTTTACGCACTGTGCACCTCCCTTGCAGGCAAGACTATCACTGTCTAAACTGAACTGTAATGGAGGGGGAGATTTAAATTGCACAGTCATCTTTCTCCAACAGGAGAGCAAAAAAGAGAAGGGAAATTTGCTTGGGGCCCATCTTGCCATGCAGCTGTCAGCTCATAGGACATGCTTTTCTTTCTTGTCTAATTCACTTCATGAAAGGGGTGCTTGATGCGTGGGGTCCAATCCTGCGCACGCCCAGCTCTTCCGTTAAAGTCAATGGGGAAGTCTGCTGTCCCCGGATGTGGATGGGCAGCTGTGGTCCAGTAGATTGAACCCAGGGTGGGAGACCTGGGTTCTTGTCGGCTGATTTGCAGAGTGATTTTTGGCAAAGCCATGTCACTCCTTCGTGCCACAAGTTCCTCATCTGTGCCATGGAGATAATGATGCTTATCCACCTTTGCAAAGGGCTTTAAAATCTATGGATGAAAAGGGCTATGTAAGTGCCAAGTATTACTATTTGCATAACCTGAAAGTGCCTCTAGTTCGTGAGTTAATAACTATACCACAAGGAGTTTGTTAGCCCCAGCATGCTTCTGTTGAGCTAGCAGGAAGCACCCTCAATTGCAGCTGTTGTTATGGTGCTGGAATGTTTAGTGATTACAGGCCACGCCTCTGCTTGTGTAAATGGTGCTATGCCAGTGAACACCAGATGACAGTTTGGCCCAAGGTTTACAAGGTGGTTGTTATTTTTGAGCTGGAAGAAAAAGCTGAGGTCACCATGTTTGATTTAGGCAGATGGACAGCGGGTTCCAAAAGCAGAAGCAAATCATAGTGCAATGATGTGCATACTGTACTGTTATTGAAATAAGCATATACGATAGCTAATAGCCAGATGGACTGGCGTAATATGTGGTTCCTGAAAATTAGAGATGAGCTCAGTATGGCATTTCAGTGCTCTGATCTGTGGAAAACATCCCATTCCATTTGGATTATTTATTATTTTTAGATCTCTTGAAACTTCCACTTTTTAGCCCCTTCTTCTAGGCAATCTTCCACCTCGGGGGCTGATCAGCCATGATATTGACATAACAACTTCCATCCCTGGAGGTGGCATCTTAATGGCGTCATCTTAATGAGGAAGGATGGTCCTGTGGATGGGGCATATGCCTATCTGTGACTTGGGCAATCTGGGTTCAAGTCCCTGCTCTGCCACAGACTTCCTGGGTGATCTTGGGCAAGTCACTTAGCATCTCTGTGCTTCAGTGTCCCATCTGTCCCTCCCTCGCGGGGGTTTTACCTAGAAAATACAGTAAAGACTGTCAACAGCTCAGATGCTACTGTAATGGGGTCATAGAAGTATCTTAGAGCCACCTTCTATGAGAGGCACTACTTACCCAAGAAGAGCTGTGTTCAGCTCTCATTGATGGAGGAGAAGGTGCCTTTGGGTTGGGCTGTGAGAGGAAGTAAAGCAAGGTTAATGAGTCTGTACCCTTCCAACAAAAGGAAAACAAAGTGGGCCTTGCTCTCTAGAAGGCTGTTCTTGGAAATACAACTGACTTCAGGCTGCAGCATGGGTGGCCTTCTGTCTTCCCCAGTGCTGTTATGATACAGAGCTTCTGCTCTCCTCCAAGCTGTCTGTTGAAAGTCTCCCTCTTTCTCTGATTGAATATCTTGGCAGTTGTGCTGAATGCTGATGAGGACACTGTGATCTGGTTGCAGGCGATGATTTCTATGAAGTGTCATTTCTCTCAGTCACGGGACCACTATGAGCCATCCCTTCCTCACTCCTCTTTGTTTCTGAGTAATTGTCGGGTTGGATGTTTTGTGGCAGGCTCTTAGCGGATCTAGTATTTCAGTACCATACTTGAGTACTCTGGAATGAAAAGCACATTCTGAGAATGGGAGGGGGAGCGGGACCTTTCTGACCTTGCTCCTGTCGGCTGGATTCATGCTGTATCCATAGTAGTGAAACACAAGGATAACCTGATTCCCAGTGTTTAAAGGGGTGTTAGACTAGCAACCATTGAACACAGAATGTTTCTCGATCAGAATTGAGGAACTTTGCAATAAACAGAAAGGTAGATAATAAAAATGTCTTATTGCCCTAAATTCATGAACAGTAAATGCTGGCCCCCAAGACTGAAATGAACATTAATGAAATCTTTTACAATGATCAAATTCTTGAATGCTAATTGCGACAGTTTCCCAATGGAATTTGATAAAGCATTTCACCATTTATTTTACCCAAGATTTATAAAGGGGATTCCAGTGAGATAACATCCATTAGCCTGGGCACTGAAAACTGCACCACAAAGAGGAATGATCAAGGCAGCCTAAATTTTTTACCAATCCTTGCTTAATGCAGTTTGTAAAACACTTGCCAAAAGTATTTACTCTTGTTTATAAGAAATATTTGCAGATATCCTCTAAACCAGGACCCTTAGGCTGCAGCTGATGTATAGTCACGTTGAGCTCTTGATTAATAAAAAGAGCCATCAAGTTCATATCAACACTCTGAGCCTGCCATCTCTTAGCAACTACCATTTCAGCTGCGCAGTTGAAAGATTTGTCTCAATTAGAAGCTCTAACATTGACCACCAGCAGGAGTTTGCTGTTCCCTCTTGCAGACTAGAATCTCCACTGAGTCGCCCTAAGAGTTTGCTGGGCTCTGCAACTGGACTACATTAAGTTAAATCCACAGTCAGTTTCTCTCCATCCCTTTTGCCTGGTTTGATTTAGAAGGTAAAAAAAGGTCTCTACTTTTATCACAACCTCCTATTCATTCCTGGCATATGTAAACTCCTGCTATAGTCTGGTTGCATCAGATGACCATCCAGGAATGAACTGTAGATGAAATTCCCTGGGCATATATTTGTTTGCAGCAACCAGAACTTTATCACAGAAAGCTTGGTAGGGTAGCACTGATGTTTATTATAAACATCTGATTCTGTGGTTGTCTCCCAAGTCTGGTCAATCAGCAAAATGCTGGCTCCTTTGATTTCTGAATGGTTGTTCTTAGGATGGCAGTGTTCCTAAAGTCTGGGAGACAGCAAAAGTCGTAACAGTCCCCAAGCCAGCAAAACTAATGACAGACCCAAAGAGCTACTGACTGATTTCTCTGCTGTGTGTTGCATACAGACTGATGGAGAGACTGTTCCTGGTGCGGATTAAAGAGGTAGTTGATCCTCAGCTGTCTTGAGCTCAGGTTGATTCCTGGAGGGGATGATGTACTAAGTTTAGGTTCTTTGTCTGACTCTACACGCAGAAAATGCATTTGAGTCAGGAAAGAAAGTTGGTGCAGTCCTTATTGATTTGATGGCAGCCTACAATACAGTGTGGCCCATTGGGCTGGCTGCCAAGCTGCTGCAAGTGATTCCTTTTAGGTCGATGGTGTGGTACATCCAAGAAATGATTAGCATCTGAAGCTTCATCCTGCAAGTCTGGGAAAAAATCAATCACCTGAAATGTCTCTGTAATGGCCTTCACAAGGGTCAATCTTGGCTCCCCTTTTGTTCAGTACATGTACATCTGACAGCCCTGAAATGCAGGTCGAGAAGTATGTATATGCTGATTGACATCTGTATTGTGGACACTGGAAATGAATTCCACAAACTTGAAGGGCATCTCAGCCCAGCCATGAGCATTTTGACCACTTATTTCCCAGCAATGGAAATTAATTCTCAGTGAAATCAAGACTTTGGCAACTACTTTCCATCTAAACAATCCTTTTGGAAATCAAGCTATTCCAATATACTGCCATTCCATCCTGCTGTCCCTTGGGGATGACGCTCGACCATAGCCTGACATCCTGGCCTCCCCTGGAACACCTGAAAATGAAGATTCCTTCCTGTCCCACCCTGACATGAAAACTATCAGGCACCTCCAGGGGAGCAGACTCTTTGGTACTTCGAACATCTGTATGAGCCATGTTGTTTATTCAAGCTGAACACTGCACTGCAGCCTTGGGCTGCAGCCATCACACACTGGTTGTTGACATGGAGTTGAATTTGGCCATTCTTATTATTACTGGCTGCTTGAATTATATACCAGTTTCCAGTCTGTGTGTGTGCTAACATGCATCACTCTTCCAGCTCTTTGACAAGATGCCATTACTGTTAAATCTGCCTAGAGAGTTATGACAGATTAAATCAACCCATTACATCTCCAGCTGACTGATGGCCCAGTCTTAGACAGGAAATAGTATGCAGCACCAACTTGACGGTCTGCTCATATTCAGGAAGGAAACCTGCTCTTGTGTGACACCACACCTGATCTCTTGAGACCCTGTTGCTATGGCAGCCCATGCACTCTTGGATGAGAGCACAACTGCCCTATTACCATGCACAATCAGCACCCCCAGGGAGCTGAAAATTACAGCCTTACAGAGTGGAAGCCTCGGTGGAAAACACATTAAGTACATTCAGGAGTCCATCACAGCATCTCATCTGCCTCCTTGCCCACTTGATTATAGATGATGGACCAGACTCAATAGGCTGCTCTCTGGCTCATCCTGAGTTGCTGCAACTATCCACCAGCTTGGCCTGGTTTCCTCCCCATGCTGTGACTATGGAGCAGTGTTGCAGACAATAACTTGTGGTGGAAGAGCGCCCAGCCCGACATCTGGAGGGTGGTTTACAATGCTAGCTTCCCTTGATGTAGAGGCTAGGCTTTGGTTATGAACCTGAACATTCAGCTCTGACGCCTGCATACGAGAGAACAGAAATGTTTTGCCCAAGTTAATGCACCATCATCAGGCAGCGTGGTTAAAGGTGCCGGGCCCACCTTTAGAAACAATGAACGAACAGTTTCAGGTCTCAGGTAGTTAACAGAATAACAGATTCTGTTCTCTGTTATACCTTGGCCACCTCACAGCAGCCAGCAAGGCCTCATGTATAACAACTGCTTTTATTAAGAAAGATTGATCAACTCTATGAGCCGGATGCAACTGGAGCGTTCACGCTTTTCCAGAACTCTATCTTCACATCAGCCCCACCAGATGGAGGGAACAATTAATGGAAAATCATCACCAGATCACATTCTCATTTTCTGATCATACTCTGGTCAGAAGATTGTTACATGGCAATTATTGAATTAATGGTCTTCACAAAGTAATGGGTGCTACATATGCTGCTATTGCACAGATGTAGATTCATGAGCAAAAGATTTAGAGCATCTCTTGAAATTTGTGATGTCAAATGGCCTCTGGAGATTTGCCTGTCAGTGGTAGCCCTCTGTAGCATGCCCTTATCCTTGTGCATGTCTGGCATCTGATTTCTGTGCTCTTAAACATTTGTGGGTTAAGATCTTATGCTCACCCCTTCCTCTCCAGCCAGGGAAGGGCTCAGCACACGCAAATCATGTTGGCAACAGAAGCTAGCACACGAGTGACTCTCTATGGCCTGGGCAGGGAGCAGTGCTGATGAGCACCAGAAGAAACTGCTTCCAACCCACCGCAGAGGACAGGTCCCTTACAACATGACACCAAGGAGAGAACAAATGAGGCCAATATTGTGCATGCAGGTGTGTGTAACCCACTGGTTAGTGTGTATTGTGGGTCCCTCTCGGAGCTGCAGTCAACAGAGTATGTGAGTCTGTTCCAGTCTGCAGGTGCAGAGCCTAGTACGTTAGCTTAGACTGTAGAGACTCATGCGTCTAGCTTTGGAGATCCCCAGTTCAATTCCCATGTCAGTCAAGAGAATAGCCATCACATATACTCCTCAACGGTTAAGGAGAAGCAATGCTCTTTTTCTCAGGCTGTGGAGTATCAGCAGACCTGGATGCAGCCTGAGGGATGAAGGGACCCTTGCTGATGCCGTGTTACCTTATGCAAGAAGTGCCTGGACTGGTAGATCCACAAACTAACAAGTACTCAGGAGCCTTGAAATGCTGCACAGGAGTCCCTGTATCCCTTCTGCTCTCCCTCCACGCCAGCATCCCTTCATTGATGGCTTTCTGCTGCCTTGACCAGAGAAGGAGAAGTTAGCCTTCTTTATGGCTACATGGTCAGCCATTAAGGCAACCAATAAGCTATGCAAAAAAGGAAATTACTTTTAGATCGTATTACATTGGAACAGGCATTACATGTCCTCATACTGACATGTAAATGGAGTAGGTGCATCCCTAGGTAGCACAAGTATAGAGATTCTGCGTTTCACTGTGCTTTCCCATCGAGGTCTGCAAGCAAATGTTCAATTTTCCATAAGGCCAACCTCTAACTTTCCCCAAGACAGAACAGGATTGACATGGGTCTAGTCTGTGGATTTACGTGTAAAATATTTACATGACTTCATGATAGCCAAGCCTGACATGCAGAAAAGTTAGTCACAAGAGCAAAGAGGAGGGAATGGACAAAGAAGAATGAAACCTAAGACAATAAATGTGGCTCATTACAAAGTGACACTGAAGCAAGGCTGGTGGCATGGAGACATTTCTTCAGAGAATCCTTCATCATAGAGTTTGTTTATTTTGCAAAGGCCTTTTCTCCAACCAAGGAAATCCACTTCAGGCCAGCCTTTGAATGTTCAGTGTTTTACTGGGCTTGATGTCAACAGCTTAGAGGTGAAATAACTGTAACAGAGGTCAAATCTTATTAATAGCATAGGATTGGTCAGTGGGTGTTGTCAGTTTTTGCAGAAGTAAAAGGCAAATAAATAAGAATAATAAATGTCCTGGGAGGCTTTTTTGTTGTAATTAACAATATCTGAGATGTAACGTCATCACCTTCATCCCACCATTTGAACTGAGGCCATTCTTTACACTAGGTTTTGTTTTATCTGATCTCAGGCTGTTCACAGAGCTGCCACAGTACTTCTGCTGACAGACTCACCTGTCCTGCCCACCACACTTCTCTTCTTCCTCCCCCTTCCCTTTCGATAGCTTCTCCTTTCCTTCCCTGACCTTCCTCAATCTCCTGTTTCCATCCTCCCTTGTCCTTGCTGTTTCACTCATATAAACTCTTTCCCTTGGTACCACTCCCCCTTTCCCGCCCAACAAAAACTTATTTGTAGTCAGTTTTTTTTTTTAAATTTACATTCTTACAAATCCAAACTTATCAAACTGTGCTCTGAGCATTCAGCACCGTGTTACTTCAGCGGCCTCATCTCCCTACCCTTTCTGTTCTGCTTTACTTTCCCTTGTTATGTCATGTATTTAGGTAAGCCCTGATCCTAGAATGAGCTCTGCCTGGGCAGACGTTTGTCCACATGTGGAACTCACTGCAGGATGAACGCCTTAGACTGTAAGCTCTTTGCAGCTGGGACCATCTCCTTTTAATATCTGTAAAGTCCCTTCTATAGTGGACTTTGGGCAGTATATAAAGAGATGATAATTTAGGCTATGATATAGGAAAGCATTCCTATTCAGGAAACTTTAAGCATAGGCTTAAGTACTTTCCTGAATCAGAGCATTAGTACACAATACACAACACAAAGCACAATGAGAGGAACCAAATTCACAGAAATTGGCCAAATTAAGAAAAAGGATAGTGTGAAATTCCCTATTTCTGAAGGATACTTGCAATTAGACTAGGTATGTTCCAGAGGCTCAGTTAATTGATGGGCAATTTGGACACAGTGTTTCCTTGCCAGGGAGTAATTCTTCAGCTTGGAATCCGATCTAGGAGTCTTTCCTGCTGATATTGTCTTCTAAGATTGCCTCACTTTCTAGTGAACATATCCTCTTTGAGAATACAGGTGATAAGACAAAAACTGTCTCTATATGAGCTGTTAGTAAAGATTAACAGGCTTTTTAGTCCGGCGTCCCGCCAAACAATCTTCATATATATATTCATGGCTGTGATGTTTCAAGGAACTGTTCCTCCTTGTAATATGAGATTCAAGAGCCTGTGATTCATTTAGGACACATCCTTTTGCATGCTTTCATGACCAAAAGTGCATCCAGTATTAGGACAATGGGCTGAATTCTCTTCTCAGTTACACTGGTGGGTCAGAGGTCATGTCTACCTATGTGTTAATAAAGTGCCTAGCACAATGGAGGGTCCTGACTGAGACTTTTGGGCACCACTGCTACTTTGAGATCTACTGATAGAAAGCACAATATAAGAGTTAGGTGTTAGTAGTAGTATTACTGCAGCACTGATAATAATTATGCCAATATAACTCAGAGGAGACTTAGACCCAATTATTATAACTTGCTGTCACACCAAAGGATTGCAAAGTGTTTTCCAAACTACAGGAATGACTTAACCCCTGAAATGAAGCTACACCTAGGAGTGAAAAATGGAGACCATTTTGTGCAACATACAACTATTACAGTCTGCAAGTACCTATATGGGAAACAAATATTTGGTAATGGACTCTTCAGTCTAGCAGAGACTGGTATAACACGATCCAGTGGCTGGAAGTTGAATCTAGACAAAGTCAAGCTGGAAATAAGGCGTAAATTTTTAATAGTGAGGGTAATTAACCACTACAACAATTTACCAACAACAGTTACCACTGCCAACAACCAATTTACCAACAGCAATTACTATTGCAACCAATTTACCAACAACAATTACCACTGCAACCAACAACCACTGCAACAATTTACCAAGATAACAAGACAGATAAAGGTGGGAATGGAAACAGAACCACAGAAAGAGAGAAGTGAGATGCTGATGGTCATACAACAACTCCAGTGCTCTATCCATTAGGCTAGAGTTTCCCAACTTTTTCAGGTGGCATCTGCTTATTTGAATTTTTTTTTGCAATCTCTTTACATTTGTTACAAAAGTAAGCGGAAAAACATGCATCAATGATAATGAGAAGCCTGTATAATTGATCTCTGTGTGTGTTCTGAGAAGTTGACAGAACACTTCACCTGGAAGGGTCATGGTGTGTGATATTTGGGGGAACCAGATTTTCTCTGCTTGACACACTAATCAAATTTTCAACATCTCAATATCCCCTTAATTGCCTTTCGAGACCTCCCCTCCTGAGGGTCACACCCCACCAATTGTGAAACACGGCATTAGACCATGCTGCCTCAGTTGAAAAAGAGATGAATTCTTGACTCCACTGCTATCAATGGAAATTTTGGCATTGACTTCAATGGATCCAGGGTTTCACGCAACGAATCTTAGGGAGACAGATGCAATTAGAGTGACCAGGACATTGGCATTAGAAATGTTGGTAACCCAGACCAGACTCTCTGGCCAGGATGCAGGATTTAAGATACCTGCTCTTGCAAAAAGTGCTGTCGGATCTTTATGTGTACAAGTGGTGAGGAGGACCCTCTGTTTCAGCTCTCATCTGAAAACAGGCACCTCCAGCAGTACAGAACCTCCATATTTGGGATAAGACTTTGGCTGCTTTCTGTAGTTCTTCCATCTTCCTCAGGCACTGTTTCTAAATGGCTGCTATTGATGTCAGGTGTGTGGACAGGGGAGGGTTGCTGACTCTGAGAAAAGATGGGGGGCCCTGAATAGTGTCCCCTTCTTGAATGAGTGTCTATCCTGAAAGCAGGAGATCAGTGTAGAACAGCCACTTTTTTTTTTTACCTTCTCACCACAAAACCTGTTGCCAGGGATTCTTCCTTAATCATTCCCCCCCTCCCCCAGCTTTCAACGTGCAAATATAATAATGGGGCTGCATGTGCTGAGGTAGAATTGTAATTTTCTCAGCTTGAGGAAAAGTCATGTTTCATTAAATGCACAAAGGTGAAGTGATTTTTCCTCCCTGGTCTCTTTTTTTATGTGCTTCAAGATTACCAGTTCTTGGCTAAAGGCCACCTCATTTCCTCGGAGAGCCTGCCACTGGACAACTTCAACCGCAGTCGAGACGCTCCCGTGTATTGCCTTCCTTTAGTTTTGTACTACTCCCATTGAAATCAGCTAGTAGTGATGTGTGCATTCTTGTGGCTAGAGCAAGAAAATGATGGGCGGGGGCGGCGGCTCCTGTGCTGTGCGTCCATCTGTCATTGACTTTGAGAACTTTTAGGTAAGTCAGGAATCCCTGAGTGAAATTCTGTGGCCTGTGTTATGCAGGAGGTCAGACTAGATAATTGTAATGACCTTTTCTGGCATTTAAAATCTGTGGAACTTGTCACCTCTCCATGCAGGGATGGTCTAGATGTACTTGGTTCTGCCTCAGCATGGGGGAGGGAAGAGGCTTGACTAGCTGACCTCTTGAGGTCCCTTCCAGCCCTACATTGCTATGATTCTATGCCTTGGTTTACCCCTCTGCAATTATGTTACAAAACTATTGCTACCTAGGACTTCCTGGTTGTCACTGTGGTGCATATCTTGATTACGCGGAACTTCACGGTGACAGCAGGGCTAGAACTAAAATCTGATCCTTCAACTCCAAAACACAGGGAGCTAATTGTGCAACCAATATGAGATACACAGTTGAACTGATCTGATTCCACTCAGTTGATGACAGCAGTACACATATATACAAGGCCATTACTTATCTATGTTATAAGGTGTTATAAGACTTATTTAAGGTTTATAAAATGGCTTGAGTCCCTCAGATGAAAGGTGCTAGAGAAGGACAAAGGATTGACTAGGAAACTTGAAATGGTGGGTGTAGGTTTTTGCATTTGAAAAGGTCAGGTTGGCTCCTGTGGTTGTCTTTGCTCCTTTCATGGGGCTGGAGGGAGCTGGGCTGTATTCCTCCTTCATTTTGCATCATGGATGAAAGCATTGCTTTCCTCAGATGGATCTAGGGGAAACCAGAGCTCTGTGCTTGTGAATGCAAATCCTAATAACATTGTTTCCTCAGCGGAGACACAGAAATACAATAAATAGTCCAGTACAGCCGAACCCTGCATAGGGAATCGGATCACTCCTCACACCTCATATGAGGGAGCCTGATTGGTTTGGTTTGGGGATGCGAAGTTCTCTGAGTTTCCATGGCTTGACCTCCACGGAACTGAAGTCAGACCAGGATGGAGAAAGCTTGAATGGGGCTTCCATCTACTAGGATTTCAGGTCCCTCTGGACACTGATCCCTTCCGTCCCCGCCTCCCCAGATGGGCTCCCATCTCCTCTAGGACTCTTGTCTTTCCTCTGTTTGAATCTTTAATATCCCTTCCTCCCACCCTGGCAACACTGCCTTTTCTGCTGCTGTTCAGCTGTGGCATTACAACTAACTGTGAGAGAGGAAAGTTCATCAACGGCTGCTGCTTAACCTGAAACTAAATTATCACTGGAGTTCAACATATAGTATCTGCTGAATCTGAGGAAATGGAAAACCCAGATCCTGACCTCCTGTGGACATTAAAGATGCGACGGCACTTCTAGCCAGGGAATGGTATTAGCCCCAGTATCCTGGCCGGTCTGAATACACTCTGCCTCATGACACCCCTTCCTTCATATACATTCAACTGGATGAATACTCCTTTTCACTTCTTACCCCCAAACTGCTGTGGATCACTGGATGCTCTTAAACAGCTGCTGTGTTTCACACCAGAGGCAGCTAGTAGGATTAGGTCATCTGTCTGTCCCTCGATGGATGGAGGGGCAGATAGACAGATCATTTCATCCACCCAATGAAAAAGAGCCCCATGCTACAGGTAGGCAGTTAAATGCTATGCATGAGCTCTGCCTTTTTCTGTGTGTATGAACAGCCTCTTGCACAACAGGATCCTGATCTTGGCTAGGGCCACCAGGCAATACTACACTACAAATAATAATAATGAAGATGATAAATTAAATAAATGGAAGTCTTTCCCATCAGCATTACACCGTATGTAGGGGAAGACCAACTTTTTGTTCGGTTTGTACAGCACCTGGCCCAATGAGGTCCTGGTCCACGACTGGGGCTCCTAGGTGCTAGGTAATATAAATGATAACAAATATGAAGTTCTTCCACAGTCCATTGTTCGCTTTTTATAACTCTGCTCCACTTGGGTCAGTCTTCACAGGGTCTTCCATAGGTGTAAGGGGCCTGATGTCCATTTACACCACGCTGGCATCAATTAGGTGCTGCGTGAGTGTAAATGAGAGTCAGGCCCCAGGCTTTTGCCATAGGGGTCAGAGTTGCTGCTGCTGCACTGAAGGCCACAGCCGTTTTTAGTTTTTAAATGTATAGGCTGGGTATCAAGTCAGGCCTCTTGTTCGCACCTCTGTGCATATAGAAGTCAGACAGTGCTTCTGATGTAACCCTGATGGGTGCCAGTGCACAAGAGGCAGTGTGACCTAGTGGACAGAGCATTGGACGGAGACTCAGAAGATCCAGGTTCTTATTCCTGCCTCTGCCACTGGCCTGCTGGGTGAAATTGGGGAAGTCACTTCACTTCTCTGTTCCTCGCTTTCCCCATCTGTAAAATGGAGATAATGATACTGCCCTCCCTTACAACATGCTTTGAGATATGGAGGAAGAGTTCTGTGTAAGAACCAGGTAGCATTATTAAGAGGCCTGATCTTCCTGGCCCTCAGCTCAGAGTTAGTCAAAGTGACTGGCTCATAGGCTGTGCCCCTCCAAAGCAGTAGTGAATGAGCAGGTTTCATCTAAATCTGACTGGGCATAGAGCCTCTAATAGCACGAATACCAAGCACTTGTAGATGTAGCTCTTTACGTCTTCACCATCCTGAGCTACTCATCCCCTGGCTCTCACAACACCTTCCAGGAGGGAGGTCAGCAAGGATCATTAGCCTCCTTGTAAGGACAGGGAAAATGAAGCACAGACATTCATGGTCTGATTTGCAAAGGTGCTGAACATTTGACTGCAGTGGGAGCTGTGTGTTCTCAGCATCCCTGAAAATCAAGCTATAAGTGAATTGCTCCAGGCCACATGGGAAATCATTGTCAAAACCAGGTGTAGAACTCAGGCGTTCCTGAATCCCAGGCCACTAGACCCCACTGCCTCTCCACCATACTGGGCTATTCTGTATGTGTAGTCGAGGCTCAGACTACAGTCTCTAAAATGGAATCAGTTAACTTTTGACTTTTAGTCCCTCTTTCCCGTGATTTCTCTCTGACTTTGTCCATTTATTCATTGGAATAGCTGGATTTTCTGGCTTCCTCAGAACTGGTCATATTTTATTTGTTGTTTTAGTTGTGAATGGCATCCCTGCTCACAATTGCCACTTCAGGAAATAATACACTGAATGAGTTATTGGGAATCACCTGGCTGGCTGCTGCTCAGGCAAGAGCAAAACTTGAAAACTGAACTCCAGGCTGTCCCTTGGGTGCTATTATCTGCCCTAGACTTGTTTTCCTAGGAGCAACTCTGCTATCGTATTCCATAGATTTTCAGTACCCCAAGTGCTCTGCATGGCTCTTAAGCTCCTTCATGCAATTAAAATTGGTCTTGTTAAGAGCCAGATGTGCCCATGAACTCCAAGGTAATCCATTTTTGGGCATGTGAGCATCAAAAGATGCAATGGAGCTTAAAGGGGGGGGGCTGTTGTAGCAACAGTGTCTAAGGGAGAGGGCACTTGCTGTGTTTTTAGAGGCTGCTTCGCTAAACTCATGACTTCTTGGCACCTGTGCTCAAGTGAAATGGAGCAACCAAAATTCAAGCCGGCGTGATGCCATCCTGACAGATGGGCACATGGGTAGGCAGCCAAGAGACGAGGTATGTGTATAGAGTACATTTATTGAGGGCAGGATTCCCAGGCGGGAAGGACCAAACAGCTGTTGAGGTGGCGCATATGTGCCTATAGTTAAAGGTATATGACATGACTGATCACAGTTCAGGCTGCTCTCACGGCCACTGCAAATGTTATCCCTAACGTTTCATCTTACTGATGGGTGCATAGCAGGCGGGGAGACGAATTCCAGCACAACCTCCCTCGCCTTTTCCTTCTTCGTTGGAGACCTCCAACCTAGGCATTTAAGAGGTGAGGCCCAGTCATGCAGCAGTGTCACCCTGACATAAAACTGGAGTAACACAATGATAAATCAGCCCCTTCACTTGATTTAGAGATGAATGGGGAGTTTTCTTCCTAACTTTGGCTTTTAAGTGTTGTGAAACATTTGGGATTTAATAGTCTTATTGCTCCCAGTTCCTTTGTGTTATACGCTCTCTTTTTACTTACAGACAGCATTTCTGTACCTCCTGTGAGGATATAGGGGTGTGAAAAAATAATTATTTCCATTTTTCCCCAGTAGAGAGGCTTCACTAGCAGGTGGGGTGCTCTGTCTGTCTTTTCAAGGTATTGCCAGAGGCTAGGGGATGTTCATTACATCCCTGCTGCTGTTAAATGTCCTTGAGTTCAGAGATGTCATAGGTTTCTTAGATGTGCTGCCACCACAGCCAAGTGTAAACAGCCACAAACTGGACACAGAAGGTCCTGTGGTGACTGGAGATGAGGCTGCTGTAAGTGGAGTGTCCCTGTTTGGGAGAGGGACACTTGTCTGCAACTGCACCACCTGGGGTTGTGAGCTTAGCAGCTTTCCCATGCTAAGCCAGGCTAGATCTGGCAGTACTTAGATGGGAAACCTTCAAGGAAAAACCCAGGCTCCTGCAGGAAGTGGAGGTGATGTTTTAGCAAAGGGCATTCTTCCCTCCTTACCATCTTTGCTTGGCTAGGAGACTGTGATCTTTCCTTTCAGCGTGAAAAAGGAAAAGCTGGAGAAAAGCTAGAGAGACCTTGCAATATGCCCAGAAGGTCAGCAAACCATGGCTGTCTTAGACTGAGAACTGAACTGAGTTCCAGAGTTGAGGTGTCTGCACTACAAACATTGCACTCTTTCACCTGTATGCATCTGAGGACTCTGTGTCAGTATCCCAGCTGATCTCAGTTGATGGTTTAAAGCACAGAGAGGTAGTGATGCCCACACCAAACAATAGATGGCTTTATAGATCAACACCGTAATCTTGAACTGCACCGTACAATCAGAGTATAGACAGTCCCTGTGCAAAACACTGCTAAGAAAATGGACCAGCTACATTCTGCGTTAGCTGTTTTTGAGCGGTCTAGAGCCGTGAAGAGGCACACTGCAGTGTCCCACAGTGGAAGTGGATAACTGGTGAGGTCTGTCACAACCTGGTCATGGCCCCCTGTCTGGATGGACAACAGTCTGTTGTGAGTGGAGTGGAGCCAATTGCAGGATCTCATGTGTTGATAATCACTGGTCCCTGTTTCCCTATTTGGGTCTGTGAGGTGCACTCTCAGGTGCAGATCCCCTATCTGACACCCCGTTTGGGGAGTGAGACCTTGCAGTCCAGCCACCTTGACCCCTAGTACAAGTGCTTCAGCCATCTCGAGTTGCTAAAACACATTCCCCCAGAGTCCACCTGGCTAGGGGAGTTCTGGTTTCTCAATTAATATATCAGGAAACACAGGAACACTGTCTTAACAGAGGAATTTTTTAACCACAGACACTTTACTCTTAACAAAGCACATTGGAGAGTTATAGATCTTTGTATAGCGAAGAGTCTTGAATGCAGCCTTCCACATCTGATCTCACTCCCCTAATGCCTTGGTTTGATCAGCATCCAGAGGCCAGGCAGCCCTTCCCGCTTTCCATCTCCTTAGTTTGATCTTCTGGCATGTGGCAGTGCAATGACCTCTTGCTCAGAGAAGCAGCCACGTTTTAAAACAATCTCTGTCTGCCTGTGCCCATGTGCTTTAGATGGAGGAAATATGGGTTCCAGACCCTACCCCCTCAGCTTCTGTGCAGAGAATCATTAAAAGTCAATAGCCCTGCTGGTAGAAAATCCACTGTTTTAGTAGGGGAAGAGTCATTCACTGTTGATGGCTCTAGATTATTCTGTGCCAGCTCCTCAGTTGCTCTGAGCCACAAAGGCGGCTACAATACGAAGTAGACCCCTGAAACAAAATGAGGTTCTCCAAGCAACATGGAGTTCACTATTAGACATAACACATACCCCCAATCTGTCATCAGCTGGACAAGGAACAGTCCAGTGAAGTTAGAAAAGGATTCTTAGCTACCACTGGTATCTAGATCTCCAGAAACAACCAGTCCTCTTCAGTTTGGTCAAAGACCTCACCAGGTTTTTATAGGGTGAGGAGTCCTTTTAGTGTCATTAAGATAAATGAGTTCTGAAAGCACTTGATGAAGGAGGGTATTGTTATCCTCATGTTACATATGGGGAAACTAAGGCACAGGGAGGGGAATGTGACTTGCCAAGGGTCACCCAGGAGATCAGAGCCAAAAATGGAATCCTGACTCCTGGAGGAGTGCCATACCCACTGGACAAACCCGCCTCTCCTATTATTGTGTATTATTGTATGTTTTTTGAATATTTATTGTTCCTGTTCTAGAAATGTTGTGGCAGAGTCACTGCAGCATGTCAATCAATACTACATTTCTATCTGGGGTTCTTACATGTTGCTATTGATGTAATGTCAAGGGAAGGAGGAGGGTCATGTGACTAGGCATCAAGAGAGGCAGGGTCTATTCCTAACTGTGCTGCTAACATGCTATGTGATCTTGAACAAATCACTCATTCTCTCTGTGTCTTAGTTTCCTCTTCTGTAAATGAGAGACACTGTAATGCTGTCTGCCTACCTCACAAGGGTATTGTGAGGCTTAATTAATTAATGTCTGTAATACACTTTGAGATCTCAGGTGGAAGGCACTGTAGAAGTGTGAAGTATGGTTACAATTAATTAACACTGGCAAAACACTTTTTACTTTTAGGCGATGCCTTTCCTTCCAGGAATACTTTACAAACTATGGCCTTGCTCCTGTGATCGGATCCACAGGCTTGGGTCCCTGAACTCCGTGAGGCTTCATAGGGGTGCACAGATCTGCTTGTGCAGATCCAGTTGCAGGATCAGATCCTGTATACACACGGCAGTATTGGAATGCACCAGCATCTGGGGTGAAGAGCACAGCTGACTAGCGTGCACCACAGTAGGGCAGGGGAGATTTCTTGTATAAAAAGTGCCCTGGAATCTTTCACAGACCTGGGAATACACTACTCATCTCACTGACCCAATGCATGGTCCTATTATTAGCATAAAGCAAAGTTACTGTGCCACACCACCACTCAATGATAAAATCACAGAACACTGGGAATGCATCCAGATAAGAAAGCACTGAGAAAAGCAATAGGTTGACGTCTTAGCCAGACACAGCGATTGGGCTGAAAGAGGCCCAACTGATCTCATCCTGGAGTAAACCCCATTGACATCAACAGAAACACATCTATTAGTGTAAGGGGAATCAGGCCTTCAAGACAGATGCTTGCATTTTACTCCTGGTTAGAGGTGTAAATCCAGAGCATCCGAAGTCCCCATACGGGGACTGAGCATGTGACAAAGACCCCAAGGAGGGGCTGGCAAAAAAGGAGCAGTGCAGGAGACTGAAACTGAGGGCGGGTCCATTGCTGTAGTGGTGCAAATAAGGCCAGCCCTCAGGGGTAATGTCTTGATTCTTGCAAGTGTGTCAATAATGGTTAGCAACCAAAGTGTGGGTGTGGGGGGGAACTACCCCCGCCACGCAGTGTGTAGAACGCAGGGGACTTGAGCACTAAACTAAAAGGGGCCGCTTGTCTGGTTGTGATCCGGAGTCACTCCACTTCAGGGCGGGGGGGGAAGGGGCGTCTACACTGTTGCAGTGGGGCCAGAGCCCCTCTGAGCAAAGCTGAGTTGGGCAGATCTGTGGCACCAGAGCGGGTCCCCGAGACCTTTTGCAGAAGGGGGGGGTCGTGGCCGGCCCATGCCCGGACTCGCACTATGCACCCCCCGCCGCACCCGTGAGCGCGAGGGGGCACGCGCCGCCGCAATCTCCCCTCGTGGCATTGTGGGATGAAACAAGATGTAGGCAGAGAAGCGCGAGGGGAGAACGCTCGTCGCTGTGGGCCGAGGCGGCGGCGCAGCCAATGGGCGCGGGCGGCTGGCTGGGCCACTGCAAGGGGCGGGGCGCCTATTTCAGCGCGAGGGAGGGGGCGGACGCTGGAGAGAGGGAGGCGGTCGGGCGCGCGGAGCCGGACGGAGCGCGAGCGCGGCTGGGCTGGGCAGGGAGCGGGGCAGCGGCTGCACGGAGCGGGGCACGGCAGCGAGCGGCGCGGGCGGGCGCGTGCGTGCGTGCGGCGGAGGCGCTTCGGGTCCGTTTGCCGGTGATTCCCACGGGGCAGGTGAGCGGCGCGGGCGGGTGTCCCCCCTTCCCCCCGGCTTGGTGCCTTCAGGAGTAGGGCCCCCCCCCCCCGGGTGGCTGCAGCTGCGGGCTGCAAAGCGGCGTGAATTGCCCGGGGGGGGGCTGCTGCACCGCCCTCCTCTCTCCAGCCCCGCAGCGCCCCCCGCCTTCATTCCAGCAGCGGGCCCCCTTCCACTGTTGCACCCCCCCAAAGTTACCCCTCTGCGCAGCCCCGGCCAGTGAGATCGGGGCGGCAGCTCCCCCTCCCCCCCGGCCTGGCCTTCCCACTGCATCCTCGCACCCCCCTTCTCCCCCCCCGGCAAGGGCAACTCCGGCCCCCCCCACCCGCGGGGCGCGTGGGTGAAGGTCACCCCTTGTCCCCAGAGCCCTGCCTGTCTTTGTGCGCTGGGCCCCTCTGCAGAGCGGCCAGGCTGCGGGGGGACATGCCCTCCTGGGCTGGTGGAAGGGGCTGCTGGGGACCCGCCTGGTCTCCGTCTGTTGGGGGTGCAGAGGCAGGTCCCCTGTGTAGGAAAAGCCCCATGGCCTGTCTGGTGCGGGCCGTTCATTCAGGGATGAATTTGTCCCCCGACAGCTGGAGGGTCCATTTCTGCCTTTGCAGTCGGTCTCTCTCGCCCGGCCTGGCTTGGTGGCTGGTCACCCTATGAAGTGCAGCAGCCCCCAAGCCTTCTGGGGCAGGGAGGGAGGAAAACGTCTATGGCCCTTTTCTGGGCAGGCCAGGGGAGTTGGTGGGGTGTGGTGGTGTTAAGGCCCAGCCCTGTGGCTAGGGGAGGAGCGGCTGCTCTGATCTGCAGGTGGAGTCGCTGCGCTTGGCGATGCCAAGGAGAATGATGTTTGGTCTCTGAGCGCTACTCCCTAACCTGTTCAGTGCTTCTCCCCTCCCCTTTCCAGACAGCAGCCTGGCTGCGGCAGCCTCACTCAGCTGCTGTCGTGACCAGGGAGGCTGTGTCCAGGAGACAGGACGGCATGGCTCAAAGGGGGGTGGGAGCTGGGTGGGGAAAGGAGACCTCTACACCCTTAGCAGAAGGGGGTGGCTTTCTGTTGTTTCACCACTAGTGTGACTAGTGCTGGGCCAGCACCGCTCTGTGCTAGAAGACCAGGAAGGAAGGAGCTTCCTGCAGGTCTCACTGACACTCATGTAATTACAGATGCCCTCTGAATTGACTCTTAAAGTAGCGACAGGTGGCTTGTTTCTTGGTGCTTGGCTGTTTCTCTAAGGCTTTCCTTTGTGGTTGTTGACATACTCGAAGCTCCAAATCCTCCCCCCTCCTGCTAAATGGTGGCTTAAACTGCAATCATGGGGAGCGGGGGAGGCATATGTGGCTGGTTTCCTAAAAACTTACAAATGCACGTGCTCTGTCCTGGCATTCTAGATGAGTCCCCATCCGCCTCCTTTCATGATATTAGTCAATAGCAATGCTCATTTAAGCCCTGTATCTAAAATGTATAAATTAGGGAACCATATAAGTCTTCAACTGGGGGCAGAGTAAAGAATTGAAGTATTGTAACCATAGAGCTGTTATGTAACTGGATTATTTTTTCCTCTTTGGATAGCAGGCTCCTTTAGTTGCTATAACAAAGCTACTCCTTCAGTTTTTTTTGGCACTGCTCCAGGAAATAATCATTGTAGCAGACTTTCTCCTTACTGGAGCTAAACATGTATGGTTTCCCTATCTCAAAACATATATAGCTAGTATTATAGCTCAAGATCTACTAATCCTTGTTAGAATCCTTTGCTTTCTCTGCTGTGAAAAGGTTACTTTCTTAAAACTAAGTAACTTTGTGGTGATCATATGTTAATGTGAAATATGATAACCACCAGAAATGGGCATAATCTGGATAGATGCCTTTCACTTACATAGTCCCTCAAGTGAAGGCCCTAAACTGTTTAGATAGTGGGTCTGATTCTCCAGTTGTTCCACCAAAATAACAGTGGAGAACTTAGTTCAAAGTGACTGTATGTTGTTCATTTGCTAGCCGAAATGGGTCCGACATCAAAAGTACTAATCAACACAAGGCCGCTTGTAACTCAGGCAAAATTCACATGCTTGTTTTAGTGGGAATTAAACATTTAATAGTAACTTTCAGCTGACCTACAACCTGCATATAAAATTAGCTTCAACTAGTGGATGTGCCCCTGGCAGGGCATCTGAGACTTACATACAGGTGGCTCAACACTGACTAGCATGAAACTCCCTAACTAGCTTAGCAGAGGGAAGGAGATTAAACACCCTGCTCAGATACGCCACAGTTCAGGCTCGTAGAAGGTCTCAGGTGAGCTCTCATCTCAGAAGAGACAGCAGAACTTGTAACTCCAACGTCCCAATATTGCACTTGTGTGCCGTGCATGAGACACAAGCAAAATTGCTTAGATTTCATTCACACTGAGCAAAGTGCAAAAGGGGAATCCATGACACTGAGGTAAAGGAGATCCGAAATGCTCGGTCTGAACGAGCAAGAACAGCTGACCTTATATTTCAAGGGACTGTACACACACCTGGGTGAACTACTAAACACTTCTGCCACTATATCCATTGAACACATTCACCTACAATCCATGTGGAGACAAACCTAATCTGGGGGCTGCTGTTGGTAGAGCCACATTAATGCCCCAATCCATTGGCTATGCCTTTAGCCATTGCTTATTGATTTGTAGGACTGCTGTCTCTGTAATTTACAGGAGTCGACAATCTCTGCAGAGGATTTATGGGCTTTTTAAAGCGAAAAATGTGTGTACAGGCGGTGATACTTGGCTATCTCTAGTCTAATCGCTAAGTGGTTCTGAGGGTGGCTTCCTATATGACAGCATTGCATATCCTAGGGTTACTGAGCAGTGGGCAAGATAGGTGTTTGGTGTAACCCACAGTATAAGTACAGAACTCTGTGTATCCAGAATTGTTACATTATGTAGACTGTGTATTCCAATGCATGAAAGAACTGTAGCCTAATTCCTATGGGCACATCTTATTGCTTTATGTTCTGCCTTAGGTTCACAATGTCTGACAGAAAGGCTGTGATCAAGAATGCAGACATGTCTGAGGACATGCAGCAGGATGCTGTAGATTGTGCTACACAGGCAATGGAGAAGTACAACATAGAGAAAGACATTGCAGCATATATAAAGAAGGTATTACGGGGTGCTATAAAATGGCATAGTGTTCGTTGGAACATGTTGACTATTTTAAGTACTTATTTGGCCCTCATCATCGTAGTGCTGGAGTGCCTCACAACACCCCGGAGAGGTGGGGCAGTGCTGTTAGTGCCCATCTGAGAAGCAGAGATGAGGCACAGGTTCTATGACTTGAACAAGATCACACAGGCAGTCAGAGGTAGCGAGAGAATGGAAAATCTGAGTTCAAAGTCCTCAGCTTGCACCCTACCCAATGGACTATTCTTCCTGGCTAGCCAAGCTAGTTGCAGTTTACCTTAAGAGCTGACTTAATGTACCAGTGCATTGTTGCTCTGTCACTGCAATCTTCTGAAATCCTTGGAAGACGTGACTTGACTTAAAGGCCATATGGCTACTGTAGTGTTTTTAAAAATAAATGAAAATCAACAACCCATCTAGTTAAGTGCTACTTACTTTCCTCTACTTGGCATTTCTAGGCTAAATAAAACTCCCATTTCCTATCTCTTCTCCCCCCTCCCCTCCAGGTCTTCTCTACCTATTGATACATCCTTAACACTATATGGGTTTTTTTTTAAAGTTTTGAGCAGCAGTTCTAATTGATTCACGCCTCACATCTGTCTGAACTCTTCACCTGGCTTTATCACAGGAAACCCAAAGATGACCGTAACAGAATGATCAGTATTCTATAGTTTGTTGACCTGCATTTGATGGCATCTTGTGCATAGTTGGTACCCCCTGTTTGTGTAAGCCCCTCACACAGCAATGAGGGAGAGAGAGCACTTAGCAGAAACAAGAGGAAAATGTGGTTATGAAACCAAAACTAAGCAGGGGGTCTTGAGACGGCTAAATTCTAATTCAAGTTGAAATTAGATTGTTTCAACTCCCTGAGATCCTCCTTCATACTTTTCTTAAAATCTGGCCTAAGTCAAAGTGACCAATCCAGAAGTGTCTTGGGGCAAGGCGCTCAACAGTAGAGGGAATGGAATACAACATAAGACAACTAAAACGCAAAGAAAATGGTTTGTTTCATATGTGCTTCCTTTCCTGATAATAAAGGAAATGGTTTACTGTACAATCCCTGCTAATGGAAGAAAGGTTACCTGCAGAGTACTTAAATGATCTTTTTTGTTCTTGTTGCCTTGCTGCTTTCTGATGTGTAAAGAGTCTGAGGCTTTCTAACTTTTTTTCCTGCTTGGTTTTTATTTATTTTTTTTTAAATTTGGAAAGTGGAGTCTGATATTTCCCTGGTTTTGCCCAAGGATTGGGCCTTGGGAAATGCATATTAACTGAAGGGATGAGAACTCTGTCCTTACCAGAAACCCTTCTTTCCCAATTGCTAAATTGGTTAAACTGTTTATCCCTATGAGCCGCTACTTTGCTTGTTCAGACTTCACTGAAGTCTCTCCAGAGCAGACAATATGGGAATTTCTCTGCTTGGTCACATACTGAAGTCTCCTCTTCTGCTTCTTTGTGCAAATGCCTGGAGCCCAACTTTTTCCGAGACACCTTTGAGATCTAATGGCTTGCTAGAACAAGCATTCCAAAATCCTGTGTTTCTAAGAGTCTGCTTGGAATAGGAGGGGATAAATAGTTTTGGGGAACAACTGGCCTACATATGTGGCTTGAATTCCACCGTACCACGGGGACCTCTTAAAATTTGCAGTTATGGCCTGTAGCTTGTGTATAAATCACTCATGAGTACATGGCATGGGATCTCTTCTACACTCCAGTGCAGACCTTCTGTCTCGTGCTAATTAGCACATCGGTAATGTAGTGCTATCCTACACCCACCTCTGTTGTCTTTAGATCTCCATTGCATTTGTCTCTAACAGTAACCAGTTAATGTGTATTTCAAACTGTTCTGGTGTGGGCTTTCTTGGTCTTAACTAGTGTACTCTCTCTTCCTTTAGGAATTTGACAAGAAATACAACCCTACTTGGCACTGCATTGTTGGCAGAAATTTTGGCAGCTATGTAACACATGAGACAAAGCACTTCATCTATTTTTACTTGGGTCAGGTCGCAATTCTTCTGTTCAAGTCTGGATAGGAGGGATGAGCCAGTGAAATTTGGACTGTAATGCACTGATGGCTGAAGCCAAGATTCCCTTTAATATGGCTGTGCCGCTGCATGGACTGTATACTATATTTAATGTGTATATGTTGCAGTAAAATCTTCTGTTTAGTTGCCTGGGAAGAAGGCGGCTTTTTTGTTACTGCTTTTTTTTTTTTTTTTTTTTTTTTTTTTTTTTTGAGTTGTATTGCACTAGGAAAACTGTAAATGCTTAAACAATGGCCTTTAAGTGGGAAGAAATAAAACTGTTCCACAAACAGCTCCGTCAGTGGTAACCTTCTCTTTGGTAAGGCTGGGAAAACATTTTTTTGTTTAGTAGACCAAAAAGATCTTATTGAGTTCATAGTAAATACTCTTGTTAGACTGTTTAACCTTCTCTCTGTGTGTGTATATGGAGGAGCTTTAACTTTCCTTTCCAGTTTTTGTCTTTGGGGTAGATGTGGGAGCTGTGTTAATTTGGCTTTCCTGGTAAGCTCTGCAGTTGGTGGGGAGAAAGGTATTAAATACCTGTGTAAATTAGCAGGGAGGCTTTTTAACAAGGCTTTCTTTCCAAATATATACCCCGTCTTGGGACTGCATGGCAAATCATACTACTGGCCCTTGATGTTTTCTGTAGAAGTGCCCACACCACTGCCCTTAGAGCAGCCTACATTAATCGTCTAAACTCACAGAAACGTAACCTAGCCTGGAACTTATTAAATGTTCCCCCTAAATTATTTGCCTTCTGCAGGAGGAAGGATCTCCTGGCCTCTGCTGCTTGGTGGTGGGGTGATCCAGAAGTTGCTGCCACTGAGACGAGCGCTCTTAGGCCATCTGGTCTCTGCTCCAAAATGAACTAGAAAATTAAATTTAGGGACTGACACCAGAATCTGGAAGACTTAATTTGGCATTTTCTTATCCAGACAACACTGCTTTAATTCAAGTCTTTCCATAAAATAACCTAGTCATCTGGAAGACTTATAGATGGCCTCTGTTTCTGCTGTAGTTGATGGAGCCTATCTGCCAGGAATAGCTTCTGTGTTCCAAATCACTCTCCTCTTCTTGACAGAAGCTCGAGTTACACATGCTGTTTTGTGAGGGGAAACCTGTGAACATATTCTCTCAAGCCAGAATGCTATCTCCAATAGGTTCAACAGTATTGCTGTCTTAATGTGTAGTAACTTCTAGGTCAAATTGCAAGAAGGTTCTTTTGGATCATCCTGGGGTGCTGGTTCTCCCTCTGCTGTGCCTCCTCCCCCACCAAAAAAACCCCACCCCAAAACACCTTACCTGTGTCAGCTTCTACAAAAACTTTCTTTGTAGTAAGAGCCTATTTGGTGGGCAAAATTTCTAGAACTTGAATGAGTTCTCCTCTAGGGCTGGGTGATTCCTAACTCTCCAGATGAACTAAATTGATTGTTGAAAGTAACATGGCATTGCTTTTTGTTCACTGTCTTGGGAGAGGGGAGAAAGTGTCGCTATTAATTGTGAAACAATTTAATGACCCAGACTGATTACTTCCTGAAGTAAAAGTCTTTGTGTCTGTAGACTGTGCAAAATCCAAAGTATGCCTACCTTTATAATATTGATAGAATCATGTTGTAACTAGACAGGATGTGGTGTCATAACTTATTTCATGCTGGCAGAAAACTTCCGGTCTGGGAGTGAGGTGCCTTCGACTAACTAGGGCACTCTGGCAATCTTGTCAATACAGAATGCCACTCTTGGTCTAAAGGTGAATGTGTGTTTGTTTTGCAAGCATGAGTCTGATGTGAACCTGTTCACACTCTTCTGTGGAGCAAGGTATGTTCCTGTCATAACTGCAACTGCTCAAATACCTTTTTATTTTTCAAACATTAAAGGTGAATTGACACATTTAAAAAGCTTCTAGTTTTTTTTTCATACCAGACTTGCAAAGTGAAAACAATACATCCCTGCTTAAACATTTGGTAGTTCTGTCTCTTAAAGTGGAAGGACCCAAACAGGGAACCATCCAAATTGGCTATGTTCTTTGTAACATTTAATATTAATGTTTCTGTATCTACTGATCCCTGTAGCTCGGGCAACACAATACCGTACTGTTGCAAGCTTGATTCTCCAGCTCACCGGGTTTGCTGCTGACCTTAAGATGTTTCTCACTGAAGTGAGTTTATACCCTCTTCCAGAATGTCACTTGACCTAGTCCTGAGATGACCTGGGTCAGGGTCCTAATTGGATGCTGTCTGGCATTGGTATTCCAGACTTGCTAATTGTAAAACCACTTAATGACCATCCTAAACTGCTTGCAGCAGACTACTCTGATGTAGCAACTATTTCATTAGTTCCGACAACTGATCAAGCCTTTTGGAGTGTTAACCCTTCCAAACAATTCCAGGCTCCTTCGTGGATTTGCTTGTTAGATAAACAGGGTTTCTCAAGGACAGTTGAACTTCTGTCCGAAAAGGTAATCTGAGTTGTGAGATCTTAGACTTACAAATTTAAAGAGTGAATGGGCAATCATGTAACTTGAAATCAGTGGTTGCCTGGAGGGATTGGCTTTAAAAACCAAACAATCCACATTAAGGGGGGAGGAAACAAGTCTCTCAGGAAGGCTTAATTTGTTTTTAAAATATGGCTCTTAAGTCTTACATTTCTATGGGCAGGATTCTATTCCAGAGCTTCCGGCCCTCTGGCTGTAAGGGATCTCATCTTGAAGGACTCTCATGGGCAACCCCTAACCCCCATTCCATTTGAGGTCACAAACACGTTTGTAGCACCTACATTTTACAGCACTTCCATATGTAAAAATAGCTGTGTCTTAAGCACTGGAAATCAGGAGAAGCAGCACTATATGGAACACCAGTAGGCCATAGACTTCAATGTGGAAAAGTTCTCCCCTCCCCAAACTACTATACAACAGCTCTAAGTGCACAGAGATAGAAAGAGCTTGGCTAAAGCAAGTGTGTGACTGCTCCTCATGCTGAAGGATTTATATACCCGCAATAGATCTTGCCTGTCACGAGGTGGAATGCTAGCTTGCGGCAGATAGAAGTGATACTCTCTCCCTTCAAGATGTGCTGCTCCTCTTGGAATGGCCTAAATGACACTTTCCACAGGGAAGGAAGGTCCTGGGGCAGAAAGTACAGCCATGTGAATCTGGCCCTGGGTGTTCTAAACTGCACCCAATCACAAACTTCCAGTGTAACTTTAAAGAAAACTCTTTACCCCTCAGTTGCAAAAGAAAGAGACTATTTAGGTTGTCAGGGCTGGTGGGAGGCTTAATGATGCTGAGTATTGCAAGAAAGTGCTTCTGCTGTAGGATTTCCACTTCTTAGTTTCCAAATGAACGCCTCAGTGGGCTTTACTCCTATGACTTCACGTGGGAAACTTCCGTGCCACTCTTATCTACGCTGGGAATGCCACTTGAATTAGCAGTTACATAGGCTCCAAACCTGCTGTGAAAGGAAAACCTCCAGGGATAGACTTTAATGTACAAAACATAAGCCACCAATTATTGTATAGATCAGTACTATATTGGGCTAAACTCAATCCTCCCCTTGGAAATCAGGAAACTTGAACAGTTCTATCAACTCTTAAAAAAAAAAAAAAAAAAAAAATCTGGTGGAGAAAGTGGATTTGTCTAAATCTTTTTCCCATCAAATTCAGGGTTCCCCTACTTGCATATGTTGTTAAAAGGATAGCCCTCTGACTTCCAAGGAGTTTGGATCAGGCCTTCATTAGAGGAGGTAGGGAAAATTAAGGGGGGAGGGGAGTGACGCTGGTTTGGCCACCAGCCCAGTTCGTGTAGTGATGTGACTTTCATGATGGAGTCTGATTCCCACCCGCTCTCAGCTTTCACTTTACACAATTCTTTCTACTGCTTAAGCTACAGCAGTAATTGCCCCCCTGGAAACAGACTTTCTGAAACTGGTTCTGAGAGATGTGAAGTCCCCTTACCCCATCACCTCCCTGGGATGTTAACTTTACAGCTGCCTCATGACACTGTCAAGCTCTGCCTTTTGTTGGTGTTGAGCCCCCGCCATGCCCATTGATTTCTATGAGTTTGGGTGCCCTGTGCCTTTAGAAATTAACCCTAAATGTTCGTTTCAGTGCTGATTAATTCACCTGTGTGAGTGGGGAAGAGGGACTTGCTGCAGGAGGAGAGATGCAGAAAAGGGGAAAAACCAAGGCACAGAAGAATGGGAAAAGAAGAGAAGAACAGGGCAGTAGTAGCAATGGTCAGTCATAGAGCTGAGCAGATTTTCCCACTGATATTGACTGAGATGATAAATCACTCCTAAAGCTTCTACCCCTCTCCCCCCAATGGCCTGGATCTTAGTACAAATCTGCTGATACAGTGAGAGATCTCCTGTAATGAAAGGTTGTACACAGCCCGACATTTATGCCCAAGGATTGTAATTGGGAGGCATGTGGCCCTTTGTAAAATTAATTTGACACCCTTGCACTAGAGTTTCCCTTTAAACTCTCGAGTTTCTTGTTGATCCCTGAAGAGCGAACATGAATGAATAGGTCTCTGCCTGCCTTTTTACAGTCATTCTGTGCAGCTTTTTCACTTCTGCCTGGACTGTTGTGGCTGGACGTTCATGTTTTGTGCCCGCTCCTGTGTGTGGTTTGAAAAGGAGGGGTGCTGAAGTTTAATCAGAAGTGTGCCATGCACTCAACCTCACCCTGAACCCTCCCGCCTTCTATTTATGGCACAGAACCTTGATATCAAAAGTGAAATGAGGACAGAATATGTTATATGTGGTTGTAAGCTAGGCTGCATTCAATTTCTCACGCTTCCCAAGTTGATCTAGTTCTGTGCACAGTGTTCCTGCCAGAGATTGTCTTATGAAAATAAAACTTGGCTAAGTTGTAAAGGGGCTGAAAGGGTGTTTTATGCTGACTACGTGGGGTGTGTTTAATTAAGAATATTTGCTGTGGGATCTCTCTCTTTTTAGGGGTCAGGGACAAGAGTAACGAGAAGCTGGATATCTGTCCGATTTCCGAGAAGAAAAGACCAGGAATTCAGGTTCATAAATTAATATGTTAATGATCAGGTGTGCTGAATGATATATTGTCTCTTCTTCTCTGTGCCCACCCAGGCTGAACTTACAAATAAATTAATCTGACCTCAGATGATCTGATCTTAATTAACTGAGGGCCAATATTGAAGTGTCTTAACAATAAGCAACAGAGGTCAATAATAAAGGGTAGATTACAATCCCGTTACACTGAGCAATGCTGTGCTCTTTAAGTGATCCCATTGACCCACGGAGCATGTGTACTGCACCTCGGCTGATTTAAAACCAATCAGTGTAGCCTGCTGTCCCATGCCCCTGATGCCCACGGAGCACCAACAGAGCTCCCGCTCAGGAACTGGATTTCCGCTTCAGGCTTCCCAAGCTCACACACTAAGCAGCCGCTCTGCCACCTCTCTGCTTTGCTTGCCCAGCAGAAGATGAGCCCTAGCATTTGTCCCAAGAATCTCCCTTGTGGGGCAAAAAGCCTAGATCCCACTTCCGGATTGGAAGTTTGAAGCAGTTCGGTAATGTGGGGCTAATGGGAGGAGAGTCTCAGTGAATCTGAGCATTTCTCCAGCTCGTATTTCTTGGTCCATCATAGATCTCCTTGTAATATGCATTGTAACCCCTCGGGCCTGGGTGCAGGCCTTCCCCAATCAGCCCCCTGCTTCCCACCAATGTCATGAAAACTTTATCACTAGGTGCAGCTGCCACATTCCTTATTTCTTCCCCTTCCCGCACCAGTAGCAACGGTATCCTTTCATTTTTTTCATTCCCTCTATTGGAGGCAAGTCCCAGTGGCAGATTTACAGCTGTTGCCCAGCAATCTGGGTTACAGAACGCCTCCCTTCCTGTATCTCCTGCTAGGCCCTGCTCCCCAGCTCACCCCAGCCTGCAGCGTTACAAGCGTTCCCCACATTTTTCTCCTCGCTTGCATGCTATTTAGGGAGGACTAAAAAAGCAAGTATAAACTGTATAAAAACACCCCTGTTGGAGTGTCCTTTTGGAATGTAAATATGTGTGCCGCCTTTGTTTTCCTCTAACTTTCCTCCCTCTCACTTGTCTATGAATTGAATGATTTCAGGAGTGGGAGGAGCTCTCTAAGAGTCGCTATGTGTCCTGACACTGTTTATGGCTCATCAAAATATCCAAGGAATTCGCCACAGCAATTCCTAGCTCCCATTCTTCCTGAACGTCCTTAGCTTCATTTAAAGCCAGCTTTCATTCCTGCTGCCACAGCGTCCAATTATAAGACTCAACATTTATACTGTGGTTTCCGTCCTGACAGCATTTTGCAAGCATTAATCAAGCAGTCTATTTATTCTTATAATCTGTATTAGTAAATTCCAACCCCCCCTCCCAAGCCTTATATTAATTAAGGTGTAGGCAGCCGTAGTTATAATAGATGATCAGGAGTGTTTTCTAGACATTTGAGCACAGTGCTGGGAGCTAAGAACTTTTAGAACCCAAAGTCAAAGATGGCAAATAGCTGTTAGATCTTCCTATGCTGGATTAGCTTCTGAGCTCCAATTCTTGCTTTGATACCAACTCCTCTTATAGCCTTGGAAACGTCTTTCAGCCTTTGCTATGATTGTTGAACGTTCCTACCCTTCTCAGGGCCCCATTGTGCTAGTACTGGGCATGGGGAGAAACAGTCCCTGCGCTGAAGAATAACCAATCTGTGTGGACAGAACAGAGGCCCAGTGAGTTGCCCACAACACCTTTGCAGTTCAGGGGGAGAGCTGGGATTAGACCCCAAGTTGTCTTGGTTCTACTCTAATGTTCAGTTCACAGACCAACACAGCCTCCATTTCCCCATCCATGAAATGGAGCTAATGGTTCTTAGCTACCTTATTGAGGTGTTGTGAGGTCTACACACAAAAGTTGTACTGCTTTATCTATGCTGGTATATCTAAAGTGGTGCAGCTTCCCTACTGTCCCCATACTTATACTAGTAGAAAGCTGTCTTATTCTGGTTTAGCTATAGTAGGAGAAGGGAATAAGCTATAAGGCACCTTTCTCCTGCTATAACTGTGTTCACATTTGTGTGGGAAGTTGTATCAGTTTAACGGTTTGTGTAGAAAAACCACCCCGCTACCAAAATTATAAAACCAGCATGAAAAGCATGTGTAGACCAGGCCTTGGTTAGTGCTCGAAATTCTGCCCCCATTGATACCAGTATAAATGAAGAGGAACTCTGCTGGCTTCGGTGGAGTTACTCTGGATTGATGCTGATGTTCAAAAGAGCAGAATGTGGCCCAGCTTTAAAGAGGTGAAGCGAGACGAAACACTAGGCGCCACTATTAATAACCACATGTAGCAATCATTGTTCCCTGCCAGCCACACACAAAATTCTCCTACCAATGAAATGACTCTGCAAAGTCAAAACTAAATTAAATTACAAACATTGGCTCTTTACCACTAAATATCAAGGTTAAGCAGATTTATGCCGAGCCATGATAATGTAAATGGAAATAGTTTAGCTGGCAGAGTGGGATGTTTCAAGAGGATGTTCAATAAACAGAGATCTAACGTGATACTCCATAAAGAGGATCAGAGGAGCTGAAATACCATGTTAAACAGATGTTTTGCACTTGGCAAGGTGCTAAGCATTTGATTACACTTTTTAAAAAATGGAATGTTTAATATCATGCCCAGCTAGTCAGAACACTTACCAGTCAGCTAGCCCTGATGCATGTAATGTGGGGGAGCGCTGTGCTGGTGAGAAATCTGCTGCGGGCTGATAAAAGTCCAGCCATTCTTATGTCTTCACTGCAGAGATAACTCTGGTGACTGGCACCTGGGTGTGAGCAGCTATTTTGCAAAGCCCTACTTATTGCGCAATACTGGGTCCTCACTGGTGCTGCACTCCCCCATGTGTTTCACTAGGCTGCTAGGGATATATCCCGTGACTCTTTGTGCTACAGTGAAGTGAACTGCTCCACAATTCCT
>ML675623.1:14007730-14096583 GCA_007922155.1 Mesoclemmys tuberculata
AAGACAGAGGAGGATTATCAGTGTTTTAGTGCTTTAGCCTGCATCCTCATTGAAAAGTGGGGGAGGTTACCAGCCTGTATGAAAGCTTCACCACTTTTAGTCTATAATGCAGGACAAACCAGCTAGCCCAGGCTGAACACACCACCACACTTGGATGAGGTTTTGTGTGTGGATGGGAGGGGGTGACACATTCCCCAGGATATTGAATTCGGACTATTGAACAGCTATGTCCCCTTAATTCTCTATGCTGGGATGTCTTTACACGGCTTTACTGCCACAATAGCCACACTTGGCCTGCTCACATATGGCCTCCAGCATGTAATTTGCTCCCATCTACACCATATTGAGAGCTACTAGCTAGCTGCTCATACATTTCTTACAAGGCAACACCCACATATGCCCAGTCCCAGCCTTGTTCCAACACTTGTTAATGATTAGGCACCAGCCTGTCACCCGAAATACAGATTCCCAAACACTTCAGTCCAAACACACAGGTTTAGCTAAAACAATAAAACAAGTTTTTTAACTAGAGAAAGAGAGATTTGAAGTGATCACAAGTGATAAGGCATATGAATCAGAATTGATTACAAAAGAAATAAAAAGATAAAACTGCAAGCGAATACCTAAATGAACTTAAAAGCAAAATGTCTCGCTCACCATCAGCCGTAACAGTTCACAGGCTGGATTTCCTTTCAGCCAGGGACCCCTATCCAGTTCAGCGTTCTTCAGGTATTTGTTGATGTCCTGAGCAGAGAGAAGGAAGGAAGAGAGGGGTGATGTGGAGGTCATTGTCTCTCTCTCAGAATTACCCCCTTGCCAGGGTGTAGACAAACAGTCCTCTTGTGGATGGCCGGTTAAGCAGGTAATGGCCTGTTAGCACCTTGCTGGCATGCTAGCGTGTCTTTGTCTTTGAGAAATTGGTTTGTGGGCATTACTCAGAACCACAACATATTTCAGTAACAATCATATAGCAAAATCTCGTAATTTTACATGCAGTGTTGTTACACACATTTCAACAGGGTAATACTATTCAGCAGATTATGAGTTTTCAGAGGATATCTCACAAGGCATATTTTGTACAAAATATATCATAACCATACAAAAGTGGTGATGAACATGGGGTACAGGCTGTCACAGGGAGTCAGAGCTCAATACCTGAATAAGATCCTGAGTTTAGTGAAGACATACATTCTAGGTTCAGTCACTATGCTTGACTGATTTATCTCCACTTGCACCAGCAAATCAAAGTAGAATGGCAGCAATCTTACGCACATAGAAAGGGAAGAAAAGATTTGTAGCCCATAGATTTGTTTGCCCCTATTTTTTGGCACTGAAAAACAATAGTTATAGAATCAAATGCAAATAGATTTACATTTTTGGAAAATTGCTGAAATTCTGCAGACGAAAATACTCAGAAAATACCCACACAAGTATGTTGCTTCTATCCAAAGTCTATTCAGTAGAACCAGTCAGGAAATTATTTATTTTTGCCACACAAAAAATTTCAATTCAAACAAATTTTTGTTTCATTTTCACTGATAATTTTCTTGGGCTTTTTTGATTTCCATCAAAAACCTGAAAAATTTCAGTTTAAAGCCAAAGTGTTTCAGATGCAGAATTTTTTTTTTCAGTGAAATCCCCAAACCTCTTTCTGAGAACAGAAATGTTTTAGTGAAAATGTTTGTTTTGTCAAGAAAGCCACTGTCCAGCAGAATAACATGCCAATGGAAAATTTTCAGCTAACTGTGCTATTCAGTGATCCAGGCATCATAGATCTAGCCAAGCAGCTCTGCTTGGCCACCCACCAGACTGCCATGAGGGATCCAGCTGTTGAATTTCCAGGAGATTTAACCTCTGGAGTCTGAACCGAGTCTGAGCACTGCTCCTGATTTGGGATCCATTGGTGCATGCTCATAGTGCAGATCCTCTGTGTAGCACCTGCTCCTGAGAGCTGAGACCTCATGGTCCAACTTCCCAACCCCTGAGGCCAGTGCTGACCCCTTAGGCTCTCCCATAGCTCCAACACACCCTCTCCCAGAACTCCAGCCACGTGAGTGTTCTGGATCCACTGCTTAAATCTTCAAAGGGGCACATGGGAGGTGTAACATACATACATGCAGATTTGGCACAATATTCTGAAACACCATTGCTCTTTCTTTAATAGCACAAGAAATGCACAGATTTTAAAAAAATAAGAAACCATACACATTTCCCTGCCTCAGTTTCCTCACCACTCTGGAGCATTTTTTGGGATGGGTTCTGGGTCATCTGAGTGTGTCCTGGACCCTTCTGCTACAGCTCATGTCTTGACTTCTGAACCATCTCTTCCTCTTGCTTCTTCTAACTTCTTCAGCTAAACCATCCCCACACCCACTACGAAAATATGTCGGTCTCTTCCCCTCTTGCCTAAAGCTTTCTTGTGTGACTCTCTGAGTCTTCCCCTTGTCAGTCCTTTTTAAATCCCTGTTTTGTCACCTGTTTTTTTCTCTTGTTTGGGAATTTTCCATTTTCCAAACACCGGCAGACAAGTAGAATAAAACTGGTTCTCCTAGCTTCTGCTAACCCATGGTCCCAAGCTGCTTCCACCTGAATAGGCGGTCATTGAGTTATAGCGACCCCCCCTCTTCCCACACTAATGCACCTGGCCTGGAAGGGACGTGACACAACCTTTGGCAGAATCCACCTACACAGAGAGCTATTCAGCCATACTGCACTTTTCATTAGAACAACTTCACAACATCAACTTGAATTCATAAACTGCACAGACAGATTCTCCAAACCGTGACACCTCGTGAAGTGGATTTTGGTAGATTTCCATCTAGAGCCACAGGTTTTCACCTGGCAAAACCACCCCCAGAATTGGACATCTTCAGAGGGAGGCCAAGATATGATGCATCGGGGAGCTGGATGCTTCACTCAACCTCTAATGGTGGTTCCCTCAGGAGACGCACCCTGTTGGCAGAAAGGCAGTGCAAGAGAGTTTGAAAGGCCACATGCATTTTTGTAAATTACAATTAGCATGAAAGGAGGAACTATTTTGTGACCAGATGCTAAGAGCCAAGGCAGTGTTTTCATGGGCCCGATTGTACTTTAGCAGAACTGACACCTGTGCTACGCAAGCATAGCCTGAGCTGGTTTAAGATATTGTATTACATTAAATAATTTATAGCAAATCATTATACAATTAAATATGGCAGTTCTTTTCATCAAACAAAAAGCCGTCTGCAGTTTGCATGATAAACAGCGATTCCATTTTTTTCTCGGCTGTCTTCTTGGAATATAACTTGACTCCTTATTTCAGAATAACTATAATTATCTTTAATTGCCATTATTGTTTAACACTTTTAACATTTACAAGTGCAAAGTGTTACAATTTTCCAGGCTGATACAATCAGAAGGTAAGGTTTACAATGAAAATAATTAAAATGCTGCAATCATTACAAGTATGTGTGTATGTTCAAATGTGTGTGTGTGTTCAATCAGCATAATTTGCCAATATGTAGGCTAGAAATTCTGACAAGTTTAGCATTTATTTAGAAATCCAGCAAATGCTAGTATCTCTTGTCATCTCCAGTGAATTGCAGCTATGGCCCTTTTTGGAAGGGCAAGAAGGGGGAAAAATCCACTTTCTAACTTACATCCCTGGAGAATAGATAGCAAAGATAAAATTATTCACATGAATTATGCATATGAACTCTGATTTCACTCCTACTTTTGCTAGGGATTAGATCATGTTTGGTGTTAATCCTCAGTGAATTTCTATATTCTATATAGCCATCTGAAGATTCTCTCTGAATCCTGGCAGCTCTCATTAATTTCAGTGGTAATGGCTAAAAACTGCCACATTTCATTGGTAATACCTTTGTGGGGGCAATAACCTCAGATAGAATTTCAGATCTTGGAAATCAAAAGCATTATTAAAGGTGACATCTTACGGTCCCTAACTCATTTCAGACCCAGAGCAACTTATTTTGCTGCCTCGATTTGTGATGCTCTTTCCAAACAAACAAACCCACCAACAAAAAACATGCAGTAGACAGAAATAGATTTAGACATAATAATAATATTAATTAATAGCTCAAGTCTGTGCTGTTTTATATATATGCTTGGAGGAAAATATTCAGTCCTGTAGGCGGATGCTTTCTACATCTGTGTAGCTTTGAAAAATCTCAGCTTTAAAGTCAGAAAGGTGGCTAGTACACAAGAAAGTCAAAAGCCAAGGGAAGTCAATGTTACTGCCATCTCCTCTGGGAAGCAAGAGAAGCGGCAATTAGAAATATACCGTCATATCCTGGATTATATAAAGATAAAACCCAGCAAAATGGATCATAAAGGAAATCCCAGCAGGTTAAAGCCCATGCAGTACAAATGGAAAGTATTTATGCAACAGATTACAATTCAGGCCCAACATATTTCAATGCTGTAACTCAAGGCACACATATATTCTAGAGCAGGTATCTATGGAGATGATGGGTGCTTATGTTTAAATAGAAATGTGTTGAAATGGAAGTAGGCCCAAAAATCTATTTCCTAAAAATAGGCTTTACGATAGTCAAACGAGGCCTTCTAAAATACGAGAAAGGTGAAGTGAGGCAGTTCAGAGGCAAGTTGAAAATAAATGAGGACGTACCCTCAAGTCATGTCGTAAACATATTTTGTTCTAACTGTTTTTTACAAGCGTTTGAGATAAAATGTTAATGTTTTGGGAAATGCTATCTGTATTGACAGTTACTGATATGGCATTTACACAGATGCTAATTAAAGATGAGTTTACTGTTAAATGGCCAATGAGAAAGTAGAAAAAATTTAATTGTGGTTAAAAAAGGTGGATTTAATGTTAACTAATGAAGGGGCATTACTATAATTTATTATAAAAAGGATAGCGTGTTAATTTTAGATTGGGCATGGCCATCTACCATCACAGTACCATTTGAGAAAGAATTATGCCTGTTCTCCTCAGCTAGAGACTGTAACAGGCTGCTGTGGCCTGCCTCAGAGCCTGGGCCCGAGGAAGGCTCGCTCTGCCCTCGCTGGACAGAACCGGCCCCTTCAGGCCAAGATACCTGGAAGCAGAGGGGTGGAGCCATGGCCCGGGAGGGAAGTATAAGAGATGGGACCTGCCAGGCCCGGATGACTGGGCGGAGCTGCCCAACCCGAGTGACCAGGTAGGGCCGCCAGGCCCAAGTGGCTGGAGGGGACCACCCAATCTCTGGGATGGGAGCGGGCCACCGGGCCCCACTAGCTAGGCGCAGCCGCCCCAGCCCACGGACTGGGAGAAACTGCCGGACGCTGGCCCTGACCTAGAGAAGCTGTCCGGGGTGGAGGACCCACCGGCGTGGGGAGACCCCGGCAGACCTGTAGGAGCTACCTTTGGCAGACGACTCCCAGGAGTTCCCAGACCTGCCACCCGTCGACGGCAAAGGATTAGCCAAACTCCCGCTCGCCGCCTCCCCCCGCACTCCAGAGGGCCCCACGTGGATGCAGGTACCCTGGGACTGGGTGGGAGGAAGTGGTCCAGGGAAAGCCACAGCCAGTGGCTGAGGCAGGGGCCAACCCCGGGTCAGCGTGTTGTGGCTGGAGCCCCGCTGACGCAGTGGAGTCAGGTGGGCCTGCGTCCCTCTTCCCCCTTCCCTAACCACCCCAGGAGTGCTTGTAGCCTGCGACACTCCTATCTAGAAGGCATCGTGCCTTGCCTGCCTGCCCTGCCAAGGGCCAGGGCGATAGACTGCTTGGCCAGCTAACTGAGACACTTATTCCCCTTCGACAAGGACACTGTGGCCTGCCTCGGAGCCTGGGCCCGAGGAAGGGTCACGACACTGCTGGATGGACCAGGCCACCAGTGTACAGGGACTGATCAGGCTATAAAGCATCATTTCATCTCAGAATGTGTGTGTCAAGGCAGCGTGTGCTACTAGTTTGATGCTCGTTTGCTTAGCTCACTATTTTACATTAAATTAAGCCTTTAATGTACTTACTGATTGTGTCATTCACAGTCCTCCATGAAATTCAGTGTTGATAAATGCAGAGTAATGCACATTGGAAAACATAATCCCAACTATACATACAAAATGATGGAGCCTAATTTAGCTGTTACCACTCAAGAAAGAGATCTCGGAGCCATGGTGGATAGTTCTCTGAAAACAGCAGCTCAGCGTGCAGTGGCAGTCAAAAAGCTAACTGAATGTTAGGAACTGTTAGGAAAGGGGTCGATGATAAGACAGTAAATATCATAATGTCACTATATAAATCCATGATACGCCCACACCTCGAATACTGTGTGAAGTTCTGGTTACTCCATCTCAGAAAAGATATATTAGAGATGGAAAAGGTACAAAGAAGGGCAACAAAAATGATTAAGGATCATGATTAAGCTTCCATATGAGAAGAGATTAAAAAAGACTGGAACTGTTCAATTCAGAAAAAAGATGACTAAAGGCGGGATGTGGTAGAGGTCTATCAAATCATGACGTGTAGGGAAAGTGAATAGAAGTGCTATTTCACATAACACATGAACTGGGGGTCTCTCAATGAAATTAATAGGCAGCAGGTTTAAACCAAACAGAAGGAAGTACTTTGCCATACAATGCACAGTCAACTTGTGGAACTCATTGCCAGGGGATGTGGTGAAGTCCAAAAGTATAACTGGGTTAAAAAAACAACCACCATTCATGAAATATAGGTTCATCAATGGCTATTAGCTAAGATGGTCAGGGATGCAACCCCATGCTCTGAGTGTCTCTAAGCCTCTGACTGCCAGATGCTGGGAACGAATGACAGGGAGAGAATTACTCGATAATTGCCCTGTTCTGTTGATTCCCTCTGAAGCACAGTTGGAAAACAGGATACTGGGCGAGATGGACCCGTGGTCTGACCCAGTATGGCCATTCTTCTGCTACATTTAATCCAGGCTTACACAGTGCATCTCTACTCACTAGAGGAGGACAAAGATCCATGCTGTGTTAACATGGGGTGAATCTGAGACCTCTGTAGTGAAGACTTCATCACGATGAACCATGCTTTTGTAGCATAAGGCAGGGATGGCTTTAGAGGGGTTCAAACTTCCTGGGTTCAGTTGCACCCACAAAAACTATGAAACCAGGCAAACATACACATCTCCCAGCCCACTGTGGACAGGAGCCCTGGTGGTGAGAGCATTGAAGAGCCAGCCAGCCAGCCCTGCCTTCATCCTGCAGCAGCAGGTCCCGTCCCAAGGGACTGGGCCTGGCTTCCTGCTCTGGGATTTGTGTCCTGACACACAGGGTCTCAGCACCACTCAGGTTTGGCCCATCATGCGTCTCCTACCCCAGGGCCTTCACTCCTCAGCGGGCTGGGATTAGGGTTGCGGTGCTGGGTTTGAGGGTGCTGTTGAGGGTGGTCATTGCCCCGTTAGCAGTTTTGGTATAGTGCACCCATTGCATCAAGAGGCTCCATCAAGTGTAGATTATTGCAATGCACTGTACGTAGGGCTATTCTTATAAGCTGGTAAGGGAGTTCTGCAAAGAGAACACGGTCTGCCCATCGGGTACTTTTTTTCAGAGGGAATTTGATTTCTCTCTTGACAAAAAAAAGATGCCAAAGTGAGACAGCTCTGAAAATCTCAGCTGCCTTCAGGGGGGAACTCCCAAAATGGAGGGGCTCAAAACGAGATGCCACTTTTGCAAATTTAGGTCTAAGTGACTGGCACACAATGTGTCAATGGCACAGCATGGAACAGAATCTGTGTGTTTACACTCCAAGGGTGAATTTCCCGGTCCATCGCTGGGAGTTTGGCCTTTGACTTCAAGGGGGCCAGGATGTTAACCAAGGATTCACTATTTCCTTTGCCTGTCTTGTCTTTTCAGATTGTAAGCTGTGTCTCTGAGTATCTAGTCCAATGGGACCTCAGTTTTGGTTGGGGCTTGTAGGTGCCACTGTTAATACAAATAATAATGTATATATAATTTTATTCATCTGTGGTGTTATAACCCAGGTGAGAAAATTATATATAATTATTTCAGTCAAAAAGTGTTCCTTTATGCAGTATGAAATCAGTGCAGGATACTCAGACATGTACCAATAATTATCTACCTAACCTATACTCAAATCTGTGTGTGGGATTTTCAAGGGAACTGATGGGAATTAGACATCCCATTGACTTAGGCTCCTTTGAAAATCCCAAGCTAAAATGTTAACGATAGCCCAGTGTGATACATGCCCAAAGAACCCACAGGCTTTGGATTGTAAATGCTTTGCTCTCCTGAGAAAGGAGTTTTGATGATTTATTAAGACTTTCAATTTTAACAATATTATAGTGGTTGATACTGGAAGATGTTCATACAATTAATGAAAATTTCAGAGACTGACTGGGGAAGAAACAGACCATTTTATGTCCCCTACCAGATGGCCTAAACCAGCTGCTCACTATTTTCTTTGAACTGGGAGTCTAATAACTGTGAAATTTATATGGCCTTTGAAGCTTGTTTCTCTGCTGCTGAACCAAATGTATTTGCATGAGAGTAGCAGAGCTTATTCAACAATTGAAAACTCTTGATACTCTCCCCATCACCATTGCTGGATACTGTGTCATGTTTGTTCTGGGTTTTTGGTCTTGGAGGGGAGCACAAATATTGACTGATCTAGCAGAGATCGGTGCAGATTCATCCCTGGTGCAACCCCACAGGCTCCAGTGGCATTACACCTGGAATGAACTTGGCTCGATGTCTTTATGTGGCGTGCTGTCTGGTTTTGTTTGTTCCACGAGGCCACAGACTGTTTCAACCTTGTGCTCAAAGATTTAAGTCAGGGAATCATACAAAAGGAGTTTTCAGGCAAAAGGCATATTTTGGCTCTATAGTAAAAAATAAAGAGCAAGACACTGAAAAAAGCCAGCCATATAAAAAGTTTTAATAATCATCCATCAGAAAACAAATCTGTGACACAGTGATCTAAACGATAAGGGCTCTCTGATCATGAATGTGTACCTGCCCATTTTAAGCAAGAATGTTGAAAAGACAAAAGGAACTCTATGGTTTCAAAAGCAGAGCAGTCTTTGGGACCATTCTCAGTTGGTGCAGGGCACTCCATTGGAGTCAACTGATTTACACCAGATGAAAATCTAAACCCCACATGCAAGTAGCCTGATTGGGTTCACTGGGGTTGATCACTTAAGGAAATGTTGCAGGATCAGGCCGTAGAGTTGAAACTAACAAGGAAGAGTATTCAGGTTTGTTGATGATGAGTGTTGACTTGACTACAGAGAATTCTGACTTGGTTTCAAGCTTTGCTTTTGAAGATATGCCGGGGGCAGTCTATACCCTTATGTTCACCTTTTTTATAAGACTGATGCATTTTGTACAAAATATGCTTTTTGAGGTATCATTTGAAAGTTCATAATCTGCTGAACATTATTGTTCTGGTAAAATATGTGTGGCAACATCATATGTAAAGTTATAAAATTCTACTGCATAAGACATGTTCCAAGTCTAGAGAAACCGCTTCAAACCAGTTTCCCACAGATAAAAGGCTAGCCAGCACCTCTGCCAGGTCTCAGCATAATCAAATGAACTGTCACCAGAGTAAGGGGCAATTCTTTGGCAGGAAGAAGAGTGTGAGTGAGAAATTTACATCTTGGCAATGCAACAGCTGGTTCCCCTCCAAAAAAACCCCCCAAAAAAACACCAGCTAGGGAAACTGCTATCTTCCATTGCCTCATTAGGCGAGGTTCTGGCTTGCTCTAATCAGAGCTGTCAGGGTTCCTTGCTTGCATTGCGGGGCCCTGCTAGCCCACCTTACCCCAGCCCAGGCAGTTGGGTTGGGGTTGGCAGCATCACCCAGGGCTTAATCACCCTATATTCTACCACAGTGGCATGTGGGATGCACGCGTTCTGGTGTTTGGTACTTAAAAGTGTTTTTACTGTAACTTGGTACGCCCCTTGGGTGTTCATTCCCAGTGACTATACTAGAAATTGTTCCTCATCTGTTTGCTGTGAACATAGTATTTGCAGAGTAATATCTGGCTGAACAAAGCATAAGCAATTTCCAGCAACAATCCTTGAACACTACGATATAAACATAGCTTTACGTGTTACAACACATGGCTTCTATCTGAATTTAGACCAGTGAGGATGCAGTCTTCCAGGCACTTTTTATAAATCTTGCATTGCAGCTGAAGCACATGAGATTTTAATTGCTTCGAAATAAAAAGAGCGAAGCCTCCATGTGGATTTATATTTAAAATGATTAAAATTAGCCTGAGAAAAAGTCTGCACTGTGGCGGAGGTGGCCATATGCTCCTCTTTGTAGTCCGCCTCCCAGCATGTTTATATTATAGGGAGCAGATGCTTCACCTAGAGCAAGCGTTTGACTGGGAAGGTAAAAAGCTCACTAACATTGCTTTGTATAACGTATTAATAGTAAGGTAGTTGCTGCAGCAGAGGATGTTTTTCATTATGTGTTTGTTGTACGGTCCCTTGCACCCTGGGGCTCCAATCAGGACCTTTGGATGCTACTGCAGTACAGATCATAAATGATAATTATAAAGGTAATTAGCAAAGAACATAAACAATCGGTTCCTAAAATAAAATGACAAGAACAAATTAGAAAACAAGGCAACACTTTTGGTGTTAAATCATGTGCTGTTATTGCTTGAAATGTCTGGTGAATTTAAGGCAGGTAAATTTAAGGCACTGAATCTCCACTCTTAAATACAGGAGTTGAACTGAGAAGGGGGTGGGGGAAGTTAGCGGTAATCTCCCAAGCTCTATCCAAAACCCAAGTTCCACTCATTGTGACACCATAATGAGATGATGTTCACAGTAGATTGTCATAATATGCACATCCCTCTTCGTTCTTGGATTGTTCAGCAGGAAAATAGTTAACAGTGCTGCTGTTTACCTTGTCATCATTCAGGCTCAAGCGTTGACATCCCATTGTGACAAATGGGAACAGTTCACAATCCTCAGAGCTGTCATTCCAGGATGGCCTGCGTTTATTGGTTTATGCTCAGTTCGCATTTGGAAGGTTCTCTTTGAAACCATAAGGATTGGAGACTATTTTCTTTTTCAAATGAAAGCTTGCCATGAGTGGAAGCACGAGATAGTGGCTACCATAAAAAACCAGCTCACTAATCCTCTGCAAGCTATCCAGTTCTACATCTGCTTGCATTCCTCTATGCACAGAGGAGGTACAATGTGGTTGGTAGCAAACACAAGTTTGCTCTAATATGCTTTTTAACCTAGAGGGAAGACACCCTTCTCTGTCAATTCCTTGGCTTCCTGCTGAAACTTCTTACCCTCTAGCGAGTGGAATGAGACCACCAGTTCCTTCAACGTTACCCACCAAACAGCCATCAAAAAAGGAATGACTTTCAGTTAATGTTCATCTAGGTCAAAGCTAGACCAATGTCTTAGAGATGAAAGATTTCGTATCTCAATTTCAAGCTCCTTGAATTTCCAGTGCTGTGTATCTGTCACCTTTATGAGTGTACTCAAGGCAGTTATGAAATAGAACCAGAAAAGTTGGTTAACATATGCAGCCCTATGAGTGATGGAGGCCAACAGCTATGGACTGTGGCCTTATTTCATGCCATAATATGTATAACCTGCTGTTACCCACTTTTGTAAATTCTCCTTTCCCTACAATTAAATATAAAAACGATTTTAAAAAATCCTATATATGATCAATATGTATATGCTATAGATATGCTTTTATAAACAGTTGATCTTAGATTTGTGTCATCTTAAGTAGAGAGAGGCAAAACCAGCCACCTTTCTACTTTTGTCTTTCAGACTGAAGATTGCATGGCTTATTCACCTGGGGCTTTATGGCAATACAGACTGGAAACATGGCTAGTTAGTGCCACCTACTGTATATTTTTCTGCAGATGCTTGAACCTAGTCCACTTATTCATGGTTTGGAGGAAGGGCCTTCTAGTGATGCTTTGTCAGTTAATTGACAAATAATTGAACTACTCGCCAACTGGCTGCAATGACAGGTGATTGCCATGTCCAGATCTACCTCAATGGTTCAGTCAGCAGGCCTAGAACACTGAACTCTGGCCTCCCGCAGGGCTCTGTTCCGGCCCCAACACTCTTTAACCTCTAGACAGGGCACATGCCAAAAACATCTAGGAAATGTATTGATGCAGACAACATTGCTCTGGCAGTACAACACACACATCTTCAGACCATCAGCCATACTCTCACCAATGACCTCTCAATAATGGCAGACTACTTCCAAATGTGGAAACTTTGGCCAAATTCCCCCCCCCCAACAAAAATGGCCTCTGCCTTCCACTTAGACAACAAGGCCGCCAAAACTGAGTTCAAAGTTACATCCTGCAGTGAGCTAGTTAAACATGAAGCCATGCCCAAATATCTAGGCGTGACCTTGGATTGCAACCTGACCTTCCAATGACAACTCAAGAACATCCGAGACAAGATAAAACGAGGGTGAGCCTCATAAAACGGCGGGCGGGATCATCCTGGGGTTTTGTTCCCAGGACGCTGCACACAGTAGTCTACTCTACAGCAGAATACTGTGCACCAGTATGGGCGCAGAGCCTTCACATTAAGCTCCTGGATCCACAACTAAATGGAGCAATGCAGAGAATCTTGGGAACATTCATGTCAACTCCAACAGACTGGCTCCCTGTTCTGTCCCATATTCATCCTCCAAAAATACAGAGGGACTCCCAAACCTCCAATTTCCTCTCCAACATAAACCAAAACACCAGAATTCCTTCCGCACAATGACCTGAAGAGTCCTCCTAGAACAAGATTAAAATCTAGGAACCCCCTTTGGACTTGCAGCAGTACTTGGATGGATTTCCACGGGGATAATCAATGGCGTGCAACCTGGGATATCTCATCAGTCCCAAATAAGCACCTTATTGCTGACCCTACTGAAGACTGCCAGGCTTTGACCTGCGACAGAAAGAATGGTGCATACTTAACCACATAAGAACATCGCATGGAAGATGTGCACAGAAACTCTTCCAATGGAAAGTGAGAAGTAGCCCAGACTATGATTGTGGACCACTGCCTCAAACCATGGAACATATGTACTCCTCCCACCTTAAGCGTTTGTTTAAGGGTAGCTTCAGTGACATGCACCAACTCACTCCTGGTACAATGAACTGGATTTCATACCTGCACGTTGACCTATAAACTGATTGTTGCAAACCAAAGCAATGCCATACAATGAAGAAGACGACGACAAACTAAAATTCCATCAAGGATATCAAAATGTCATTTATGCCTAGCCTTGGCACAATTTGAATTTTATTTTTAAAATAATTTTAACAGATATAACTTGGGTTTTTTTAGATTCGTGATTTAAATTTTCCCAGCTGCAGAAAATTATGGGTGGGACAGACAATTATTTAATGAGAGTTGACCTTGAGATTAAAAAAGTGAAAAACTTTATAAACCATTAACATGAACTATCAACATCACATATCAAAGTATACCAAGTAAATATCCTTAAATCAACAAATCATACTGTTTTTACCATTCATGCACTTGTCCATTTGTAACCAACTTAGAGTCAAAATCCAGTGATTTGGATTTTTTAATTAATAAATACTCAAGCAGCATTTTTCTTACTTTGTCTAGCTGCATATTTTGATTAGCAGTGGGATTATTGTGTGTGGATGGTGAAATAGATGTTTACCAATATTTACTGATAAAAATCTGATTCTATTTATGCCTGTACAAGAAGACACAGGCACTGTGCTTTTAAACCTGTCAAAGGAAATAGAATCCCTTGCTAGCTGACTTTGAGGAACACCCTTTTGTTTTCAGCATTTAATGTGAGGTCCCCCTCACTTTGTTCATTCATTTGTTCATTCTTTCCCTCTCTTTTATATCCATTGGGAATTGACTCCTTTTACTGACATGAGCAGATTGTCTCATGGACTGTTAGGCTCCCGCTAATTTTAGTTTTCTAGAATCTCTCGGGGTGTACAGTTGGCTAGAGTTTGTTCTTTTAACCTGTGTTTGATGCTCTGGCTTTATCGTATGACTCATGATAGTTGCCCTAGAAATGGAACAGATAAATAAACCAACACATTGCCATTTCTACACGTTTTTGTAACATCAAAGACAAATTGCCAACTAAAGCCCCTGTAATGCCCATTCAAAAAGGGAAAACACAGCTTTCCTGCTATGGAGCCAGTGTTGGCCTGAAAATCATTTCATTAGGGATATTTATAATCCAACTGGCAAATAAAACCAGAAACAAACATATTAAATAAAAGGCCCTTTGTACTTATAGCATGTCATATGCTTTGATGTTGCAGTTTTCCTGTATATTAAAAATACCCAACTGAGAAAACCATTGTGAGTGTTAGACTGTAATCTCATCATCTAATCCACTAAACATTAGTTGGCCCTAAAAATTACTGTCAGCTATGCTAAACACATTATTTTTTTCTAAATAATGAAACAGACTTGCATGCTATTCCCACCAAGATGTTTCACTAAATTAGATATGTGTTATACAAAGATTTGTACTAGAGCTGGGCAAATGCTGTGTAAAAGTGTTTGCAAACACGTATTATACAGATCACTGCAAATTTGCTAGGATAGCAGCATTGTCTACTATTTTTTGCTTTTATATGAAAAATCAGTGTCTTCATACAGAGCCAATGGCGCTCTGAGTGTGACTGGGGACTCTGGATGCTATGAGAAAATCAGTGTTAAATTTTGCTCACACAAATTATTTTGTTCGTAAGACTTTTTGAGGAAAGGAAAGAGGTTGTGATTTCCTGTGCAAATATTTATTAACACAAACCAAATAAAATGAACCATCCACATGACCATCCTGCAAGCTCTTTGTGTGTGTTTGAAATACTGTGATCAGGAAGCAGAAACACTGTCATATGACTTAAGTGACCAATCACACAGCATGAAGAAAGAGTATTTAACTAGACAAAGAGCACCTTCGCCTTCTCCTCTTCCAAACTGCACTAGCAGTAGCATGTTTCTGCTTGCCTTTCTTTGAATGCAGAGGGAAATGTTACTACACCTTTAAGAAAGAGGCATAAGTTGCCATGGTCTGGACGAGAATTCTTGCTCACCGGGGACCTACCTTTGCTCCCAAGGAAGTCCAGTAAGCAGAAGATCAGGTCCTGCCTTACCTAACCAGAGTAAGGAGCTAGTTAGACTTCATTTAAAACATTTTTTTCCCAACAAGAAATGGCTTTTTCTTTATTTTGGGGGAAATTTTCCAACCCCTCTCCTGCAAATGCTGAAAACCCCCCAATATTTGGTTTTAACCAAAAATTGGAAATCTTCACTTTCTTGGGATTTGTTTCTCCCCTCTTTTACGTTTTCCCACTTTGTTTCCCAGCATCGGAAAGGGAGAAAAGGGAGTGGGGCGGGGAGGTGCAGTGGATTCTGTTTTTTCCCTTTAAAGAATCAAATTCTCTTGTAAAAATATTTCAAGAAAAGGAACATTTTTAATTCCCATTCCACCCAATGGCAAAGTATACTTACCATTTTCATCATGATGTGGATTCCACAACCTCCCTCGGAAGCCTATTCCAGTGATTAATGATGCTTAAAGTTAGAAAGTTTTTCCTAATATCTAACCTAAATCTCCCTTGGTTTAGAGTAAACCAATTTCTTCTTGTCCTACCTTCAATGGACATGAAAAACAATTGACCACTGCGCTCTCTCGAACAGCCGGTAACATATTTGAACCTGATAACAGTCTTCTCCCTCAGTTTTCTTTTCTTAAGACTAAATGTGCCCAGTTTTTGTTTTGTTTTTTAAATCCTTCCGCCTAGGTCAAGTTTTCTAAATCTTTCGTTGTTCTCCTCTGCGCTCTCTTCAATTTGTCCACATCTTTCTTAGTGTGGCACTCACAACTAGACCCCGTACTCTAGCGGAAGCCTCACCAGTGCCAAGTCGAGTGGGACAACTACCTCCCATGTCATACAACCCTCCTGCTAACACACCCGGGATGATATTAGCCGTTTTTGCAGCTGCTCCGCGCTGTTGGCCCAGGATGGATTGGTGCTCCACTCGTAACAGATCCTTTGCTGCACTGTGATGGCGGAGCCGGCTAGTCTCCGTTTTGTGTCTGCGCCGTTGGTTTTTCCGTCGATCAACGAACGATGCTAGGCCAACAACAAATCCCGGTTCTGACTCCCGGGGAGGAACATAAACCCTCCCTCGCCCAAAGCTGCCAGCTGTGCAGGGGAAAGAGCTGTGCAGCCGGGGCCTAGGTGTGAACGGGGGATGATCTCGCGATTCCATTCGAGGGCTGGGATTTTATTCCTGGCTTCGGTCCCTGGATTTCGGGCCGGCGGCGCCGGGCTGCCCTGTGATGGCGGGACGGGAGGGGCGCTACGCGGAGCCCACTGGACAGAGCCAGGGGGCTGGGGGCCCAGAGGGGGGCTTCTGCTCCACACAATGAAGGGGCCCATCTTAATCCCCGCAGGGCCCCCACAGGGCAGGGCCCCTGGGGAGCTGGGATTGCTCTCCATGGGCCAGGGGTCCCCTGGGGGGCGTGGCGCGGGGCCACGGGCCCCGCCCCCTCGGCCCGGAAGCGCTGCCCGGTTGCCATAGCGCCGGGCCGGGTCGGCTGAGGCAAAATGGCGGCGGCAGGGCCCGAGCCCGGCGGCTCCATCCGGCGCCACCTGGCCCGGCTCGGCGCGCTGCGGGCCCCGGCCGGCGAGGGCGAGAGCGGCCGCCGCACCGAGCTGCACTTGCTCTTCGACCAGCTCATCTCCGAGAACTGCGGCCCGGGGGCGCCGGGCCCGGCGGGGGCGCCCAGCCCGCAGGTACCGGGCCGGGGGGAGCAGCTCTGGGGGGTGGGCGGCCATGAGGTGGGAGGCCGGGGGCAGGGAGTGAGGGAAGCGGGGTGGGGGAGGGGTGTGGGGGTCCGAGTGGGGGAGGGGCGGGAGCAGCTCTGAGGGGTGGGGGGCCATGAGGTGGGAGGCCAGGGGCAGGGACTGAGGGAAGCGGGGTGGGGTGGGACCAGCAAGGTCCCTAATACCCTGTGGCCCTCACCAGAAGCCCAGCCAGGCCGTAACCGGGGTTCGTATGCTGATAGACCTACTTGCGTATCTATAGGTCACAACTCGCTAGAGCTGGCCAAGCTTTGGGATTTCTGGTTCATGGGAAATTTTATCATTTTGAAATTTGGTTTTAGACCAAACCCAATGTTTTCAAAATTTCCCCAGAACCAGAAGTTCCAAAATAGGGTGTGTTTTGAAAGGAAGTATGTTCCCTAGATTCCCAGCAAATTGGCTACCTGGGCTGTCCAACTCCCATACCCTTGGGAGCCAGCTGCCCTGAGAGTTGGGCATCCCGGGGAGCTTAGCTCGGTAGCAGGAATCTTGGAAGTCTCTCAAGCACTCTACTGCAGCATCAGGAGCCTAGATCCTGAGGATCTGTCTACACAGCATCTTGGAGGGCACTTCCAAGTGCAGGTAGATAGACAGGTGCTAGTTCTTGCAAGCTAGTGCTAGCATTGTGGCTGTAGTAGCACACATGGGTACCCCAGGGGTCAGGTGGGAATATACTCAGGCAGCTAACCCAAGCCATCACAGCCATGCTGCTTTTTTTAGAATGCTAGCTCCAGCAGATATCTCACAACATCTTAGTAATTGTTTTGTAGAGAGGGGGATAAATTAACTATGCAAAAATGAATATATTTTATTGGGGTACACTGTATATAGCATGCTACTTTGACATTAAAGCAGTAACAATTTTTAATTACCCATTATTCTTCCTGTTTGTTTTTCACAGCAATTGCTTTTCCTTTTTCGGGTAGTGCTTAGTATAACCTTCTTCTCTCATCCTAATATTTTAGACATAGTTCCTTTTTTCTTTCCTCTGTTCTTTGGTTTCCTACCAGCTTTTTTTTTTTCCTTTGGCCTTTAATGCATGTTATGCCTTGGTGTTTAAATTTGTTTCTCGCCATGCTGCTCTCTCAAGTGGTATTTTGCAGATTTAGTTGCAGATCCTGCAACCAGATCCATGCAGGCAGATGCCTGCGTCATATGGACAGTCAGTGGGACAGCCTACTCACTAGGAATGCCATTGACTTCAGTTATGCTCCACGTGGATCCATGTGTTCTCCCCAAGCAAATCCATTTATGCAATTGAGACTTCAGCTGGTCGGTTGGTCTGTTCTCTGGAGCCACAATTTTGTATCATCTCAATGATAAATAATTAAGACTTCTGGCTCTTTTTTCTTTAACAATTTTTTTTCCCCAGGATGTTTGTGCTCTACTTGTTCAAGCCTGTCAACTGGTTCATCTCAATCAGGAACATCTTGTCAACAAAGTTTGTCAGCTCATTCATCATTTACTTAACAGATTCCAGGTATGGAAAATCTGATGGTTCTGTCCCTCCCCTTTCAAGCATGTGGATGTGGGCCAAAAGGGCTCTTGCTCCATGATGCAGAAATAGTGTAGAGGACCTAATATGAATGTGCTTGAATTTTCATCTTCCTATTCATCCCGGGCTCCCATTCTTCTGATCTACAGTCCTAGCTTGGTTAGGTGTGGCTAAAAGGTTGCTGATTTAAAAAAAAAAAAACTACATGTGCTGACCTTCTCACAGAAGACTGAAAACCTTGTGTCATGCCTTCCGTTTTAGAGAAAACAAGAGTCCCATGGACCTTTCCTAAATCTAGGCTGTTTCTGTAGAAGCATGAATTTCTAACAGCTAAATCAATTGTGTTACTATCCATCTAGAGGAATGTTACCCTGACTTAACTATATGCAATATAATAAGGATACCTTTTGGAAGCTCTTTTTTAATCCTGTATCTTTATATGATGGCAGGTGGTAGTTGATGAACAGAATTTGGATTTTCTTCTGTCCTATTCCATCTCTGCTCTCAAGCAGTGCAGCTCTTGGACACACACTGAAATTCTGCAAGCCTTAGCAGCTCTTGTTTACAACAATGGACCTAATTGTCAGAAGGTAGGTTGAAAGCCGTGTTGTACTTATTGCTAAGAGGCGGTGATCTCCAAAGCTTCAGATCCCCGCACTCCCTTCCTCTTCTTCAAAAGAAAAGAAAAATGTATCCTATTCCCAGACACACACACTCTTAACATTAATTCTGTCTTGACATGGTATCAGTAATTTAAAGGTAAAACACATTACAGGGATGTTGTAATGATTCTGTAATCAAGCATTACAAATCCATGAAATTCAAGGTTACACTTAAAAGATATCCAAACATATGAAGGTAAGAAATGCAGAGTTAAGGCTCCAGACAACTTTAACTTTGCTCTGTTAAATATAACTATAGGCTGTGCAATAACCGTAAGTTTGTTTTGCTGTTTGTTGTTCCAGAAGATTAAGCCGTGTTTATACGCACACTAGATATTTTTTCATATTATTTCCACTTGTAACATCACTATAGGGCAGAGTAACTCCAAAGCAGCTAGTGCAGCACACCAGCCAGTTAATCTGTTTGTACAGGTGCTTTGCATTGCCAGAGCAGCACAAAGCAGCCACAGCATACTGGTGAATCTGGGCCTTAATTTGCAATTGAGTTATTCGTGTAGAGGCTTGCGTTGGTGGAAGCAGGCATGTATGAAGGCTGACTGGCCCATGATGCCCCATCTCAGCCAGATGGAGAGGTACCCCAAACAGAATTGCCTGTCTTGCACTGATCTGAAGCTGTATGCTTCTCTGTAGCATTGGCACCGGCTTTCTGTGAGAGCCCATTTCCTGCTGCAGGGGCAGATTCCAGCACAGGGGTGGTCTTTGGATTATGCACCACACTGCTGGCCTTCAGCACATTCCCTTCAGGTGCCCTGCACCCAATGGGAACCTGAGATTCACGCAGCAGCAGGATCAAACCCTCATCAGTGTATGATGGAGCTGAAATAGCAGTACCATGAGAGCCTGGCACTGATGCCAAAGATGCCATGGGCTCTTTAAAGAAGCAGTGACAGCTGGGCCAAGTGACCTACAGCTCAGAATTCCTGGCAGTCTCCCTGACATCACTGACTCATTACAACCAATGGAATTTTGGCTTACAAGTTAGCTGTAGAAGAAAGTTATTAATTGGTTGAGTTACCTGTGATGTCATAATGACCTTTTAAGAGGTCCTGAGCTGTTGACTTGAACCTGTCTGTAGCTTGTATAGCTATCGCAATTAGATTCGACAGTCATTAATAACTTAGGTTAATTACAACCTAATTTCTTCAAATATAGTCTATGTACAGGATTTCAGTCAACTTTAACTATTTGGAAAATGGGAAGTGTCTATGTTGCACCATTGTTAATATCATTTGAGACAGAAAAGACTGACATAGACACAAAATTTCTTAAAGAACATTTTAAAATTGATTTTAACTAGTTAATGGATTTATTTTTAAATGCTCAGAAAATTCATTCTATATTCAAAGTACAACTGCTGTAAGTTTGGGAAGGATGTGCTATATCTTACATACAAAACAAGGAGGTTGAATCCTGGCTTAAGTACCAAATGGAATGCAGTCTTAACTATAGAATCATGACGAATGCTTTCATAATAATGAATGACAACTTTGCAAATTAACATAGTTTCTAATCAGAGGATAGATAAATATTAGTTCTGTTTGAATATCAGTCGCACCTATTCTGTAGTTGGTATATCTATATCTAGCTATAAGATTTGTGTAGCTTGATTTATATCACATTGACTATAGATCTAGTTTTCTGAAGTAAAAAGGGAATTTGCCAATTGATTTGCAGTCACCAGACCTGACTATGTATCTTGTTGGCCCATTGTGACTGTTGTTGGTTTATTTTAGTATCTCCCGGATTTGTTGGGGAAGACCGGACTCTTGGTACAGTTCAGTGATCCAGCTCAGCCGGACATGGAACTCAGGAGGGCAGCAGTACACAGTATGGCAAATCTATGTCTCAGGTATTAAATCAGGTCTTTTCAAGTGATTTGTATGGGTGTTTTAAAAGATGAGCATCTGAAAATGCCGACAACCAACCTATTCAATCCCCTATGTAAATTGCTGTGAATAGTCCCGTTGATTACAGTGGGACTTTGCCTTTTGATGAAAGCCAAAAGGAGAAGTCGCCCACCCCCCCCACCTCCCCCATTACCTTGTTTTATGTTATACCCTGGAAATTACAAACATGACTTGTGTGTGAAAGTTAAAACTACAGTGCTCCTAGCCATTGTCATACTCCTTCATGGAAAACCAGGAATGCTCAGATTTCCAAAACTAAAATTATTTCTATGAACGTTTAATTTAAGGGAGAAAAAGAAGACAGGTATGTTGTGCTACCTGGTCTGTGCAGCAGTAGTTCATCAGTTAACGTTGTTGTTTATGAAACAACTGATTATATCTCATGTTGGGATTATCTGTTTCCCTGGAATGGTTGGTCTATGAATGATTTGTTATAAGATTCCAATAATTTAAAAGTTCATGCCAGAAAAAGATCTCATTCAATCCAAAAGCCTTCACTAAACTATTCAAATACGGAGGGAAGCTTTTTCTTGTTGTCATAGACACCTTAGACGGAATAATCAGTCAATATATGCCAGCAGGAATTTGGACCTGCTCTAAAGAGTTTTGCAATTAAGAAGGAAGGTTTGATGTCCACTAAATGGAACCCTTAAAAAGGAATAGTCTTCAGAGGTCTTGGATCAGGTCAGAATACCTACTTAGACATGAGCAAAGTGCAGCATCTGGCAGTTTTGAATGTGATTTTCTAATTGGATTCTACTGTCATGAAAATCACTTGCAGTATTTGAGTCTGATTGTGAACATTATCAAACTAGCACACTGGTGACTTGAGGTAATTAAACATATGGACACCAGCTGCTTAGGGATCCAACACAAAGAAAGTTGTTTAATGAGTCTAGAACCACTGCAGTAATAGTCATGTGATGATAAGCTGATATCTAGGTAGCACAGATAGAAGTGGGGTAGTGAATGCCTTCTCTATATTCGTTTAGTAAAGAAAGATGGGTGGTTATTTAAATTTCAAAAAAAAGGTAAACATTTCACTGTGTTAAAGCTGTCTATATTTTTGTGAAAACGAAGGAAAATATACAAGCCTTTCAAGGTCATAGTGAGGGTTAAATTCTATCCCAAGATACATGCGTGCAGCTTCATTAATTCAGTGGAACCTGTGCACCAGTGTCTGAGGACATTCCCAGCAGAATACTGACACTGCTCCTGTTGGAGTCATTCTGCACCTACTTGCAGCATGGAAAACCAAACAGAGGAATCCACTTTAATCAGAAGGCGAGGGCAGAAGTTAGAGTAAATTAAAGATATACTGAGATTTTACTAACCAGTGTCTGCAGTGTTTCCAGATGGTATTTACAGTGCTTGAGTTTCATCCCTTTGACCCGTGCAAAAGTGAAGTCCCTTCACCCCAGACCATGTCTGTTATGCTGGGGAAGGAGAGATCTGAGCTTGTGTAACTATCAATTAGAACAGTTGTATAGCTTTCTATTGAGACTAGTTGCATGTGCTTGCATTTTAGTGTTCCTGGACAGCCATACTTAGATGAGTCTTACAGAAGCCTGTGCTTTCAAACTTTTCTAAGTGTGCTACAGTCTTCAAAAACCTCTGAAGTAGATGACATCACCTTTTGTATGGTATGTATGAGTCTAATCTGGTGAAATACACTAATTATAAAGTTGTACTACAAGCCTTGCAGTGGATCACCTGGACAACCTTTTACATTTGATTTGAAATAAGTAAGTCTGTTATAATGAAAGGTTTCTTGTTTGGCAAAGGCCAAAGGCCACACTTCTTGTGGTTTGGAACATTGTTGGCTAAGACTTCGCTAATATCCCTAAACTCATTTTACTTGGGTAACATAAAAATAGTTCCAAGTATCTCTGTGCGGCTAAGCAGTCATGTTGTTTTGCATTATATAAGGTATGAAATTCATAACTTGAAAGATGCTAAATTTGTGTGTGTTGGCTAATATTAGTTATTTTCAGTTGTTACAGAATGCTCTGAAAGGTATCCAGTCACTCTTAAATGGGGGGAAGATGAAGCTAATGGAGACTGATCAGCTTGGGTCCCTTCTTGCTGTATTAAAGGTGAATGGTTTATTTGTTAATCCACTTTTACAGAGACAGACTGTATGGTGTGTGCTCCTGTTTCACTTTAGGTGGGAAAACGTAAGAGTGAAGACAGAAAAAAGAATAAGGTGGAGAGTTTACATTTGTGGAAAGAGAATAAGATTGAAAAATGGAATGAAAGACATGGAGAAAAGGAAAAAGTTCTCTCTAGAGTATGAAAAAGCCTTCAGTTTCTCTCACTTGCACTTCCTCTCACAAAGAAATTGGTGGTAATGCCTTGAGAGTTAAGAAGCTAGTCTCCCATTAGCTTCAGTGCTGAACCCTTGCTAAAATCTTTCTAGAAGTAGTTGAATTTGGTCCCCAAAATATGTGCGATTAGAGAAATCACAATTACTTTACAGGTATTTTGTTGTGCTATTTGTGTCTCCTCATGCTGACTTATCTGCCATTGGCATCTTGGGTGTGAGTTTAGGGAGACAAGACCCAGAGAAGAAAGTTATAAGATAAACTGAAAACAATTGGTGAACACCTGAATAAATAATTCTTTGACTATCCAAATGGGACAGAACGCTGGTGTTTTTCTTACTGTTTTAGAAATGCATGTTTTATGGTCTTCCTGGACTGAACGTGGAAATGCTTGCAGTCTTGTACCCTGCTCCACTTCCTCAGTATGACAGAAGATCACCTGTCAAACAGGATCAATCAGAATTGAGCACCATTAAGCAAACTGGGGTAAACTTCAACTATACATGTTGATTTTTGTGTGTGTTTGTTTGTTTTTGACTGTTACGGTGTTAATGGCTGAGGGTTTCTTCACATTCTCAGCAGGTGGTGTATTTTACATTGCTTGCCTTAATGGTATTGATTATAAATCTCTGCATTGAATAACAAATTGCTCTGTAAACTCAGATGACTAAAACAGAGGGTTTTGCAGAGATTGATTTAATTGACTGTAGCTATGTTCATCAGTGATTCATTTGTAGTCATGAATTTGCAGCCTGAAGGCGTGGGGCTGATGGTTGTAGATGAGCTGTGGCATCTTTTATCACAAGTTACATTATTTCTCTTCTAACATACAGTCACTTTTACTTTTTCCTAGGAAGCCAAGCTCATCTAAAAAATGAGTGCCCTCCCTTGTTTATGTATCTTCATTTCTCTCTCCCTTTGCTGTTTATTTAACCCTGTAAAGTACTTTGGGTTACAGATTACATGAAAGATATTAGACAAAAGAAAGTTGTAGGGTCCTTTTTTGGTTTGTAATCTTCTTTTAAAGTTAATGAGTATCTCCTATTAATCCAAAAAAGATACAGGCGCTTACATAAAACATTTGAAAAGATAACCTACTGTTAAGTATCTCAATGTAAAAACACTTTTTCTACAGAAAAATGAAGGAGAATTGTGGGAACACTTGTAGTTACACTGATACTGGAGGTTAGCATTTATATATACCTAGAGGTTTGCATCTGAAATGTCCAAGCAAACCAGTCTTATAACATGTACATATGTGACATTAAGGTATTAATATGAAGTTTATTTTTTCTTATTCATAAATGGAGTATGCAAGCTGAAATAGCTTAAGATCTGATTGTGTCGATGCAAGTATAATTCATTTATTTAACATTATTGCATAGTAATAACTAAGTATCTGTGACTTACTTTTCTTTGGTTGGCTAAAGTCAATCTCTCTATCTAAAATAAGCCATTGAGATACTTATAAAATTGCAACTCCATGTTGATGGACTTAATTACTGAACAAGCCACTGAGTTTATTCATTTATGCTATTTTGGAGATTTTACAATCTTTCTTTCTTCTCAGAATTGACCTTGTTGTCATTAAAAGAGATTTGCAGAATAATAAAAATCTTTTCTGTTGGCAAAATTCTTATTTTATTCTCAGCATTTTGTATTCTATTTTTTCCTCTTAAACCAGAACCGAAGAAAAAAGTCCAAGGGGAAACATAAGAAAGGACAATTGGGGGAAGCAGCAAAAGAAGAATTAGAAGGTGATGTAGGAGATGGATCAATCCATGGAGTTGACATAATTCAGTTACATTCAGGCGATGCGCATAGCAGTCCTTCTCTAAATCCCCGGAATCGTACGTTAGATGCTGCATGTATGCCTGCTGGAAGGGAGCACTGTCCCAGCTGGAAAAGGATCAGCAGCAGTGAGTCGGAATATTCTGATGCTGAAGGTGGAATACAAAGCAAAATGAGGTGATTGTTGTTCATGTAAATATAAAGCATGGAAGCAAATAATACTGTGGTTCATAACAGTCATGCTTGTGTGGCATGTTAAATGATGCTTTTTGTCCTTTTTGTAGATCTGGCACTGGTTTTGCACATGTGCAGCATTTTACTCACCCTCCAGCTCTCACAATCCCAGCACTGAGTTCTTAAATGAAATTCTTAGAGAAATCATTTAATTTGATTTATATATTTTATTGACTAAGAAAATTGAGAGGTAGTAATTAGTATTAATTTGAAAGTAAACAGATGCTTTCTTTTCTCTTTTTGGCCTTAGCTATTCGACTTGAATTTCTTATAACTAGCCAGTATCATGAATAAATGAGGTTAAATCAATGATTTTTTCAGAGTTGCTATTAATTCATCTTTTTGTTTCATTGAAGATCTTACCAAGCCAAAGTTCGTCAAGGGGCTTTAGCCTGTTTCCTTTCCACTGTCAAATCAATAGAAAAAAAAGTTCTTTATGGCTACTGGTCAGCATTTGTTCCTGACACACCTGGAATAGGCAGCCCACAATCTGTGTCCTTGATGACTATTGCATTGAAGGATCCTTCTCCAAAGGTAAGGGAATTTGCTCTCCTGAAAACCTTGTTTTTCAAGTACTAGTCTGAAGATTTGCCTTCCCTGATCCTCCGTATAATAGAGCAGACTTTCTGGGGTCTTTGTGGCCTTTCGCACTGTATAACGGGGCTAAGAGAGGGTGCATTGTTAGGGTAACAGGATCTGTTATGGATCTAAAATTATGAGACCAGGTTATTGGAGTTGGACTTATTTTTCTTGGAGAAGAGACTTTGAGGTGACCAAGGAGTTTGCAAAAGGAATTGGTCAAATTAGAAAAGATAAAAGAAAACTTTTCATACTATGTTAAGAATTTGTCTATGTGGGAAGGTTAGTGCACAGTAACCTAAGATGCGAATTTAAAACATGCTGGATACATACTCTGCACTAATTCACCGTGTGGTCACTCTTATTGTGCTCTAAGAGTGCCCTCTGGAGGTTTAGTTTACTACACTTCCAAGGTGTATTAAGCTAATGTGCACAAAGGCACTCTTACTGTGTGTGTGGAGTAGCTACTGCTTACCAGCTACTGTGTTTTTTCTTTCTCTATGTAGACAAGCCCTAAAAGTTTTAAAAGTTGGGCTTGTCCCTTCAAATTGAGAAATGGTGGTACTTCACACACACATGATACATATAGGGACTACTGTACCAGGAAAGGCAACTGAAACAAAATGTGAATGAATTTAAAATACCTCCTTTTGTTTCCAGAGGAGGAAGTTGTCGGGGTGAGCGGTGAAAAAAGCTAGAAATTGCAGATTAAAACAATCCCCCAAAGGACAAGCATATCGAGCTGGATGGCCACTTCCCCTTAGCATTTACAACCTACTAGTTGATGCATGGTAGAGATCTGCAAGGTCCAAAATCATGCATTTTAAGATGCCCTTATTCCATCTATGGAGGTCTCCATGGTGATGCTGAATTGTAAAGGGGAGAACATTTATAAACATTTAATAGGCGGATCCAAGGAAACCTGGTGGGGACAAGGTGTTGAATCCCAATTACCCCAATAAAATTTCTTACCAATGAAAAGAAACAGACACGGTGAATAATAAGTGAGTTGCAAAGCCATGCCTGTGAATATCTGCTGTTGACCTGCAGTCATAACATTTGTGCAGTTAACAGAGTACATACCCTGCATACTAATGTGTTTTTTGGAGGAGGCCCAGGACATTCTGTCTTAAGTGTGTTGCAAAATGCTGTCATGCTTCAGAAGAGCTGGGTTCCATGATGTTAGCATATGCTGCAACCCGTGCCCAAATAGTACCTTTTTTCCACAGCTAGGGAAAGTGCTGTGTAACAGGCGCACACAGAATTGGAAGAAGCCTGAAAAAGAGAGCTTTGAAATTTCCTGCTTTGATTGAAACAATTGAAATATTGTCTCATTTCAGACTCGTGCCTGCGCTCTTCAGGTTCTTTCAGCCATCTTGGAAGGTTCTAAGCAGTTTCTTTCTGTTGCTGAAGATGCACAAGACCATAAAAGACCTTTCACTCCTTTCTCTGTAACTATTGCTTCCAGCATCAGAGAGTTGCATCGCTGTCTGCTGCTAGCCCTAGTGGCAGAATCCTCTTCACAAACCCTTACACAAATCATCAAGGTACTTAAACTTACTTTGGAAATGCTTACAGTTTGTAAGTGTCTCAGATTCAGCCTAATAGCAATTTTGTAGTGACCTTGAAAGCAGACCTCATACTTTACAGACATGACTGAGACAGAGAGATGATGCAGAAATCCCTGGAGCTCTCTGGGTCACAACAGCAGTTTTTTTTTCTTTCTTCCAAGACCTGACAAATCGGGTCTGCTTGGAAATTCCCACTGTAACACACTTTTTTTTTTTCTTTCCATAATTCTCTTATGGCTACTGTGCTAGGCAGATGTATGAAATAGTGCTATAGAATTCACTATCTTAAAAATAATTATACATAAAGTTTTTTTTTCTTTTTCTTAATGGTAGTTTTTAATCTAAAATATTCCTTATATATCTTGATTTTTATGCTAGGTCGTATTTTATTACAGTAGTTGTTCTAGCAGCAAAGTTATGGGGCCAGATTTTCAAACACTGACCAAACGGTCTTCAGTTATTTTATAAATGCAGTCAATGTAGTTGTCTAAATTACCTAAATCACGGGTACAAAACCAGAGAGGCCAGGCTGAAAAAATGGCTCCATCACCTCTCGTGGTTATTCCTTGTGTATTTTAGTGCCTTGCAAATTTGGTATCGAATGCACCGTACAGCCGTTTAAAACCTGGTCTATTGACAAGAGTTTGGAACCAGATAAAGGCATACATTCATCATAAAGGTTTGTATTGCTCTGGCCTGGATGTTTTTCTCTCTGCATATGTTGTGTCTTAATTCAGCACAAATTCTTGTTTGTTGCTAGCATTTTTTTAGAAAATTTTTCCATGATTATTAACTGTATATATAACTCCCCCACTTAATGGTGTTCCCCTTTTATTTTATTTTCCCATATTCTCTAACAGATGTTAATGTTCGGGTTTCTAGTCTCACGTTGTTAGGAGCTGTCGTATCTGCTCAAGCACCTTTACCAGAAGTGCAGTTACTTCTGCAACAACCCAGTTCTTCAGGACTAAGTAACAGCGGTACTGCAACCCCACGTCACTTCAATTCATCTGAATGGCGGAGAAGAGCACCACCCTGCCAAGGGGAGCACACAGATAATTGGGAGAGGTCATCTTCAGAGCCCTGCTGGCTCATACGTCTTTGTATCGCCACTGTTGTTCTGCCCAGAGAGGATTCCTATTCTGATAGTGATACTAACTGCTCAGCCGGTCCTGTCTATGAACCATCTCCTGTTCGACTGGAATCTTTACAGGTAGGAATGGACAACTACTAGAAGAGCCAACTAAATGTATGTATTGTACTAACTAGCTCTCATGTCCGAGATTAGTATATGGCTACTGCATAGACTAAAGTATTCTTTTTTCATTTTGATAAATTCCATTCACTATCTTTCTATTCGTTATCTGCAGGTTTTGGCCCTTCTTGTAAAAGGCTATTTCTCTGTGTCTCAGAGCTATTTATTAGAGCTTGGAGAGGTGGCTTGCAAATGCATGAAGGAAACAGATCCGTCCATTCAGCTCCATGGTGCCAAAGTAAGAGCTTGGAGAAATGCAAATATCTTTTTACCAAGTGTTATTGCTCTGTACATAGGCTCTAAAAGTATTTGTAGTTAAGCTTGATGTGAATTATAATCCAACACAATTGTATGGAGGGAGAGCTCCAAATGTGCTTCTTTGTGTCTTTCATACAGTACACTACAAACAAAACCTATCCCTTCCTCGTACTGCAGCTGATTGTGCAATACTATACTCTAGTACATCAAGAAATACAACTTTTGGGCCCAATCTTGCATTTTATTCACACTCATCATTCCATTGAATTCAGTCAGAGCTCTGGGTGTGGAAGGATTCCAGAATTGAACTCTTATTTATTGCACTAGTGACAGTAGATGTGGGAGATTTGTGAGTTTTCATTTGTTCTGGATACCATAAGACATTTCTATCCATCTTGGCACAGAAATTTACTATGCTGCCCTACCTGGAGACTTTATTTTGGAAGAGCATTTCCACTAACTCTGAGCTAGCAGTCAAAGAAAGTAATATCAAATAATGTAAAATTACAGATTTCATTCATTGTGTCAATGACTAAAGTCTGTGCTAAATATTTCCATAGTCAAATAATACTTGAGTTTGCTTTGATAAGGAGCCAGTTCATTTTCTTTTTCTTGGCAGCTTCTGGAGGAACTGGGCACAGGCATAGTACAACAGCATAAACCAGATTCAACCATTGCTGTCAGTCAGAAAGTACCTGTCAACTTGGTAAGTACATGGGCTGTATAGATGGGATTCCACTTAATTAAGCCTCCTGTCTTGAAGTCTGCTGCAAAATTATTGACCCTGAATGTGGATATAACAATCTGATGTAAAACGGAGGCAGAGGGGGACTACAGAGTGTCTTTAGGTGCTGGTATGTTATACACCGAGATCAGCAAACTATGAGAGTAAAGATCTACAAACAAGCATGCTCTCTGTGGTCCCAAAACGTAAGGGTTTCATTATGTTGGGCTATTTTCTGCTATTCAAATGAACTGACAGGAACTGCCGTGGTTGATACTCATTATTTTAACACTGTGTGTGTGTGCAAGTGAGTATGTGTTAGTCATCCTAAGATAGATAAAGCAACCTTTGTCAAAGCTGAATAAACCTGCTGGTAAATATAAAGCTAATTTTAAGAACATGACAGCGAGTTATGATGGCCCTCTCTTGTCTGACTCCATTAGACAGAAATTTTATACTTAAAGGGGCCCTGTCAAGTTTGGTTAGGCCTAAAATTAGACCTACTAGCACTGTTTAGATTTGTGGACAGGTGCTTTTTATGAGACACGAGTATTCACTGTACACTTTTCCTTTGCTCCTACTATCTGCTGTAACCTTGAGATCAGGAATGACATTAAGGAGTTCGGCCACCATGTATGATACAGATGCTGCATAAAAACCTATACAGATACACATTATAGCCTCCGTGACATTTAATAGTAAAGTGCTCCAAGAGCCTATTTCAGTATTCTGTCTGCTACAAGAAGTGAGCAGGTGGCTGTTACACTAGTGTGCATGATCACAGGGAAATCCATTGCTTGGGGCTGTTTCTTTGACAAGTTCACTGAAGCTGAGAAATTGGGATTCTGGTTATAGTGCAAGCCTGTTAAATATTTATTTCTGTGAACTGAAAGCTATTTTAAAAATTATTTTAGAGGATGTTAATAAATAAAACAGAAATGAAACAAGCAGATAGAGCCAAAACGTTATTTGTACAACTTTGCGATGGAGTATAATGGTTATTTTAAGTTTTCCAACAGTGGTAATAGTCAATTTCATGCTCGTTTACGTCCTTTGATGTGATACAAGGTATGTTAATCTTAGAAAAAACAATCTACTTCAGAGATGTTGGCAATATTGTCAAGCTCATCTGACGTCAGTATCAAGTGTTTAGTAGTTTCAATTGGTAAATGTAGATTCTGCATTACAGGTTGTAACTTTTTGGACCATGATGTTAAATGGCCCTTTACCAGGTGCCCTTCAGAACGCACAGCACCCTACCCTTCAGACAAGTGCCTGTGATGCTCTTTCTTCTATCTTACCAGAAGCTTTCAGCAGTCTGCGGGTAAAATACGATGTCTTTTGGTGATGCCTTTTTAAGTACTAGTGTCTTCTGGTTTTATCCCTCTAACTATATTAGCATTGCACCTGTGTTAAATTCACATGAAAGATCCTCATTGCTCTTTTACAGCCAATCTTCAGACTTCTTTTCATATTACAAATTCCCACGTAAACCATGGCTCGTTAAGATTGGAAAAGGCATGTTTGGGAATTTTCAAAAAGTTGGATGGTAGAGGTATTTTATGAGAGGGCTACTCAAGCATGCAATAAACTGCTTTGAGGCCTGGAATATTAATGGCATAGTTGAATAGCTCGGTTGTGTTGCATGGCAAACAAAGGCCTTTAGAATCTCATTCTGTGGGTGAGATGTGGCAGATATTGCTGTTTTGCTGATAAAGTTCAGCAAAGCATGCAGACAGCTGAACTGAAGGCAGTGGACTGATGATGTTCACAAACTTGGTTTTTTCCCCTCTATTTGGCTGGCTAGCAAAATGTTGCCGAAACTGTAATGTGTGCTCTCTCAGTTGCAACTGAATCTGATGGCATTACTCTCCTTTTACACAATGAAATATGCTTTTATACTTTAAAGCCTTGGCAGCATGTAGCCACTGTATTGTGCAGCTCTGTTCATGTCACGGTGCCCTTTTTGACTCAGAGAACTCTGCCAGATCTTTTTAACGGAGGAGCTGCTAATGCAGCAATATCCCTGGAATTCTGTTGGTCCAGCTTCTCCAAGCACAGTGTGTACTTCATCTCTCTGTACTTTGCTCCCGCTTCCCTTTCAGTCTTTGGGGTCAGTCATTGCCCACTTGGACCTATTGCTGTGAGGCAGCGCAATTGACTGCAGACTTGTACGCTCACAAACGGTACAATGTGAACTTTAATATGCTTTGTGGTCCCTCTTTATCTAATGCTTTCACGCTGAAGAGTGACACTCTCTCATGGCATCTTGGCTCTCCTACCATTACAATAATTCCTGTTCTAGCCAGGTGGGTAATGAACCTATTGTCTGCCCCATTCCTTTTTGTTGTTCCTTTTTCCCCACCACACATCCCCTAGCTCAGTGGTTCCCAACCAGTGGCCCATGGGGGCTTTTAAAGTGGCCCACGGCTCTGCTCCTGCTGGCTGCAGAAGGGAGCCGGTGCCTAAGGACCCAGGCAGAGCATGTTGCCGTGGGGCTAAAAGACCGGTGTAGGTTCCTTGTTGCAGCCAAGGGGTTGGGAGATGAGTGCTCCTCTTCCCTTGGCTGTAGCAGGATGCACGGCAAAGCGCTTCACCTAGGTACATAGGCTCTGGGGTCCCTGCTGGAGCCAGAGGGAGGAGAGCACTATTTCCCATCCCCCTGGCTGCAGAAGGGAGCTACTGCCTAAGGACCCAGGTGAAGCACACAGGGCTACAGGACGCATGTGGTTTCCCTGCTGCAGCCAGGGGAAGAGGAGATCAGCAAGGAGGCAGCCTCGGTGAACTCCTTCCATCTGTCTACGGGAAGGGGGCTGCTGGTGGAGACTGGTGGCCCTTCAGGGTTATAAAAATGATATCTGGCCCTTGCGCCAAAAAGGTTGGGAACCACTGTTAGCTGGTTGCCATTGTATCACAAAGATACAGCTTGGCAAAATCAACAATGTCCCGTCTACCAGCCTTGAGGTAGTTTATGTTAAAAGTTGGGAGTGCTCCTGTTTTCTCTGTGGCATCCACATGCCACTCAGCTCTTCCACTTGCTGTGGAATACGGGACGTTCTTACTGCTCTTGCAGACTCCTGATGTTCATTGTTTAAAAACACATTTCAGTTCTTCGCTTTTTCTTGTCCCCCCGAAGAAGGGGCTTTGCAGAACAATATTGTCACCACTCTTCTCTTTGAAGGACCACTTCTCTCCTTTACCATTGCTAATTGCAGGATGATCAGCAGATACTGTGCATCACTCTACTGCTTGGGCTGAATCACAGTGAGAATCCGCTGGTGAAAGCAGCTGCTGCACGAGCACTTGGAGTCTACATCCTCTTCTCGTGTCTTAGGCAGGTTAGCAATTTTTACCTTACTTGGAGCTTTGAACAAGGCATTTGTTGAGCCACAAGCTTATCCTCAGCAAGCTGTAGAAGATGAGCTTCCTTTGTGGTAAGTGGCCCTTCCTCTTTGGCCAGTGCTGACATATTAGCTTGAAATAGTCTGAAGTTTTGCAGGTGCTTCTTCCACCCACCCCCCACACCCCCCCACTCTCACACCCACACCCACACACCCCGTTCTATGGGCACTTATAGGCACTGGAACCAGGGCAGTTTTGCTGTGTGAGATGTGGCAGGAGGGAGAGTGTCTGTACGTTGAGTGCAAGGTCCTCACCCCCACACCACCCTTCTTTCAGTTAGAAGGGCCACTTAGGTATGAGGAAGCTCTAAAAGCCCTGGATCTAGCTGGGAGAGGATTGCCTCCATACAGGAACTGTAGGACTGAGGACTCCCGCACGAGCCCTGCCTTAGGGGGCATTTTGAGGGTAGAGCTGGAGCAGAAGGAGCATGTCAGAAGTAGGGTCACAGCACATAGTGCTGCAGTGTTTCCAGATAGTATTGCAAACCCTAGGCAGCTGGGGACAGATTGTTTTAACTTAGACAGACCTAGAACTGTCTGCAGGGGCTATGGAGCAGCCCAGAATGGGGGGGTACAAAGTCATTTGAAAGCCATGATAGCCCTGCTCAGGGCTGTGAATTCTGTGCTGTCTTTAGGAAGTGCAGCACAGCATCTCGCCCCAAGTCTGTCCCCTTGAACTGGAAAGCCATGTTGGATAGAGACCCCCTCAGCACAGCACTTGGGGGGAGGGAGTGTAGCTGACTGGTGGATTTGCATCTGTGCAGATGGAGCAGTTTGGCAGGGTGGCAAGCATAGCCATCAAGATGGCTATAGCCCTGAAGCTTCGCTTGTAGCCAGAGAAAAGCCCTGGTGGAGGAGAGGGTTCAGAGGAAGCTTCTTTCGACTCTAATCCCATGACAGTTCATTTTGCACAATCAGTTTCCTTAGTTTGTACTTATCTTCCAGGGTTTAGTCCCAAATCCGATGGAGTATGGTTGGGTTTATATTGTAAAGTGCCTTTCATATAATGTTGTCTACAGGCCATTTTAATAAATCCAGATTTGGAAATACAGTTGCTAGAAGTGGAAAAGGTAAACTAGATGTAAAACAAAAAATTCCTAAGGTCTCATGAAAGTAAAATCAATTCACAAAAAATGCAGTTTTGGCTTTCAGAACCATGTTAACCCATCTGGTTGCAAGAGAGGATTCCATTATTTTTGCAACATGGTTGTGAAGTCTTAAATGAGTGAATATGATGACAAACTTGTACAGTAGCTGAAGATGAAATTTTAGTCCAAAATATTTAGAAAGAAAAGCCTTCATCATAGGCGAGGAAATGGAAACGAAATATAACATGACACAAAAGAGAAGATTAGAGAGACAGCCCAACATGGAGTCTGGAGAAGCAATTTACTTTTTCAACAGTGGTTAGATGAGCATGAGGTTGTCAGTCCAAGTAATTATGTTTAAATCAAAATAACTAAAACACCAGTGAAATTAAAATATGCAGTGAAATCATGTAGCTGCAGTCACCCAAGAAACAAGCAAATTTGGACACCTTGTAGAGTTCGATCGTTAACTATAGATCAAACAAAACTGTACTGGGAACATTAGAGAGACCTTAGTGTTGTTACTTGATACAGAAGGATGTTGTAATAGACCTGGTTTTCGTGCATATTTCACTGTGGTTATAAAGACAATGAGGTGTACAGAGCTGAGGAAGTCATCCAGTTTTTTAAAAAGAACTTTCATGAATTTTTAAAAAACTGTGAAACTTTTCATTCTCTAGGATGTGATGTTTGTTGCCGACACAGCAAATGCTATCCTGAATTCTCTCCATGACAAGTCTCCAAATGTCCGTGCCAAAGCAGCCTGGTCCTTGGGCAACCTTACAGACACGCTGATTGTCAACATGTAGGTAGCAACGTTTTGGCTACTAAAACTATCTAAGTGGCTTTTGATCATCATTATTATTATTATTAGTGCCCCAATAATATAGGAATTGCCATACTTTTGCAGAGCAGTGGCCCAAATAGATCAGTGTTTGACAGTGTTCAGTACCATAAATGTCTACAAAAGCCTTTGTAGTGCACAATTATGGATTAGTGGGCCCATACAGGAAACTTCTTTATCACTACTCTCAATTAGAGGTTGTCTTATGCCTCAAAGCTTGAGGGTTTGTATCCCTACCTTCTGTAACTTATGGATGTTTTTATTATTCAGATCTGATCCATTTTTGAATTCAATTAAACTCCTGGTTTCAGAGCAATTAATTCCATGGGTTATGCACTGCATAAGAAAGAGATTTCCTTTTAGCCTTTTTATATTTGGTATCTTTTGATTTAATTGAATATTCCTTTATTCGTGTATTACATGAAAGGGTAAATAGGATGATTAATATATTTATTAATCAACCTCAATCTGATGAACCAATCTGCTATTAACTTTTTGCCATGTTGAAAATTTACCATTGATTCCTACATTATTTCCTGTTTTCAAATAGCAGGTTATTACCCTCTGCATTTCATTAATCTTATTGCACCACCAGCAGGCTTTCCTGATGATGATTTACATTTAAATTAGGTGTAATATCATATGCTTTTATTAAACTGTGTGTTTTATAGCTTAGCAGCATTTTAGTTAAAATCAAGAGTATTTTCAACTTAGTTATTTATGTGTCTTATATAGAGGGACTGTATCTTATCTTTCCAGGAGGATTGACTCTGATCTGGCCTTTTCCATTTCTAACTGCTCTGATCCTGGATGTCTGTGATTTATTTTGCTAGGGAAATGATGGGGCCGAGTTTCCAAGAGGAATTCTCAGATCTTCTGCTATTGAAAATGTTACGGTCAGCAACTGAAGCATCTAAGGACAAAGACAAGGTATGCTGGAGTGGGGCAGAGCGAGGAATAAATCCAAGCATAAAACCAAAAGCAAATTTAAAATCATTCATTGCTCGCTTTTGGCTTTTTATTACTGTGTTTCATTTGAGTAATCCATAAGACTGGCGTAACTGGGGAAGCTGACATTAGTACTTATATACGAACAACTCCTATGTGCTGTACTGCAAAATACGTTGTGACTCCATCAACTGGCATTCCCATAATCCACATTCATCATTTGCATTATTTTATTCTACACTAATCTGGAAATGTGGACTGCTGGCATCAAGGCGTTCACACTGAATGAAGTGTAGCTTTTTCTTGTCAATTGGACACAGCCAAAGTTGGTTGAGGTTCAGGGCATTTCGTAAAGCCTGTCTTATTTCCCAGGGCCTTTTGGAAGAGGCAGTCAGAGGGACTGTCTTTTTGGCAGGATTTTTTTTCCTAATAACTGACATTAATTTATTTCAGAGCGATATGCATGTAATTACTTTTGTGTATGCATGTATGTAGAGAGGCCTTGACAGATGCCTATGTATAAATTGAAAATACAAATTTTTCTTTGTGTTTCAGGTAAAGAGCAATGCAGTCCGGGCCCTCGGAAATCTGCTTCATTTCCTTCAACCACATCACATAGTAAAACCCAGATTTAGTGAAACCATTAAGGAATCCATTCAAGCCCTCATTTCTACAGTCCAGAGTGAGGCCACTATGAAAGTACGGTGGAATGCATGTTATGCACTAGGAAACGTATTTAAAAACCCTGCCTTGCCACTTGGTAAGTAAAGTCTTCCTTTTAAAAAAATTTTTCACTGACCTCTTTGCCTGGGAATGCACAACAAACTGTGCAAAGGAGTCTTAGCGTTGTTTTTACCAAGAATTGACCTAGCACATGGCATGTGTTTGGAATAAAAAAAAAAAAAACTGAATGTTTCGCTCACATCCAAGGGCAACATCTGGTCCCAAATGTACATTTGAAATTAAACAGATCTTGTTCCTGCCAACATTTATGTACATACTTAACTTTACTACCTTGATTTCAGTAGGACTGCTTGTGGTACTAAAGTGAAGTATGTGCATGTTTGAAGGATCCGGGCCATAGCAAGTATTAGATATAAGGGTTAGTGACTAAGGATAAGGTAAAAATATTGAACTTGCTAATAAATTTAATCCTTCAGTGAAACTAAAATAAAATTAAGGCCTCTACCTTGTAATAAATGACATCTGCTCAATCACTGCTTCTGAAAAGTATTGTTCTAATTGTCTGGAAGAATAGTTATGTAAGCTAAATATAGGAGTCTAAATATAGCATCACTCAAGTATATTTTTTTCAAATATAGAGGAAAAGACTAGAATGTTATTTTTTAAAATTTCAATAAATCAAAAAGCAGTTGATTTTCTATTTATGGCAAAAATCCTGAGTCTTCAAATGAAGAGAAGTTTGAGCACTGTAATATAAACCTTTCTGAACAGCTGCCTTTGTAACATTGATTTTATATTTTTGTTAACTGCAAACCTATGTGCTTCCTAGGAGAAGCTCCTTGGACCGTGCAAGCATATAATGCTCTTACATCAGTGGTGAAGTCATGCAAGAATTTCAAAGTCCGAATCAAATCTGCCATGGCCCTCTCCATCCCTACCAAAAGGGAGCGCTATGGAACCACTGAACAGTTTTTCCAAATCTGGAGTGCATTGGTTATAGCTTTGCAGAAGAGTGAAGACACCGAAGACTTTCTGGAGTTCAAATACAGTGCCAGCCTCAGAGCACAGATCTGCCAGGCTCTGATTCATTTATTAATCTTGGCAAACAGTACAGACCTGCCATTCATTAGGAAAACTCTAACAGAAAATGGGGATGTGATCAGATCCTATGTCTTGCAATATATGAAATCAGGGGTTGAAGAAGATGAAGCAGGAATACACGCAAGCGCCCATGAAAGAGAGAAAATGTTGAAAAAAGCTATTGAGCATATCTGTGGTATTGAGGAACACTCAGAAGGCAAAGTTAAAGTAATAGTAGCTGCTTACCTAGAAGATATCTTGACAAACCATGTCAACTGCACTGAATTAACGGAAATTTAGGAGGAGAAATCCATTTCTTTAACGACCAGTAAATTATGCCTTCTGATTACATGCAGAGGGCAGTACCCTGCTTTCATGTGTGCAAGATATCCAGGAGAGACGTTTCCTCTTGGCAACATTAAAACATTTATTTCAAACTTATTTGAATCAGTTGAAACTCATGAGAAAAGTTCTACAAGGCTGAGAAAAAAACATTTAATCTCGTTTATTTTCCTTCTGTTTTGTTCATTGCAAATTGTCTCCATTTGTTTTGGCTAGTAACTGATCTGATACAGTGTTATCACTTTAAAAACAAATGTATTTTTTATTCTTTGTATATTTTATAAGAACAGAGCCTTTTTATGAGCCTGTTTCCAAAGCCTTTTATCACTGCTGGCTGCTATCTTCACAAGCTTGTCCATGGAGGACACTGGCAGAATTGGTATTGTCTGCCTTGATTTTTCTCAAAATCTGCTTGATCATAAATATGACGAGTTGGTATACTTTTCTAAGCAAGACATATTTTCTTGTATTTATTGCACTCATATAATCAACACAAATATCAGTTGGAGGAGTATTTGAATAACAGCTTGATGCAAATCAGTTTACACACACTTCATATCGACTGTGGCCCCTCTCCTGCACAGGTGAGTTGTTTCACCCCTTCAGGGTCATTGACATTGACCATTCTACTGGTGTCTGGCTGGTGGGTCTTGCCTACATGCTCAGGGTCTAACTGATCATGAAATTGGCGGTTGGGAAGGTGGTATCCCTTGTGTCAGATTGGCAGAGACCTTGGGGTTTTCATCTTCCTCTGCAGCATGGGGCATGGATCACTTGCAGATTTAAACTATAAACGTCTGTGATGACCAATGTGATGCTGGCTTTCATCAGAGACCTTACCTGGCCCCTTTTGGTGAACCGATGGGATTCTTGTACCCCTGTGTCCCATTGTGCCTTCTGCCAGTTGGCAGCAAGAGGTCCTTGAGTCACTGCATTTGCTGCAGATCCATTTAAAAACTGCCCCATAGGTTAGTGGCCGGACTGTGGTCAACAGACCCACAGTCTACTAGTGAGATAAGGCCTGGGAAGAGCTAAATCTTTATTTAAATAGCAACTGCTTTCCTTTTCTTCTTGTCCTCTTGGTTTTTCTTTCATCCCTGAGGCAATATTCGTGAAGGTGAATAACTCAGAAGCGTGCATTGTGATCATCTAGTCTGGCCGCCTGTATTACACAAGCCATAGAACTTCCTCAACATAATTCTTCCCTTTCCCAGCTCAGAGTACAAAATATCTAAATTTTTGCAGGTCCCAAACAGCTTGGGGGCTATGCATTAACCTATGCATATGTTATGGTGCCTGGGGCTAAGCAGGCATGTTAGGTATTTCAAGAGCTAAGACCCATATCCTACCATTAGCTCCATGTGGACGTAGGAGTCTGTCTGTGTAGCGGTTGTAGGATTGAGCCTAAGTTAACACACAGAACAGACATGCTCAGTTTTAATTCTGTTACAGAAGCTCATTTAGATACAGCTTTTGTACATTTATTTATATCTTCCATCCTCTTTAGAGCTGGGAAAGCATTTTTTTCTCATAGAATCTATGTCTGCAATTTTCAAAGCTGCCTAAAGCAATTTGAGTGCCCTGATCCCGTTCAAAAATTAATGGAACTGGGTGTCCAGATCCTCCAGGCAGCTTTGAGTCTCTTTTTGTTTAAACTTCCCACCAATAGCTGAATTTTCTCCCTCTGACTTCTGCAGCAGAAACAAACATAGCTGTGGCTGGTTTACAGCTAAAGTTGGCTAAAAAGCAGTGATTCACTCCACAACTGTCTGGGGAAGAGTATGTTAAATTGCGCTGTTTCAGACCAAAAATATTGCTGTCAGGCGCTCACTTTAGCCTTGCTTTCGCTACATCTCTCTCGATATATATTAATCCTTGAGCACCGGTATGGCATGTTAAATAATAAACATCTTCCAGAGCTGCAGCCAGTATATCTTCTAGACATCACAATTTGATGCTATAGTTTACACCCACCTTAAAGCCTATATGCTGCCTGAGAGGTGTAAAGGCCTTTAGTGTTTAATGCAAATGAGATTGTAGGTCAGCCTACTTTCTGATTCATCCCTGCTCTCTAAGCTGAGATGAAAGACGCACACAGCTTTATTAATTCTTGCTTTCTCTGTAGTTTGCCTCTGAACTTTGAGCTGCACGCCTCAGAAACTAACCTCCAGTTTCTCCTGTCATTGTAGAAACAAACCTGTTTTTTTTTTTCTCTGTCTCTGTCTCTCTCTCTCTCTCTCCCTCCTTCCCTCCCTCCATCCATCCATCCATAAAACTGTGACTAGACAAAAGGGGACAGTACTGAGACACATCCAGGATTTGTGAATGTTTCAAAGCTGAAAATGCAAGTGTATAACACGGGGGTTAATATGTGCAGAGTAGCTATTGGCTCAAGTGCCCTGCTCCTGGTCAGAAGATGGAGACACAGAACATAACTTGAGATTAGTACCTTTTTTTTTACATTTACTGACAGTGAGTGTTTAATCAAAGGCCTCATTTCAAAGGAGCCCTGGGCTTTAACCCCCTCTTCCCCCCAAACAAACAAACAAACAAAAAAAAACCAGCAGCACAAAGATTTGAAGTATTTAATTAGATACAGGTCACAGGGGGACCCACGGAGATTCAACACCCTGTGTCTTTACAGACAACTTGAGGTGAACCCCCCAAGTACTTGAATGTGGCAAAAGCCATTCAGCTCCCTGCAGTGTGTGTGTTAGGTCCCGTACAGAATATAGACTACGACGTGACTCTTCCACCCAGGATCTTTCCCTGGATTTGTTCTCCTAACTCCCCCATATTTTTGTAGCGACGCAGGTGGAAAAATAGGCATAGCCATGGGTGGTTGTGTTTGGTCAAGAGTGAGCACTGCTTAAACACCCAGTGGTCGGCAGAAATTCCAAAGCTGCTGTGGAACAGTCATTTTGCTGATTGCCAAGTTTCAGGCCAGAAGGAATATCTACAGTTGTTTTAAAAGCCCATTAACAGCGTCCTTTAGAAAAGGAGCTCTTACTTTATTACTCGGAAGCTACTCAGGTTGCAATCTAGAAATGTGTGGCTGCTTTGTGGCAGTCTCCTGTGTTTGAGATGAGGCAGGACTTCGGTTCCCTTTTAAGGTTAAAAAGTAAAAGCAAATCCAAGAAGAACATTCATGTAAAGCTGCATATTTCTGTTCAGATCCCTGAAGATTTAACGAGGCAACACCTCTGGAATGTGCCCAAGCTTGTTTGTTTTAGTTCCTTACTCCCACAACCTTTGGAATCACTAATTCTTTACCATCTGCATTGCACAGATTGGGAGCCCATTGTGCTAGGTGCTGCACAAAACTATAGTAAATGACAGGTCCTGTCCCATAGAGCATCTGGCTGGATTTTCAAAGGTAGTTAGACATGTAAAGATGCAATTAGGTACCTAGTAACATTTTCAAAAGCACATCGGGGCTAACTGAATCTTTAGGTGCCTAAATAGCTATGAAAACCTGGCCTTTGCACTCTGGGGATATGTATCCACTTGGAGTGGCATGTAGAATATAGACCCTGCACACACCCCTAGCATGGGTATAAGTGGCTGTGTAGAGGGTGAGATACTGCTTAGCCAAGTAGGGTAAAGACACGTTTGATCCTTAGGGCATGCATCCAACAGCTGTACATGCCCAAACACCACTTTCCATCTACTTTGCCCTTTGTAGTGTCCTGCTGCCTCCCCAGTGCTGGAACTTTTCTCTGTTTCAGGGAAAGACTCCACCAGAGGGGAGGCAGCAGACAAAATGCTGCCGGAGCCTTTTGCTTCCCTTCCTTCCCATCCCCAAAGTCTTTCGCTGCGGAGTATTGCTACACATACCCTATTTGTCACCACCAGCATACACAAGGCCCAAAAGACAAGACATGCCAGGGTGGAAGAGGAGAGTAACAAATATAAAAGAACATTTGCCATCCTTAGCTAATCATCTGGGACAGCATTGCGAACACCACTATGGCAGGAAACTTCACTGCAGTGTTTTTATACTCAGCCTATCTAGCTTTATCAATTTTCACAACACATACTCTAACCTGGGGTTATGGATCTGCTAATTTTTGTCAGCAGGGAAGATAAGAATATTTTTATCTTTGGAAGATTACACCCAGCTTGCTTTTCTAAAATACCACCTTCCGTGGAGCTGGTCGAAGCCATCTTTCCTCTTATCAGCCATCCTTTTAATGAGGAAACTGACTTGTTAGCTACTGATTAAAGCAAATTGGTTTGTTCAATACCTTTGTTAGCAGGAATTTGCCAGATGTTTTGCAAAGCACTAAGAAAGCATACCTCAAAATCTGATGCTAGTTTATGCCTTTAATATGGGAACAGAAGAGGGTGAGTCAACACAGAATGGCGGTGGATTAAGTACAGGTTAGGGCTTTTCTGTAAAAGGAATTGCATTCACATCTCGCTCCCTGATTATAATAGATGTCTGTGTGTGTGTATGGGCACCATTGAATTTTCCAGCAGAGAATGGTACATAGTGATGGTCCAGGACAGGAGAACATAAGGTGCAAGGCAAAAAAACCTGATTATTCAGAAGTATTGTGGGGAGACAGTATGGAGTAGCAAATGCTCTGCCTATAGCCACATGCCAGTTCCATCTGCTGCCTATTTTACATGGACTTACAAGTCTATTTTACATGGACTTACATATATCCAAGGCTGGCCTGAGCTGAAGAACTTGCTTGAATATCTAAATATCCCCAACAGCACTTGCAACAGAGGGCTTGTTCCCTCTTGAAAAGAAATAATGTACATTTATAAATAGCTTATATTTTGATGTATAGCCTAAAGAAGTTTCACCAGCGTGGGCAAATCTTAGTGTTGAGCCGGAATCGGAGCACCAGCAAACCCAAAGACAGCGTTTTGTATCTTAAATGAGGTCAAAGCCATTTACTAGCTAGGACTGGGACACAGCCCAGGGTTCGCACCACACCAAGCTTCTTGTCGACATGCATGCAGCTGCAGTGTCCTGCACCCATCTCTGGGGTGCGTCCCGGCAGGCACAGTACACTGCACAATATAAGAGCTAGTTTGCTGCAGATGTGCTGGGCAGCGTGACAAGCCTGGATCCAGAAGTCCTTGCTTCAAGGCATCTTCACTTTTTGCAGAGGCTCAAACATGTATGAAGAGCCAGACAAGCTGAGTCCGTTACTGGAGTTATAGGTGCCTAAGGCCTCTCTCAAACTGTTTTCATTAGCTCTTGACTCACCGAGCTATTGAAGCCTTCCCGGGTTCTGTATATCAGACCCATTCCACTACTAACAAAGTCCTGTTGCTACATTCACAACATCTCAGCCCCTGGGCAAACCCACAAGCAAGCTTTTATAGTCAGTTTTTAATTTGTGGCAGCCCAGAGGAGGAGTCAGACCTGTAACTGCCCCCTAGATAGGGTTAATAATCTCCAGCAGTGAATGTGTTTGGAAGGGAACCTAAAGGGAAGAAAAGCCCTCCCAGAGTCTCTGCAGCAATCTTGTACTTCCCTTCTGCAAAGAGAGAACCTGTAACATCAAGCACCTGTCCTCAGGCTACCAGGTAAAGGAGAGGCTAATCTGTCATCCCTCAATCCATCCTCAGAATTAGTAACCAATTAGAGTTAATTAGCAATCTTCTATCTTGTATCCATGGGTTCCGGGGAAAACCCCTTTGCTTGTAAAAAGGGCTTTAGAGTCATTAATGTCCATACAAGTGCTCAGTTCTTAGCATCTGCCCTGAAGAAAACCACCCCCTCCTGTATACTATATGCCACATGGTATAAGGAGAGCTGTGTTGACTTATTAGGATTCAGCGCCATGCTTCCAAGAAGGGCAGTTACTTTAAAGTTTGTGCTAAACCCATTAAGCTAGACTGGCCAGCTTGTGACATAAGACAGGCAGAGGGAGCCCAATGGAAATGCTCTGATCCAAAGGTTGACTTTTCAACCAGCAATGATCTCAGACGCGCTGGTGGAGTAGAGGGAGTTCAAAAGACAGACTAGAAAACATGATTTATTTTTTAATCTCATGATTTTTGGGGGAGGTTGGGGAGGGGAGGGTGTCTGATTCATGATTTTTTATTGGTTGAGGTTAGCAATATTTTATCCCTGGAGATATTATTTGAGCTCCATGTTGACAGGGGCTGGAAAGAAAGCCCTGGGATTGCTTCATAAAGCTCTCCAGCAACCACACGCAGGATGATCTAACCATGGCTTCAGCACCGACTGTCTTTGGAAAGAGCTACAGCTGATCTCCTTCAGCCAGAGGGACGGGGAAGGGGAACAAGAAAAATGAAGACGTTTGGAGGCATCAGCTTGCAAGGTGGGGGCAGGCTATGGTGGTGTAACTGTGTGATAAACGTAAGCTTAGTTGGCAAGACTGGAGAATTGGGATGGGCTGAACACACCCATCCACCCTCTGTAGCCTGACAGTGACAATGTGCTGGGAGGCTGGCCAGGCTGCAGACACTCCATTGTTGGTGCTAGGGAAATGTCCTGGTGTTGTCCTCTGCTGTCTCTTTGTTTTATAGCAGGTACATTGTCACCCTGGGAGGATTGTTGGTGCTCCCGGGGAGTTGATGACAAAGGCCTCTGAGAAGCATCTACAGGTTCCAGGTCCTGCACACACACACCCCTTGCCCCATGGTCTGGAAAAACTAGGCGTTTAATGGCCAACAGAATTGTAGTACCTTCCCCACCCTGAGATTTTATTATGCTGCCTCTTTACTGTTCTGTTTACAAGCCAGGCTTTTTATCGCTTTGTCTATGAATTGTTTCAAGGAGAGGGTAATTACCTTATCACATGCAGCATGATTTATAGCCAAAGAAGTGGCCAGGGATAGTCAAGCTACACATCGGCTCTTTGAAAGGCAATCTACATGTGTTAGCACAGCGCTCGTTTTCTTCTAGGTTCACTAGGTAGATGGAGTATAAATGGGCCTTAGTGGCCATATCTCCTGGCATCCAGCTCTGTGATTTGCTACAGGGCTGGGACTTCTCTACCAAACCTACTCTACCTGTAAGTAATTGGACCAGATACAGGGTAGGAATCAGGGCTTGTCTACATTGGGAAACTGGCTAGAATAGTGATTGCAAAATAACATCCCCTGTGGACGCTCTCATAGTTTCTTCCATAGTAATTATTGTGGTCAATTTCTCTTTTGCAGACAAGCCTTTAGAGACTTTAATACCTAACCTTTGTAACTGACAATGGAATGGAATATGTGGTTAGATGACTGGATTTTTCTATAGGTGCTGACTGAAGTCTTTTGCTTGAATCCTAGAATCGTAGGACTAGACAGGCCCTCACGAGGTCATCTAGTCCAGTCCCCTTTAAATTAATGGATACTTCTCATGGGCAAAATTCACTCCAGTGGAAAGGGTCATGCACAAGACCCTGTGTTTCACATAGTGATCAAATGCGCTCTTCATATTTACCATTGCAACCTCATTGTCATGAGTTGGCAAAATTTGTAAATGTCCCTTCAGAGGTATATAAGGCCTTGAGCAGGCTCTTGACACAGCCTCACCCATCATTAATTGGTGGCAGATGTTTTTATCTGCCCTTACGTGTGTTGTATTGAATGAGGGGTTCACTGGAGCTGTACTGGAGATGCTGAGATTCTGTGCTTGAGCCATTTCCATGGTGAATTAATTTCCTCCTACTTGATGGCACCATCGCCTTTGCTGAATCCTTTGGTAATTTTATTATATTTATCAAATAATTATATGCCAATGATGTGTGCAGTATGCTGTGGGGTTTATAAAGGAATCAAACTGTGCCATGCAACTCCACCCCTGGTGCTGGAACCGAGAACTGACCAAGTAAGAAGCAAAATGCAGCTGCCACTTTCAGTGGATGATGGTCCTGAGCTTTTAGATCAGGAGTTACTAGTTTTTCCTTCATGACCTTCAAATTGGCTCTGTGTGCATTGTTAGCTGGGTGTTCCTGGCAGAAGGTTGGGAACTAGTATGCAGAGGTGGGGCAGTCATAACAGCAACGTGAGGATTATATTTAGAGCTGCACGAAACTCATCAGGAGAAAGGTCTCCTCATAAAAATTCACCTGGTTTCAAGTTTTGTTCCAGGTTTGAAACTCAGCCTAGATGTGCTGAAAGTTCTCCTCAAGTTAACAATCCCTCCAGGAGGACTTAGGCCCAGTTTTGAGCAAATGGGGGGAGATCCAGCTTTGGTTTCTCAATGGAAACCATGCAACATTTGAAAAGGTGTGACCAGGAAGCCAGCTGAAACTAGACTGTGCCAGCTGGGTTTGGCTTTAGGTTTCAGAGACAGTTTGAATCCAAAATTCATGGAGCCTGATTCTCTTCTCGGGGCCTTGCCCATAGCCAATTGCTCATTAAAATCAGTGGGAGTCTTTCCATTCTCTTCAACAACATTTGGATCAGGCCCTTGCATCCGTTTTACCCTGGTATACTCCCAATTTGCAGAAGCGCGAGAAGATTCAGGCTCAGGAAGTGTGAATCTGCTGGGACTGACACCAAAGGGAAGATCTGCAAGAGCTTCTCTGAAGCAAACCAATGGTTCAGCTGAGGTGGGTGAACATCGCTCCCCTTTGACAGTGCAAAGGCCACGTGTGTTGATTGTCCCGAGATGAGCTTGAGCCAAAATCCCAGATCTGCACATTCCCCAGCTCAAGGGCCAGGCTTTGCAGTGAACGGGACCCAAAGGACGGACTGGGAAGATGTCTCCTACTCCAATGGATTAGTTACCCAGGTGACCTGGGGCAGCCTGCGTTCACATACAGCTGTGCTTCAGTAAATCACTCCTGCATAGGTCAGATGCTCACCTGGCTGGGAAGGAATCCTGAGAGGTTCCACTCCTGACTTGCTGCAAGCTGCAGCACTGGATTTGAAGCATTTTTCCTTTGGAGGGAAGCACTTCCACCCCCCGCCTCCCCTATTTTTTTTGTTCCAAGTCAAGCAGCTGGGTGAGTTCAAAGATCAGGTTGCAGCTCAAGTTATAAAGTCTTTTTTATTGCATTAACCTAGATAAGCAAACATGCGGTTTCCTGTCTGACAGGCCACAGCAGTGCTCTCAAGGCATCTATGTACTGTCCTAAGGGATTGGGTCAGAACACACCGCCCATATCCATAAGCCAAGCAGTGGCAAAAGCAGCTAAGGAATAATTTACAAATGGCCCCAAGCAGTATTAATAACAAATTAAATGACTGTGATAATCTTCAATTCACTTTGCACAGAAATCCTCTTTGCAAGACAGTAAGTCTTTATCTCTGCAAGGAGCACTTGAGTGAATGAATAATGAGGGACACGAGAAAGAGAAAGGTCTTGCTTTTATATGGTGTCTGTCGTCACAAAGGTTCCATGCTATAGGATTGAGATCATTTTGCCTACCGGTGAAGTGCAGCTGCCTCTGGGATGGAAAGTGGCCATTGTTTAATATCACAAAGTAACACTGGAGCCGGAGAGTGAAGAGGAAAACTGCATGCAATAGAAACTGCAGGGGCAATTTAGGTAGGTAGCGTGCAACTGCTCAAAGTGGAATTGGATCAGGGTGTCGGGACTCGACTCACAATCTTAACTGTTGCAAGTATTAAAAACCTGACTGGCTCGGAGATTGCACCAGCAGGGCTATGAAATCATTACATGGCCAAAATAACAATAAAATGAGACGGGAATTCTTTGTTCTCTTCCCTTCCCCCTCTCCCGCTTCCCAATTCCAACCAGAGAGGAAAAAAAAGGAAAACCCAGGCAATTCCAAGTGGGGTCCTTTTGCAGATAAGCTCCAAATGAAAGAAGATTCAGCTTTGCATAGCTAGAGCTCTAATTGCCGAACAAACACAGGGTTAATCTTAGGACAAACAAACCCAATTACACAGATGAATTCATTGTACGAAATGATCACTGAGCATAGAGAATTTTAGTACCAGTGCAGAGTCCAAGCTCTGCAGGGGTCATATCAAAATCTGCTGAGCTGAACACATGCAAGCCTCTTTGTGCTTTCATCCTTGACTGTCCATGTCAAGTTGTTTAGAACATGCTCATTGTGAGCAGCTGCCCGGAATGAGACACTTCATTTTCATGAAGGCTCAAGGGACCCAAAGTTGCTTGTGACTGTTGGGTTAGAAAGATCACGCTTTTACCCCTCACGCCGATGAAATTCTCCTTAGTGAGTTAGTATAGCAGGTCTAATATCCAAAAGCAAATCAATAGCCACTAATAGACTGACGGCGCTATTGCAGAAGGCGGTCAATTAAATGTAACTTAACAAATGCACAAGTGACTTATAGAGTCACTTATAGAGACTTATAGACTTATAGAGTGACAAATGCTATAGAGACTGCATAGGAACTACTGTTATAGTGTGGGGAGCACAGCCTCTAGAAATGGAGCTGGGCTGGAATGAAAGAGATGAGCATTAGAACGGGGGATGAGGCTGGGGGTCATAGAGCCATGATGGAAGGAAGGAGCAAGTTGCACATTGAAATGGGGTGTTGGGAGGGAGCCGATGGGGGTCCTTGGATTCGGGCGGTGGAATGCTTTGTCCAGGGGCCCTGCTGCAGAAAAGTACTTAAGTGTGGGCTCCGGTCTCATTGACTTCAGGGGGAAGTAAACATCTGCTGAAAGTGAAGCAAACACTGACATGGCTTTTCTGAATCCGGGGTGGCAAGAGGGAGCTGATCTGTACTGGAAATAGCTGCCGTGTCTGTGGCAGTCACCGTTACAAATAAGCCATATTCAGACTGGAATTGGACATCAGATTTCCCTAGGGTAGGCTATCCTGTACTTTTCTACTACCAGGTTCCTTGAATCTTTTTCTGAAGCGGCTAGTACTGGCCGCTTCGAGGACTGGATCCCAGAGTAGAGAAGGTCTGTGGCAGCAAGTCCTATGCCTTTTACTAGTTCCCCAAAGAGGCTGAATTTGCCCACAGCTCAGTTCAAACTCTGACGTTCTCATAGACTTTAAGGTCAGAAGGGACCATCGTGATAATCTAGTCTGACCTCCTGCACATCGCAGGCCGCAGAAACTCGCCCAGCCATGCCTGTAATAGACCCCTCACCTCTGGCTGAGTTACTGAAGTCCTCAGATCGGGATTAAAGACTTCAAGCTACAGAGAATTCACCCTTTGCACTAGTTTAAAGTAAGTGACCCATGCCCCATGCTGCAGAGGAAGGTGAAAAACTTATTATAATACTGATGAGTTTCTTTCCTAATATTATCAGCTGGGACTTTCACAGGAGTCTGAGAGCTTGTCCATACATGGAGTTCTTCTGGACTAGCTCTTCTGTTGTAAATACACTCTACCTTGCTTCAGAATAATGGTCATATGTAGACAAGCCCTAAAAGAGTTAGATGCCAACTTCTATTGAATCTCAGTGGAGTATGGGCATCAAACATCCTTTGTCTCTTTCGAGAATCCCAGTCCCTGTGTATAATTCAATTGTTATAAGAGTGCTCTGTGTCTCTCACTGTATGCATATAGTTCTTTAACAGATAAGTTGCCAGCACATGGTCTCCAAGAATATGTAGCTCGGTTCTTGGGTTATGTAGAACCAACAAAACTGGTGGTGCACTGCAAATTGCTTCCTTTGTGCAAGCGCGTCACACTGGCTTTTAGTACTAACGTATTAATAACTGCAAAAATGTAGCAAAGACCAGCCTGCCTGTAATTTTATTTCCCAGGTTTGGGCATTTTAATTTGCTCTCTAACTGAGCAGGCAATGAAGAGGATGACTTAATTTATGAAGGGTCACTTGTTTCCCTGTTCATGGGAGTTGCATGCTGTTGAGATCTTTAATGCCACCTGCTCCAGAAATTGTGTTATCAGTATTATTCCAGAATTCTAAATCAAACAGCCCTTTGATAGCTGAGAAGGTTTGGGTAGCACTATACTTCATGATCGCCTTCCAACGAAGGGGACGTCAACATGGCAAGGAGGTGGTTGTCATGCCCAGCATGGGTAGGTATACATGTGCTAGCTCTGGGCTGCCGCAGCACAGGTGGGATTGTACGTGGGCAGCTAGCCCAAGCCGCTGCCCATGCCATTGTGGCCACATTGCCATTTTTAGCATGTGAGCCTGATCAAAGCTAGTGCAGGTGCATCTCCCGCTCTGGGAGTCAAGCCTCCTGGCTGCTATGTAGACATACCCTAAGGGTTTTCGATTGCTGCCCATCCCCCCAGCATCGGAGCACTTTGCACATAAAATCAGTGGCAATAGTGAAGTTCCTAGTGGATTTTGGAGTCTCCTTCTGCCTTTTCTGGGTAAAAGCTTTGCTTGGAAGTGGGGTTTCTGCTTCTGAATTTTTAGGTTTTATTAGTTTCTGGGCTTGGGAGCGTGTGGTGGGGTGTTCACCCCATGTCACTCTGAAGGAGTTAAAATGGCTCAGAAGGATAGGCTGCAGCTGGGTGGGCTGGATATACAGCCCCAACTGAACCTGAAGCCCAACTGGGTGGGAAGAGAGGGGACAGAGGAAGCACAGCAGCGTGCAGGGCTGCTGTTGGACTAAGCAAGGGGTCTGTGAAGCTGCAAGGGAAGATGTCAAACCAGTGGTGAGCTAATACCCAGATGAGCCACAAGGAGGTGCCATAGCGGTGAGTGAAGCAAACCCATGACAGCGAGGGCTGGTTGGCGGGGAGCTGCTGGGGTGTTAGTGTTATGCGTTTCGTTCTGACAACGGAAGGGCTTTGGCAGAGGAAGGGTTTTGCAACATTTCCTAAAGATGCCCAGATTCTGGGTTTGCCTCATCTCCTCTGGGGGTTTGTTCCGTGGCTGGGTCTCCTGGACCGAGAATGCTTTGTCCCCAGCTCTCTCACCCTTCATCCTGGGTTTTGTGCCCTGCATAGTCCCAGAGCAGTCCAGCTGTCCTGGGGGTGCATAGATCGAAATTCAGTCTTTAACATAGCTGGGGCTTGATCCATTCATTGCTTTGGAAAATTAAGCCAAGAGCCTTAAGCTAGTATTCCAATAGCTATAATGGCCCAGTGCTCAAAGTAAAAAGAAAACAGTGGGGAAAACTTCTGAAGTGCTGGTCAGTGGAACGGCTGGGAGGCAGGCGAGGCAAATGTACTGTGCCAACAAGGCACGGTAAAGAAACAGAACAGCTATGAGAGAGCGTCCCATCTCTCCGTCTGTCTCTTCTTCGATCTTTTATTTCATTCCTCCAGTCTTTCTTGTGCAATGACATTGATTCCTGCTCCGTGGATAAATATGGTACTTCAGTCTTTAGGGCAGTCAATCGGGTGCCTTTCACGAGTGCTAAAATTGTACATGCACACACAATCAAGTTGTGACTGCAACTGTTGGAATCAGCGGATAGTGACGCTCCGCCATGCGACCCACGACTTAACCTTTTGTAACCCTGACCTGTGAGAGGGGCCAGGAAATAAAGTTCAATCTCTTCACAGCATTCCTCTGGCTCACACTTTTGTTACACCTGTAGCAGCTGACGTGACACTGGAAGCCCCAGGCCATCACCACTCTGATCAGTGGTGACAGCCACCGCTACACAGCGCTTCCTTCTATTTCAGCCTGATTTGAATCCCAGCAATGGAGGCTGAGGTCTGTTCTCTGAAGCCGCATCTTACTCTCGGCACCGAGATGGGCTTGAGTTCCAAATAACTCTCCAAAGCACCGGAGCACACCACTCCAGGTTTCCAGGGTGTAGAACTTTGCATCTTTTTCAATGTCTTTTTTCCCAGAGCTGAGGGCGGGGCTCCAGGTATGGCCTTTGGAGGTCAGCCATATCAAGGTGTGGCACTCCCGAGGCTAACATGAAAAGCCTTGCCTGGGGCTGGAGTGAGAGCTCAATTTGGGCCCAGATCTCGTGTGTTCAGTGACTCCTGGGTCGTTGCCCCCTTAGCCAATGACAAGTGTGCTAGAATTGTTCATTGCACTTTCCCAGGCATATTGCCTGATGCGTGTCTTCCACCAGCGTAAGCCCATCAGCATCAAAGGAATTGCTCCTGAGCTTAGGCGAGCAGTGACGCAGACCCAATGCTGCTAGGTGTGCAAGGCATCCTGGCTAGTTCCCAGCTTTCTCATCTCCCATCGTTCAGAAGGGCTTAATACCTCACAGATCCAGACTCTTTCAGTGTGTCAGAAAACGAGTCGTGCTGATGGGCCGGCTATTCTTCTGGAGCTGGTTTCTTCAGCCTTTGCGCCTTCCTGCTGAAGCGACTGGCTTTCCGCCTGAGCAGGGACTCGATAAGGACCTGTGGATCTAATCCGGAGTAAGAGACTTTGGCCCATCAGAGAGAGGTTGCAAGCGTAGGTGGTTGATTCGATAAGACAAATCTTTAATGGTGAATGCTGCCAGGATCATTACACCTGCCCTTTTGTCATCACCCAGGGAGGGACTTTTCAAAGGCACAAAGGGAAGATGGGGGCCCAATTCCTATTGACTCACTGCGCTACTGCCAGGGCATTTCTGCTGACAGGAGCCTGAGATTGCAGCACCTCCCCAAATGCAGTCACGTTCTGAGAGCAAATCGAGATTAAACTGGACCCCAGTGAGTCAGTGGGTGCGACCGTTTCTGCTTTTGAAGTTGTGCCAGCTTCTCTGCTGCTTATCAGGTGGCTGGTGTAGCTGTGTGTCACATTACCATATGAAAGAGCTCATTTAGATCAATAAGGAGGGATATGAAAAATATTAGCTAATCCGGCATTTCAATTGAGATAAGAAAGAGATCCAACTCTCCTGCCTAACCAATCACTGGGATCTGATAGAGGGAAGCAGATACCTTTCGCCCTCTGAGTCGTCCTGTCTTTTTTTTTAAGCTGTTTTTTCCCCATCATTTGCCATTCCAAAGGGATCGCTAGGTTTAGAAGGGTAGAGATGGAGCTGTACTAACAGCAGCAGATGGGAATGGTCCTTCTTAGATGCTGCCCTAAACTGAGTACACCTGGGACCATCCCTTTTATGGCCACAATTAAGCCAGATACTTGAATGCTTTGTTGAATAGGGATGGCCTTAAGCCTGCACTTAAGTGCATTGCTGAATCAGGGGCTATGGCAGGTGGTGGAGGAGAGAGAGAGGGCTTTGGCTATGACAGGGTGGGTGGTCCAGGGGTTAGCGTGCAGGCCTCAGAGGCAGGAGACCCATGGACAAGTCTCTGCTCTGCTCCAGACTTCCTGTGTGTCCTCAAGCAAATCATTGGGGCCCAGATTCTCAAAGGTAGTTAGGCTCTGAACTGCCATGGATTTTGATGCTTACCCTCCCAACGCTACTGTGAGGGAAGGCAGTGCTGTTAGCTCCATTTTCCAGCTGGGAAACTGAGGCACGGTGTGACGAGGGCCCAGAACCTTCTGAGGGGCCTCAGTTCCCCCTCTGTTGAACAGGGTTGATAGCACCCTCCTGCCTCCAGCGCTGTTGTGCGGGTAGATACAGGGATAAAAGGTTGTGAGGCGATCAGATACTGTGGTAATGGGGCCAGTTAAGTACCTTAGCTATCATCCTGGAAGGTCTCCTGGGTAGGTCTCCACAGATAGGTCTGAAGTGTGGTGAGCCCAGTTTTCAAACGGAATTTAAGGCTGCGTTCTTGGACTCAGGCTGGCATTTAGAAGTCTGAAGTAGGCCTTTGGGCAGCCATATGCAGAACTCAGTGCTCTTGGTGAAGTGCCCAGATCTGAAACCTGGACTTTATGACCTAGGACACTGCACCCCTTTATGGGAATTTTAAGCCCATCTTTATTTTCATTCTATGTTTCCTACTACAGGGTAAGCATTTGGTGAACCGCTCAGCACTTTTTTTGTGCTGAAAGATCAGAATTATGGTGCCATGCGCTCTTGTCTGTTGGCTAGTAGTATGTTAATCATTTGACAGTCACTGATTAACTTATTCAGGCTGCAAAAGCTGCTGACCCAAAATAGCACTGGGGGGTCAAGTGGTGTGTGTGTGGGAGGGATGGTTCTGGACTTTCAAGGTGTCACCTGGAACACAGTGGGAGCCGATACCATTCGGGGAATCTATAGACCCCCCACTGTCAACCTGTGTCATCACCCTGTAAACATTAATGAGAAATACATGTTTTAATAATGCTTAGCATAGAGAGAATCCAGGCTACATGTGGGTTTGAGACAGTCTGACATCTTTCATTCCAATCCTTTGGTACCTCTTTGAAAGACACAATCAAGTAATTTGAACCTTTAGGGGTTTTTTTTTTTTTAAAGAGTTACAGAATTTGTTAATAGAAAGTTTTCTCAAGCTTTTACAACATTTGAATGACAACATTTTTCCTGAGGGGATGGGGAAGGGAGACGTGGACAGAGCTCATTTCCAAATATCCCGGCGGTGAGCTACTTTGTAAGAACCTGTAAATAAAGTGACACTGACTTGAAACAGAAAGCAAAACTGATCAGTTGAGTTTCACTGTCCCAGCTGACTGAAGTGCAAAAAGTAAATAAACCACATAGCCAGGGCAAGGTACATCAGCACAGCACTAGGGAAAGACTCATTCTGACGACCAGCCTGGCCCTTGTAATTGTCAGACTCCATTTCTGGTTTAGGGGTTGTGGTCCCCTGCCGTAGGAAGTCAGTAGAGTTACTTGTGTCCCGTAAGGGAAGACTAGGACCCATCTATGAGAGGGGGAATCTTACGAGTCTGCTTCTAACTCCCTTGAGTGTGTTTTAGCCATCCATTCCTTGTGTGAGCCATAAAAGGCTTTATTACGACAATTGCACCCAGCTGTTACATAATGCCTGCAGACATAGACCTAGGCAGCAAGTATGATTGTCCCCATTTTACAGATGGGGAAACTGAGGCACAGAGAGGGACTTGCCCAGCAACTCAGAGGGTGGAGCTAAGAAGAGAATGCAAGTCTCCAGAGCTCCAGTCCAGCCCCTCTATGCTGGCCCATGCAACCCAATAGGCACTAAAACCCAGGGGCCACTGACTTCAATGGGGCCAGGATTGCACCTTTCAGAAAGTCTCCTTTCCCTCCGAGGAAGCACTAATGTGGTTGGGTGTGTGAACCCAAGTTCCACCTCCTGTGTGGGTGTGAGACCCCATGGGTAAGAGTCTTCTTGATTACCCCTATGTGTTTTCTCCTATTTGTTGCACTGTACAGCAGCAGCCTGGGGCGAGGGCTTTAGTATTGTGAGTTATTGCTGTGCTTTGTTTTGTTTCGGTTTTCGGTTTTGATCATTTACAGTTTAACATGGTGCCGGGAGCTGGCTACAACCATTGAGGCAAACACTCAGGTTTACTGTCCCTGTTACTGGGTGGCTGTCCACGGGGAGTTTGGTAGATGAATAGTCTCCTATTGCTTTAACCTACACTGGTGTAATCCCATTAACATCACTAGATTGACTCCTGATTCTCACCAGTGCAAGAAGAGTGTCAGGCCCACTCTCTCTGTGGCCCCCTCAAACATACTTGCATTCCCTATTGAGATAGGTCAGTGCTATCCCACTGCTCAAAACCAGAAAGGCCTAAGCACTCTGAAAACTATCTAATCCCACCAGGGAAGAAGCCTGATGGAAACACCAAAGACCTACAATAATAAGTACATATAATCCCATACAGCCTCAGTTAATTACCCTAAAGAATTTCAATGGCCCAAACAGAAAACCTTTAAACTAACTTAGCTGGCCTGAATGTGATCCCAAGGAAGAAAAGCACATTCGGTTTGATGAGTAAAGTATGCAGCCAATTAAATATTATTGAAAGAAGCTCCCTGGGAAGCGATAGCTACCGCTGTTTCTGTCTTTCCTTGATTTACAATAGTGCCTTGCTATTACAGAAAAACAAAGATGCTCATAAACCACAGTGCCCCGTGTGTCCAGTGGACACAGCAGAGAACTCTCCAACTTCTAAATCAAATTATATGGCTGGCAGCAAAGGATGTCATTTGAGGGGAAGGGAGGAGTGTGGAGTATAGCACGTGCACAGAGACTTGTCTTGAGGTTTGTCTGGACTAGGAAAAGCAGCTGAATTTAGGTGAGGTTTAATTAGCTCATGTTAGCTAAGCCCAACCTAAACTCAACATTTTCCTGAGTCAAGACAAGGCACTAAACTTTTGCCAGTCTAGAAGAAAGAAAATGTTCTGACGAAAGCGGAATGCCTCTCTGGAAATGACTTAATAAATGACTCAGAAAACTCTGCAGCTGAAGAGAACCAGCCCATGTAGTTCTTGCAATAGCCTGTCAGTCTGTTCTATAATTCATAAGTCTTTGCACCAAAGTAACTGGAAGGAGATTGTCCTCTCCCTATAGTAATTGGTCACTTAGCCACTGGGTGGCGCAACCGCCAAATCATCTGCCTGAAAATGCGGGTTTCTTTATTTAACTCGATTTTGGAAATGGAATAGTTAGCAGCAAAAATTACAGCGACAGACAAGAGATTAAATCATTCTGTCACATCCAATCTTGTAGCAAAACAGGCCTGGAACTGGGCTAAAAATGTAATCTGCCCAGCGATGGAATATGTTGTCAAGAATTTGATATTACTGTCTCCAAAAGCATGGGCTCTGAATGGGGCTTACAGGTCTAGAGTGCCATAAATTCAGACCATCTCCTACACTTATGCTCCAAACCAGCTGACGCTATAAGGCGTCTCTGGTGTTTGGGAACCTTTCTTGTACAGTAGTAGAGTTGTTTAAATAAGGATCCATATGCCAAGGCATGAACATGATGGGCATTTTGGTCAGTATAATAAACTTGACTTTTCTTCTCCCCTTTATATTGATGGGAAGTCATGTAATCAGTCATTATATCACATAATCAGCCTCCAAAGGGTCTTGAGGACCTGCTGTGATCAAAATGGTGGAAACTCCAGGCCAGATTCTCAGCTGGGGTGAATCAGTGCAGCTCTATTGACTTCACTGGAGTTATGTCAGCTGAGAATCTGATCCTTCATTTCAAACTATTTTTGTTTGGGGGAAGCGTCCCCTTTTTATTCATGGTCCTGCACAAAATGGCTGAAAACAAGCTGTCCCTGGAGAAGGCAGATGCAGCCTTTCATCTCTAGGTCATGGATTTTACTCCTACCCATCCCAGTAGTAACTGCCCGTGGGACCTAAGTCAAAGCCATTGAAGTCAATAGAAAGACTTAATCAGTTTTGTAGCATGCTCTTAGGTACCAAGGTGATGCCGGCAGAAACCATGAGGGAGAGGATTTGGAAATGGAGGCTGCTTACCAGCAGATGGCTGTTGGGTGGCCCCAGGTGAAAGGCGTTGGTGGCTTCCGTCCAGCTCCTGATGGACACATGCCTGTCGCACAAAACAAATACATTTGGCACAAATTGCCCCTTTGGCCATCTCTCTCTCACGGCTGAGGATTAATGGACTGTGAAGTATGAACTCCCCTTTCATTACAGGTGTGATCCCTGAAGGCCAGGGGTGCAGCCTGTTGGCAGGGCAGTGTGTACCCGGGGGGAGTACCTTGCCTGGTTTCCTCACTTGCTGTTCTTGTTCTGGAGATAAAGAGGCCTCCGGGGCTTTCAGTCCCACACTTTTCATTGGAGCTACATTTACCGAATGTTGTCTGAGCCGATCACTATGCTTTTGCTCAGCTTCAACTCCCTGGGGTCGAGCCCCAGGCCGGCGTTAGACATGCTGGGGCCCAGAGCAGAAACTGAGGCGTGAGCCCCACCCCGCTTGCCTCACCTGCTCAGACACTGGATTTCTGCAACTTTTCTGAAGCCGGTGCCCGAGCCCGGCCACACAGGCTCTCCCCGTCGTGTAGGGCCCTGGGCAATTGCTACCCCCTAACGCGAGCCCTGGTGGATCCCTTCTCTTCACAGTGTCTGCAAAGCACCTGACACTGCACCAATAATAATGTAACATGGGCAGTGTCCAGGGAGATCAGTAAAGGCAGTGGCAGGTCCAGTGTCCCCCTGCCTAGGTACAGTGATTGGAATGCAACATGTTCCTGCCTCCAGAGCCTCTTGAGAGAGCAAAATCTCTTGGGAAGCTAACAGATAAGGAGCATGACTGAGAAGGAAAGGGGCCTTCATATCGCCCTCCCCTTTGTTCTCATCCCCAGTGCTGGAATTGTCCCGGAGTTGAACCAGGCTTGATGCCCCTGCTTCTCTTCGGGGAGGGTCCAAATAGACTAGGAACGGGACCCTGCCCGTACACAGGCAGCACAATTCTAACCCCTGCGCCGCAACGCAATGACATGGAGCAAACAGCCATGGCTGGGATGGCTGGGGTGGAGCGGGATCAAGATTGGGAGAGAGACCTGGGCTGAGAACTGGGCTAGATTTGCTGATGCTTTCCCTGTTTCCGCCCCCGCCTCCTTGGTTTATTGACTGTGCTGAGTTTGTTTTACAAAGTTTGATAAAAAGAAATCCAAGGAAAAACAACCCACTGCGGCTTAGGACTGAATACAGTTTAACAGCACTGGCAGCTGGGTAGGCAAGTCTGAGCCCTTTATCTGAGCACCTCAAAATTTGATATGTAATTATCTTCGCAGCGTTCCTGTGAAGTGGGCCATGTGCAGAAGGGTGATGTTATTCTCGCATTTTACACATCATGAATTGAGGCACAGAGAGACAAAGGGACATTTTTTTTAAAGGCACGGATTGCCCAAGGTCATCCAGGATGCTAACTGTAGAGAAGGGAGTTAAACCAGGTCTTCTATGGTCAAAGAGAACACCGTAACCACCACGCCATCCCTCTTTTCTAACAATGGGTAGATGGCATCTCTAGGAGGTCAATCATTACCGTTGTACTGGCCACTTGATTGACATTTTAAAAAATTGGCATGTGGGTGTAAAAGATTTTTCCCCTGGTTTTTCATCAGCTTTATTTTTCACTGTCAGCTTTGATTATTGCTATTCTGAGATGTAGTCTTTCAGCACTAAATAAAAATAAACAAACCCTTCCCCATAAAATGGGATAGACATTTAATTTAAAAACGACCAGCAAAAGATGGGGGAAAAACGCCTTGCTCTTTTCTGCTGATATGTAAAGTATCCAGAGGAACACCACTGTTTTTTTAAAAGGGATTCCCCCATTTCACCCTTTTTCTTACTTTTTCCTGTTGGTTTTCCTTCTTTTGCTGGAGGACCCCTTCAAGGAATTGGTCGTCTTCTCACATCACAGATGATGATGCATGATCCATTGAGAGAAGGAAGAATTTTTAAGAAAGACTATTTAAATCTTTGATTTGTCCCTTCCCTCCGAACAGTTATTTAACTCAAACTTCTGAGATGCACTGGGGAGAGAAGCTTTCTTTTCAAAAGAGATTCAAGCAGCTTTGTCCCCATGTCTGAGCTGTTCCCTCATCCTTCAGAGAGTCCTACAGCAAACGGAATACAAAACTTGATCTCCCTGCTATACTAAGGCAGAAGTCGAATGGGGGGAAATTCCTCATGGCACCTCATAAAGAAGCAAAAAGGTGAAAACACAACTCCTGCCTCCTCTCCTTATGCACTTTAAAGATCTGATGTACAAGCAACAAGGGCTTTAGTCTGGACGCCAACCAACATACGTTTAGTGAGATCTCAGCTTCTGAATTAATGGGAAACTTGATTTAGAATTTTTCAAACCAAATTCGTATTAAAGAAATAGGATGGGGGTGGAAATCACCAGTTCCTGTCTTAGTGCCTTGTGCATCATATTTTTTGTTTTATTATTTGTATCATTGTAGCACCCAGGAGCTCCAGTTAAGGGCACTGTACAAACACAGAACAAAAAAGATGGTCCCAGCAAAGAGTTTACAATCTAAGAATAAGATGAGACAACAGATGGATACAGACAGAGGGGGGCGTGCAAGTAAACAATGAGCCAGCATTGGTCAGCATGATAAGCACTGGTCTCAGCATATCACCAGCCCTGTAAATACGGTCTTGTAAAATGGCCATGAAAATTAACCACAAAATGGATGATGGAACTACTGATATTTTATTTAATATCACAAATGCATTGCTGTGGGCAAGTAGAACTCTGCAATGATGAATTAGCAGAGGCGCAGCGAACTACCTTGTAGTAATAATGCTTCCTTCCTCTAGATTGTAAGCTCCTTAGGGCAGAGACTGTCTTTTACCAGGCATCTTTGGTCAGCGTACGGGGGCCATGAGCTTGGTTGGATTTCTAAGTGCTCATGTAATAATAATGATAATAAAAGTCAGAGACGCAGATGTCCTACAACATGGTCCTCTAAGCGGAGAACTAACTTGACAAAGTGCAGTTGATGGGGAAACTCAAGCACAAGCCATTTCTGTACATCTGCCAGAGACGTGAAGGTCCACACCAAGCTGGTGGCGATTTGTGCATTGATTGCAGGTCTTGGCAGTGATGTGGATGTCTCTGCGAATTGGGCTCAGCCCTCGGGCACCTGGCTGTCTGCCAGCCTAGCCAATCACCATCACAAAGTTTGTGTATCCATTTGTGCTTCCTGAAAGCCAGTTGAGTGACGCCAGAGTTAAAGATCAACTAAGCCACTCCCAGGGAAACAGCAAAGTGTCAAGTATATCCATAGATTCTGAGACCAGAAGTGACGGTTTTGATCATCCAGTCTGACCTCCTGTAAAACACGGGCCAGAGAACTGCCCCAGAATAAATCCTAGTGCAGCTCTTCTAGAAAAAAAGCCATGCTTGATTTTCAAATTGCCAGTGACGGTGAATCCATCACAATCCTTGGTTAATGGTTCCAACAGTTAATTACTCTCACCATTAAACATGTACACCTTATTTCCAGTCTGAATTTGTCTAGCTTCAACTTCCAGCCATTGGATCATGTTAGACCTTTCTTATGTTGGATTGAAGAGCCCATTATTAAATATTTGTTCCCTTTGTAGGTACTTATAGACTGTAAACAAGTTACCCCTTAATCTTCTCTTTGGTAAGCTAAATAGATTGACCTCGCAGTAAGACATGTTGTCTAATCCTTTAATCATTATCATGGCTCTTTTCTGATTTCTCTCCAATTTGTCAACATCCTTCTTGAATTGTGGGACCAGAACTGGACACACTATTCCAGCAGTGGTCACATCAGCACCAAATACAGAAGTAAAATAACCTCTCTGCGGTTACTCGAGAGTCCCCTGTTGATGCATCCCAGGATCTCATTAGCTCTTTTGGCCATAGCATCACACTTAGAGCTCATGTTCAGCTGATTATCTACTATGACCCCAAAGCCCTGAGCTCTGCTGCCCCCAGTCAGTGGTAACCTGAGGCAGCCCGCCAGCGCCCACTGCCTCCAGTACCCTCTGTCCATGAGAGACGGGAAGAGATGAGGACACACGGGGTGTACAGTAAGGGAAGGCTTAACTTCTTATTCAGGTAAGACTAATTAATATGTGTTTATAGGGGTTATATGTGTTTATGGCTGGTAAGTGGGTGGGGCTTTACCTAGTGTTAAGTGGGTGGGGCTTTACCTAGTGTTAACTAGTGGGGCTTTCACTCAAAATGGCAGGGAACCACTGCTGTATGCCATGAGTGAGTCATCATAGTTAATGTGCTATCGAGCGGCCAACTCGGTGAAACTTGGATTCCACCTGAGATGACTCATGAAGCTGGTTTTCTTGCCAGTGCCAGTAAGGAGGAGAGATGAGGGCCTTTAAACAGCTGCCGGTGGGGCTGAATTATGATAGTATCAGGGTGAAGTGCAGGGTAACGAGACAGCTTAGTCTCCATTATTAGACAGCATACGGCAGTATTGTACAGTAAAAGCACAAAATATTGCAGCATCACTAGTGTAAACTGCAGAGATTAGAGCCATTCCTTCAGATGACTGTAGCACTTCTTTTTGGAGGGCAGTGTTGCTCAGTGGTTAAGGTACTAAACTAGGGCTCAGGAGACCTAGGTTCTATTCCTGTATCTGAGAGTTAATCTGTTGGGTGGCTTGGGCAAGTCACCTAACCTCTGTGTGCCCCGCATCTCTAAAATCGCCATGGCGATGGGTGCATTAAGAGTTATAGCTTTGTTATAAGGACTCAGAAGTCATCCTGGTCCGCCAGGACTTTTCCCCTGAAAGCACAGCAATTATTAACTGCGTGGATTGAAAGCTGGGCACCGTATTCTTCCTTCTGCTCTGTCACTGCCATGGTTCCACTGAGAGGAGACATGAAACTCTACACAATGAAAACATTCAACGGAAGCTTTCATGACAAATGGTTCTGCCGTGAAATCTGCCAAGTGAGAATTACACGGGAAATCTCAAAACTTTTCATGAAAATGTTTTTCCATTTTTTGAGCAGCTCCGCGCCAGGGCTCCAAGATCAAGTCACCACTGCCTTCCGCCTTTATGTCATCACTTACACACTGCAAAGGCCATGGTACTGCCTTCTGCTGTGCGTCCCTCCAGTAAAGATCCACTTCTGCTTTAATATCCATAAGAAACCAGCCCTTCTATTGCTTGTCCTATCCACTTATTGAGCCTCATCTTCAGTTAGATTGTCCCGGAACTGGAGAGATTACTATGGCTGCCTATGAATTGGTTCAACACCTAGTACAACTTCCAGGTTGTGTTTATCCTGAATAATGTATAATCGGGTGCTTTGGCTCCACAAATACTAATAAATAACGATGTGCTTGGCACTGGCACATATGATACGTGAGGTGCAAACAGTGGGGAATCGGACGCCTGATACAGAGATATACAAACTCTGCCAAACTCTGAATGCAATGGGTTAGTTCACAGTCTCACTGAAAGAAGTGGCAACATTCCCACTGTATATGCTGGAGCCTGGATTTGGCCGTTACCTTGGGTCAATCCTTCCGCCTTCATGGATGCTTCATTAAGGTAAAAGAGAATGACATTTGGGCTAGAGCTGCTCTTTTACAGAGGCCTAATATGTGCTACAGAGCCTGTGTACCACGGGAAATCTTGTTTTATGCTTATCTTGTAAGCTCTTGGGGGCAGGGACTGCCTTTTCTTCTGTGTTTGTACAGCACCTAGCACCGTGGGGTCCTGGTCCGAGATTGGCTTTCCTAAGAGTTACCTCAAGACAAACAGAAACAATCCTGGGATGCCTTAGGTGACTTTCAGGGGCTGGATTGGAGGAAAGGGCTGATCCTGGTACAGAACTATATTGTTAAGGAGAATCAGGAAGTGTAAACTGTCTGTAGGCTTCTCCCGCCTGTGGACTCACTAATTCAGCGATTCCTCCTGTCTGCTTTCCCTCTCCCTCCCCACAACCTCCTGTCACTCTCGCTTCCAACAGCATTCTGAGCCGAGCCCATGATTTATTGGATGCCAACAGAACCCTAGCTCTCCTGCCTGGAGGAGGCAATTACAAGTGAATGTACTTCTGGGATGAGACAGACTCCCTCGTCCTGGCAGGAGTTCAAAGCTTTCCTGAGCTCTCCCAAGTACAACAGCCAAGGCAGGCCCCTGCCAGCCGTTAAGTGGCTGGTGCAGTGGTGCCATCTTGCGCGTGAAAAGGACAGGGAAGAGCTTTGCTGCAAAAGTTTGCTAAACAGGGATCATTCTGAATCCCACCAGCTCTGCCACTGACTTGCTTTGTCACTGGGTGCACGTCCCAGTGCTTCCCTGCCTGCCTCCGTTTACCCCAACCCAGCTGAGGGGTGGCTTCACATATTCTTTGGCCACTGGAGGCATCATGCTCCGCTCTCAACAGTGGAGGGAAACGTCTCGTCCACACAGCCCTGCTGGGGCAATAAAAGAGCAACGCTGGGGGGTTCTGGAGGAAGAAGTCATTGTTAGTCAAACGGATGGAGGCTGTGATGTGAGGCCTTGTATGGGGAGGGAAGGACAAGGGGAATTCTTGAGGCCCTGACAGAGCCGCAGACGGCCCCTCCTCCCACAGGGCCTTTCCCCGAAAGACGGAATGCTCTTCATGGTCAAAGTGCTGTAAAACTATTCTCTAATCCAGGAGCTTTCTTCTGGGCCAACCCAGCTCCATGTAAAGGGCGGGAGAGTTGTGGCCGCATCCAGGTGGATCTCAAGAAAAGGAGCTACAGTTTAGCAACAGGCAATTTTGAAGCCCCCCTGAGGGCTGCCAGGGACATGGTTCAGTGAATGGGTGAGTACAGCTGGCACTAGCCTAAGCACTGGGGTGCTGTGAGGAAACCAAGTAGGGAACCAGTGCATGAATGCCAAAGTCCTCCCCACCATGTGTCCAGCAGGCCATTCCTGAGCATGCCTCTCTTCTCTCAAAGCAAGACATGACCCAGCTCAGGATGGTCTGTGGTCAAGGCCCTGGCCTGGGACATAGGAGATCTGGTTCAGCTCCTGGCTTTGCCCCAGGCTCCCCCTGTGACCTTGATCCTCTCGAGTCCCTATCTGTGAAATGGAGCTAAGACTATTTCCCCACCGCCCAGGTGTCTCGAGAGGATCAGTGTATTCAAGTTTGTGAGCTGCTCAGCTCCAATGGGGCTGAGGGCCATAAAGGTACCAAGGTAGTTTCATGGCTGGCACAAGACCGTTGACGTCTGTGCCTGCATGCACCCCTGCTGAATTTGGCCAATAGCCTTTAACCTTACGCTGCTTGCCATCAGCAGGTGAAGAAAGCAATATTCAGTTGATTAGGGGCCAGTTACTCTTTATTCTGGGTTAATGTGCTGTAAGAAAGTCGAGTCATTTAAAAGAAGAGTGGGAAATCTCCTTTTGGGCACATTTTCTAACAACGTCAGAGCCCCTTCTACAAAGACGTCTAATAAGTGAAGCCTTGTTAAAGGGAACTGTGACTCCAGTGACATTCTGCAGCAGGTTATGTTAACCTCGCCATTGTATGAACCTCCAGTCTGGGGCTTAGAACGGAGTCATAAAAGCCTGCCTGGGGCTAAAAGCTGATGTAGAAAGTCTCAGGCTAGGAGCAGTTAAAAGTTTTATTTTTATGTTTAAGAAAGCCATTCAAGGCTGCTGTAACCCCATTGGAGTCAAGTTCCCCCAAGGATAGCTTTAGCCCAACCTGAGTAATAAAAGTGTCAAGACAAAAATCAAGGCAGGGTGCTCCAGTGGGACATTAGAGACTGCAACGTAGACGATCCAGGGTCTATCCCCAACTCTGCTAGGGACCAGTTGTGTGACTTTGGGTACGTCTTTGTGCCATCATTTCCCTGCCTACCCTTTATCTGTTTAGACAATGAGATCTTCAGGGCAGGGACGATCTCAGCCAGCACCTAGCACACGGGGACCTGGAGCTGCTACTGTATAAAGCTGGGTATTGTAAAGGAGGGTTTTCAAAACCTCTTTTAATTAATTACAAGGGGCTGACTCGGGTCCACCTGCTAATTGCAGGGTCAGGGCCACAGTCATTGTTGGAGGCCCATTTCCCCTTCCTCCCCATGACACATGCTGCCTGCCTGGGTGCCATCGGCGCTGGAGCTAGGAGTGCTGTGGCGTGCCCTGATTTGAAGTGGTTTCCATCCAGTGTTAGCAGTTTGGTTCAATGGCTGTCCCCCACTATACAAATTGTTCCAGCACCTCTGTGGAGTGTCCTTCTCCATCCCATTGCACTGGGGCTGCATCTACCTAATTTGTGAAATTCTTTGGGATGAAAAGGGGGCTGCATCAATCTAAGCTATTGAGCAATCGCTTTACCCCACTTGTATTTAAAAAAAAAATCAAACTAAAGAGGGGGGTTTGGATTTAAAAAAATAAAGCTGTCCCCGCAATAGACAGGGCTCGGAGCCTGATCTTGGCCCCTTGCCTCTAGCTGCTCAGTGAGGGAAGACAAAAACACCTAGCCTTTGACGCTGCAAAGATAACGAAGTCCCTGGGACTACTCAGGGCATGAAGTTATGCACATGCATAGATTTTTTGCAGGTTTGGGATCTAAACATTATGGGGCTGCATCCAGCAGTGGTGAGAGTTTCTGTGTGTAGGTGGCGGAGCCCAGTTCCCCATCTGAAGGAACAGTGTTGTGTGACATGCTGCTTTTAAACAGGGCTTGATCAGAAAGAGAAGAGAAAGTCAGGTCAGGCAATTCTTGAGTTTCCTGGAGCAGCCCTGAGAAACTCCTGGGGAGAGGAAAAAGGCTGGATGTGGTTGAGCAGCAGGTAGCATGGCAGGAAAGAGGCAACAGACTTTAAGCTGTGGAGCACTAAGGTGCAGCGCCAGTCTTTGCTTAAGTGTTATGGCGAAATGAGTTTCATCTGGATCTCATTATTACCTGCTACTCGCACTCTCTTTTAAGAGCATAGGGGAGGATAGCCAAGTTCTTCCAGACCCCACACAAACTCCTCCAGTGTCAGAGGCAGGTAGGAGACTCCACAAGTGATCAGGACAAAATTCTTCAGCCCAGCTACTCGGACAGACAGAAGTCAGTAGCCCCAGCTTGTTCCTCTTTGCTTCTGCACAGTGGCTTGGTGGTCAGACACGAGGCAGTGTTATACACAGCTGTGTGGGAAGCTGCCTGCTGGTGAATTCTCTGCTCTCTTACACCTCCAGAAATGAGGCAGCTTCAGGAAAAACAGCACTTTTAAAAAAGGGACAAAATAAGTTTGATGCTTCTGAGTCTCCCATAAAGGAACAAAGTGGTATTTCAGGAGAGCCACTGGGTGCCCATAAGCGTCAACTTTCTGGAGTCCTAATTAGCCACAGGGGGACCAAAAGGCTCTGGCCTGACTGATTGTGAGTGAGTCCCAGCTGAGCTAAGCAATGCCAGCCGGTTGGATTGCAAGGAAGTCACAAATGCAGCTGAAAAAAAAAGTGTGATGCTGCCAGCCAGTGGGCTCTCTGAATTCACTGTGTGTCTGTACTGAGGGTTGCTGACGTATTTATCTGTGGAACGACTCTAATTTCTGTCCCTGACTATTCCCTTCCCCTTTAATGGAGGTTTGAAATAACACCATTTGGCGGTCTGAAGAGGTGAAGTGTAGGCGCTGTAGGTCAGATTTTCAAGAGTTTGGGTGCAAAGTTTCAGCACCTACGTTTGGAGCTAGCTTTTTCACTAGTCCCACCGTGTCACTGATGGCCAAGATTTTCAGAAGTGTTCAGTGTGACGGTTACTGACTGCCTTTGACTCTAGCTACTTATTTGGGTGCCTAAGTGGGAGCTCAACTCTTTAGAAACTTTGGGAGAAACTGTGAGAAAAAGGAGGTGGGCGGCGGGTAGCGGGCCACATGCAGCAAGATTAAGATTTACACTAATGGCTGGTTAGCTTTTTCTCTAGGAATGGTGCCAGGTGACAGAAGGTGGTTTCTAATGGGATATAGACACTGTCCTGTGTCAGACCCCAAGTGATATGGGTTATCTGATCTGCTGGGGATATTTTGATGGCATGTGGTGTGCCAGGTAGGTCTGGTATTCCTGTCTAGGCATGGGTTTTTGTTGGTTTTCTTGTTTTTTGGGGGGTTGGGGGGGGTGGGGGGGGTGTCTGTTTTTTTTTTAAAGTAAGCAAATTTCCTTGATGGCACAATGTTGAAACAAAGAGGAGTTCTACTCCTTAGCAGAAGTAAATTGCAAGTGAATAAAAGCAGCTGCGTTTTATGAGTAGAGAATACCGAGGTAATTACATGTAAATTCTAGTCTGTTTCTCAAATCCCCCCTACAGCTTCAAGTGGGTGTGGTATTTTTTCACTATCTCCCCTAGCTAGAACTCATGTCAAGCAATGCTGAATATCTGCTGTGTTCCCCTCTAGAAGAAGCTGAATTCTGTGGTGAATGAGGTGCTCCCGGTATGTCGTTTGTATGTCAGCACTTGAGACCCACGGGGGCTGAAAGATGCTATATATGCACCAGTAAACTTTTCCACCTTATTGTTCACCGTTGTTTAAAATGACAGGCTATTCGTCACCAGCAAAAGTTCAGTGTTTAGAGGGCTACTTTGGGAGTTCCTGGTTCAACTCCTTGATCTGCCAGAGATTTGCATAGTCTTGGCTGTGCGTGTGTTTTTGTGTCTCCATTCTCCTGCCGTGAAGACAATCCCATTAAAAGATGGGAGGTATTCAGATACGACAATGAAGTTGGACGTACAAGTACCATATATAGGAACAGACTCTTAGGTTTAGTGCTGTGATTAGTCATAATGTTCAGCAATGGTGCAGCCTCAGCCCTAGAGGTTACATTGTGAAAGGCTTAAAGCAATGGTTCTGCACCTGTACTGTATAGGATGGCTTATAGCACTGGAATAAGAAGCCATTGTTGTGACGCTGATTAAAATGATCAAGGTGGTGCTTTTCCATTATGGTACATTCGAGCTTAACGCCTAAGAACTTAGCTTAATTGTGCAGAGTGAAATACTAATCAAAGCTGGTGTACCAGCTTTGGGAGGAGGGGTGACTTTTTTTTTTTCAAAACCAACTTATCTTCTCTCACTGTGACCCGCTGTTCTTGTCTCAGAGCCTCAGTGTGGACTGCCCAAAGCCCAGAGATGGAAGTTAGGGCTATCTTGGGTGCAGAGAAGGAATTTCTACTTTCTAACCCAAAGCCCAGAGCTTTTGTAGCTTTTAACCTCAGCTTTGGCCACTTGTTTTTGTTCTCCACTTGGCCTAGCCTCAGCAGGGTAGAGGAACTGCAGTGGTGCTGCTTGCTATCTCCTGGGCAGAGGCAGTTGGCTGGGATGTGGTGAATCGCACCCTAGAGAGGATTATTCCATATGGCACTGGCTGGGGAGATGGATTAGGTGACCTGAAAGCTTTCTTCCCACCTGTAACTTGATTAATCTTGAAGGTTCCCTTCCATGGGGGGGGACCAAAGCTGGAAACTGAAGTCCTGGGAAGCAGGGGATAAGTGTGTTTAATTTGGGGGCTCTCGCTTTTCCCTTTCAAACCTTCTTAGAGCTGTGGCGGTGATGTGCTCACTCCTGCTACTCTAAACCGAGGACTGTCTTATTTTTGTGGAGCTGTGAGATCATCGCTGAACTCACTGTTCAGGGAGAGTGAAGGCCCGATGGGAGGATCAAAATCTGAGCTTTGACTGAAGTGTAGGCCCAGGATTAAATTACTGGGCAGTTGTTTCCCAGTGTGATTTCTTAATCTGTCCGAGCAATGGGTAACTGTTTCCAACCCCCACACACTTCCCTGCGTCTGTGCTCTTGTCCCAAAGGGCTGAGTGCGATGGCTGTGAGGCGCTGCCATCCCCGAGGAACCTGAATCATAGATGCTTAGGTTTGGAAGGAACCCCAGGAGGTCATCTAGTCCAACCCCCTGCTAAATCATCCAGCCAAGGCTTTGTCAAGCTGGGCCTTAAAAACTCCAAAGGATGGAGATTCCACCACCTCCCTAGATAACCCATTCCAGTGCTTCACCACCCGCCTAGTGAGCAAGTTTTTCCTAATATCCAACCTAGATCTCCCCCACTGCTCCTATTAGACCATTGCTCCTAGTTCTGTCATTTTCTACCACTGAGAACAGCCTAGCTCCATCCTCCCTGGATCCCCCTTCATGTTGTTGAAGGCTGCTTTCAACTCCCCCCTCGCTCTTCTCTTCTGCAGACTAAACCAGCCCGGTTCCCTCTGCCTCTCTTCATAAATCACGTGCTCCAACCCCCTCATCTTTCTTGTTGCCCTCAGGAGTGGGTAAATGATCACCACAAAAACGGACCCTCGCCAGCAAAGCTTGTGCGCTCCCCGGGGTCCCCCCCTCTGCGCGTCTGACTTGGCTTTTTCTCCTACTGGCGAGCTGCAGCTCACGGAAGGAAGCGTAAGAAACAAAGGCGGCTTTCAGCGAGTGCGGAGTGGCCTGCGCGGCCCGGGAGCAGGGTGGCATCCGGGTAGCCTGTGACTCTCCCCCTCAGAAATGTGCGACACTTAACTTGTGCTGGGGTTCTTCCTCAAGCGGAACCGTTCTCAGAGAAACATCCCATTTCACAAGCTCTAATGGCTTCTCTGTGTGCCGCTGCATTAATGAGGCCTGGGCTCGGCCTAATCAGAGGGAAGCCATGCACGTAATTGCCTGAATTTTTAATTCAGGGTTATGATAGGGGAATCAAAGTCACACTGCAGTTGCTGAGGCTGACTGCTGTTCCAGGCCATTGACTTTTGCAATTTTCTTTGGTTTTTTTCCCCTCTCGTCCATCCCTCCCTGTTGTTCTTGGGGTGTGTGTGTCTCTCTCTCTCTTTTTAAATGGCCTGGTAGAAACCCAGTCAGTTTCAGGGCCTCAGCCAAAGAGCAGGGACCTTCCTCACCCCACCTCCTCCACCCCAGCTGGTGACGCCATTCGTGGTGCGCCTGTCTGGGTTCTGGGAGAGTGCCTCTGCCAACCCTGTCCACAGATTGAGTTCTCCCTGCACAACGACCTGACAACAGCAGGAAATTTGTCCAAGGAAGTGGATTCCCCCCCCCCTCCCTTTCCAATTTCTTTCTGGTTTCAGAGGCCCTCCCTGGGAGGGTGGCTGCTGCCCCCATGGGAAGGGCAAGAGACCAAATGATCGCACTTTAGAAGCCTGGTCTCTTGGAAGGGCCACTAGCTGGATGAAGGCTGTGACCTATAGCTTGTGGGAAAGCAGCGGCAGGCATCCCAAAGCAGGTCCACGTTCAGCAGCAGTAAAAACCACCCGAGTGGCAGAGGCTTTATGGAGGCAAAGTCCAGCTCGGTTATAATATCTGCTAAACAGAGCTCTGCAGAGCCACCTCTAGGCGGGCGGACAGAGGGCCGGCCTTCTTCAGCTGTGCTATTATCTAGAGCGCCAGGATTTCTTCTTCCGTTCAGCAGCCTCGCACTACTCCCTTCCAGCCTGAACAATCCCTCTCCTTCTAGCCGGACCCCCTGCCACCTTCCCTGACGTCAGGGGTCTCCTTTCTGGTCCATCTCCACTGCAGCTGGGGGGGAGGGAAGATGGCGGCTGGCGGAGACGTACTCCACGCTAGCTACGTTCTGACGAAAAGAAAAGAAAAGTGAGGATGTCGTGGTGCAGGCTGCGTATGCATGTACATGCCCAGCAGAGAGGGCTGTGGGGCAGGTTCAAAGCTCGCACCACATAGTCCTCACTTCTATTTTCACTGAGCTAGCTAGACTGCAGCCGGCACATGTACGTCTACACGAGACGTCCCCTTAGGTTGTACCCTTCCACTTAGCTTGCAAACCCCTTGGGGGTAGGGACTGTCTCTTCATCCTGTGTGTCTACAGCGCTTGGGATAATGGGGTCCTGATCCCTGGTTACCCCAGTCCAAATAACAATGTCCCCTACCAGTCGTTCTTGGGCCAAGCAACGTGTATTTGAAGCCTTTCATCTAATCCTTGGGTCACTTCTCCCATCCAGTCCAGGAATCGTTTCGTAGCTGCTCCATGAATTCCCTCCCACTTGGCTTCACCTTTCTGATATTCGACGTTCCTAAGATGTTGATCATTCTAGGTCCAGCTGCATGGAACTGAAAACCATAATCCCAGTAGGGAGGGAAACCGGTTTCTCTGCCCTCCACTCTCGGGCTGTCGACACCGTAGCTGGAAGGTGTAATGCTCAATTCCAGTAGGCCTACCATTGCTAGCTCTGCTAAAGCTAGGACCCAAAAATAGCAACCACCTGAGTACATTCCCACCCGACCCCTGGTATGTATGTGTGTGGCTAGCCCCAGAGGCTGCTGGGGCCCCATTGCTACCTTTAGGACTAGCTCAAGCAGACCTAGCACCCGCACATTTAGCCGAGGTGGGAATTACACCTCTCAACGGCTCTGTGGATGTAGCCTAAGTACTCAAATGCCTAGGATTGAACAGGGTTTTCTAGGTATGGATCCTAGGATGGTGTAACAAGCTACAGTCACTTGTACCTTGCACACCTGCTCAGAGAGATGTTGACGATGTTTTTTTAACCCTTGAAAGAAACCCACTCATGTCCTGCCTTTGGACCACATCCATGCGTGTTTGGAAGCTGTTTTAAAAACTCCGTCTCACGCCGTACAACAGGTGCGTGTGTGAAGAAGCCGCTTAGAAAGCCCCTCCGTTAGGCCAGCGTGCCAACGGTGCGCTATGCATCTTAAAAAGCTTTTCCAGTAATAACTTCATCTGCATTTAATTGCATCGCCTACAGTGTTTTTCTTTCTTTGAGACTGAATGTTGCTATAACACTGTCTGCTGCCCACACCTGTTAGTCACTGCCTGCACCCAAAATAAAGATGGACTCAGCAGAGCTGGTACAGAACAGCTCCTAGGTTGCTTTAGAACATGGGGTGGGAGAGAAGGGTATCTGAGTAGCGCGGGCATTTCACTGTAGGCAGTGGGGTTCGGTGATGTGCGCCAACATACTGGGATTTCCTTAACTAAAAGCAAAGAGACTGCATGCTGAGATTGTCTGCATTGCAATGGGTATCTACCAAAAGTCTTGTCGAAGCATGCATTAGGCTTAATGCAAAATATAGCCTTGGCTCCTGGCAGCAATGTCTTCTCTGGAATAGCCAGAATTGGAAGGGGAGAATCTCTCTAGAGTTTCAAATTTGCTAGTTCAATCTACCTTATTATTGTATTGCGGTAGTGCTTAGAAGCCCCAGTCATGGACCAGGGCCCCCTTGTGCTTGGTACTGTACAAACACAGAACACAAGGAAAGCCCCTACCCCAAAGAACTTACAGTCTGAAGGCAGCACCCACAAGCCCTCCACTGAAATGTCTAGAACCGTTTACAGAGACAGGAGTTCTTGGAACGAGTGAGAAGTCTGCTACCATTGTGATACTGAGCACATCACAAAAGCCTTCTGCCGCAGGCCAGCCTGAGCTGTTACTTTTTGTATGGTTTCCAAGAAAACAGAAACACCAAACTGCTTACGTTTCCTTGTGTTTCTCCTTAAAAATTAACAGAAAGTCATCAGACAAATGAGTGCTCAATAGAGCAGAATAGCATGGACAAAGTTCATGTCCTGGGCAAGTAACCGGTCACTTCAGAAAGAAGCTAATTAGGGAAGTCTACTGAAGTCCCAATCTCTTGTTGTGTCCTACTATCTCAGTGTTTTGGCAATGTAGCTTTGTTCTGTCAGCAGGGTCTCATCTGAATGGTCCTTTCAACCAACTAGAAATGAAGTCCTAAAAATACAAAAGTATTTGTATTTCCTTTCAAACTCAAAGTTTGGACCAAGTTTGCCAATACAATCACTAAGATTTGCAATTCTGGGTCCATTTTCTAATGATCCTGGATTTATTTTTTGTTGGAATCCTTGAAATTCATGGTTTCCGTGTGAAAGTAGGTGAGACTCTGTGGGATTTTTAAGGTCCTTCAAACTGGAAATTCAGCTAAAGTTGGGAGATACAGTTGCACATGGATTGAAACAAGAAACGTTCAGAGTTTTACATGCAGGTTCTATTCCACACGCAGCCTATGGAATAGGAATGTGCTAAAACTTCCTTCAGTAGTAACAGCTTGCTTGCTTAAAGGTGGCATGATCTGGCTCGTGATTCCTTGTTTGGGGTTTTGATCAGTGCTGTGGTGTTCTTTTTGCAATGATTCTTTTGGAGATAGCATTGTTTGCTGTGACACTTAAACCCAACAACCATCCGCAAGTGCAAGTTAATTTCTCAAACACTGATTTCATTTGCATTGGTCTCAAGGAACTTCCATAACTCCTCACTATTTTTGTGATCTAGCAGAACCTGTTTCACCTTGTAAGTGAAGTATGAGTATAATAAAAACTTAGAATGGAATATTCAAAGGAACCATGTGTATAATAATTTTAGAATAGACGCCTGAAAATCCCAACGGATTTATGTGCCACCTCCTGATTCAGTGGAAGTTGGACATGTAAATCCCTTGAGCTCTCTTGACAAGTCCAGATTTAATTTTAAAAAATGACCGTATCCTTTACAGTATATACACCAATGGCCTAACGTCCTTACAAACACCTGGTAAATGAAAACTCCCTCTAGCCCCATGCTATATTGACAGTTATTGTTAAAGTTGATGCCTCCTATTACAGAGGTCCAAGTAAAAGTATAGACTAGAAGGATCAGCCCAGGCTTTTCAGTTTCTCGTTCCTTCAGCTCCCGTATATAATAATTTTGGATTTTTCTCCTCCTGCACTATTGGCGTTTTCTCTGAGCAAAGAATAACAGCATGGCCCAAATGATACGTGAGTGGAGGGCTTTTCTCTCTCTGCAGAGGAAGGGCCAAAAGCATTCACATAGCGAAGTGATGAATATGAAATACAGACTGGAGACATTCAGATCAGGTACCGTTGCTTTATAAACTGTTGAAGAAAGGCCAGTTTGTGCCTAGTCCACAGGTGGAATTGTCTATGAATGCTCTTTTTCTTTTTTTTTTTTTTTTGGTCTTGTGCCTTGTATTACAAATGATGATTTTAAGCTAACTCTGACGCTTGATGTTACAATCTCATGATATCATAGCTGCTCAGAGATTGGATGCGTCTGCACAAAATAATTCTGTTTGGTTTGTAAGACTAAGTCAGTCTTGAGAACACCAGCTTTCATAAAAATTAGAGAATATGGAGACCCCCATCACCTGGTCATGCGAACAGGGATTGCCAGGCTGGATCATGGATCAGACTTAAGGTCCTTCAAGTCTGGGATCCACTCTCAGCCAATGGCTGGCACCAGATGCTTCAAAGGTTCTCCAATAGATAGTTTGGCTTGAGTCTGGAAACACAAGGTTTAATATCCTTTCTAAAAAATTTATTCTCATAATTACGATTACTCAGGCTATTCTTAACTAGATAAATATGTGATCGCCTTTGAATCTTAAGTGCTTGGCCTTAACTTCCTGTGGCAATGAGTTCCACAGTTTAATCACACATCTGAAAAAGTATGTCCTTTAACTGGTTTAGAATTTTGTACTTTTAAATGTCTGTTCCCGTGGCCACCGTAGGCTTGTTCTGTAATAATAAGTAACTTCATTTCCTCATGCTTCCTGTATTTTTAGTTTAAACCTGCTTTTCCCAATGATAGATACTTGCTGACTTTCCTGTAGGGACCAGTTCCAAAGGCCCAATTTAGGCAACTCTGGCTTGAATGAAACCTTTTTCCATGAATGTGGACTTTAATTAGTTAACCCCAAACCCTGTCAACCTAAAACGTAGCCAGGGCTGTCTGTGGAATCATGTGTTCATCCCGAACAACACATTTATTTTAAAAATCTTTTTCCCAGTTAATAGACTCAAACAACTTGGAGCGTGTCACCAACCAAACCAATGTCCTGTTTAAATTATACTCAGTAAATCCAATCCTCTCTTTCCCTGGTTATATGATGGTGTAAGTTATTTATATTCTAATAGCCCTTAAAGGTCCCAATCATGGATCAGTGCTCTGTTGTGCTAAGCACAGTGCACACACACACAGAGGTAAATCAGACTGTATATGATTCAGACATGCTCTATTATGACAAACACCTAATACAGGAGTATTAAAGCCTTTGTAAAGGACCAAGGGAAGCTGGGTTATGGAGGTGTTTCTTTGCTTTGCTTTTGAGAGAGGAAAACTTCAAAGGGGCCATTTATCACTCGACACAGAGAGTCTCTGGCTATTTGCAAAGTGTGGGAGAGAAGCATTAATTACCTGAGTGACAGTGTAATTCTGCTGCTGTGTGTCCTCTTTCCACAAGTCCTCCCCACCCCCTAAAATGTTCACAGAAACAGACTTTCACCTGCAACCCTGCTCTCCATAGGATCTATAGGGCCAAATTATCCAACAAACCTGAAGTGGCCTCCCTAGACCATTTCTTTGCTCCTGTAACTGACTGCTCAGGCTAGGTCGATGGTTATCTAACTGCCCAATTCTCCCTCACTCACATACTCTCAGCTGCCTGTGTGTTGCTCTGTTTCACAGGTTTGCAAGTGCAGATGGCAGTTTGGAAAAAGGGGCCCATGATGTCCCATCCTTCCATCGTTTCTAACACTATTATTTACTGTCTGATGAAAATCTGGAAAGCTTTGAGCGGGAAGGAGCTCTTCCATTAAACAGCAGGTGTGGCCTCCCGTTTTCCTAGCATTTGCTTCCTGTAATGCCTCTTTCTGCCACATGCTCGTTTAATGTAACTTTGGGGCCGTAGGTAACAGGTGTTCAATACACATCTGTGTTTGGAAACTTGCCTGGAGTTTTAGGCACACTTCGGAGGAAACTAAGACAAGGATATGCTGAAAATCATAAAGGAAAGACTCAAAGGTTTTGCTGGATCAACCTTTTAGCTCTGAGTACATCTTAGTCGTCACTACTGCTAGTATCAGCCATAGCAGGTATGATTACAAATAAGCTCTTTCCAGCTCTGGTCTTGATTGAGCCCAACTTCCACGGATTTGAGAACATTCACAGGAGCAGCAGGAGGCACTCGCTCCTTCAAGTCCTCAGCAAAACTCCTGCTGACCTCTGTGGAAGTAGGAATGGAGGCCTGCTAGTGCAACAGCTGTGTTTGGTATTGTATTTGCCCTTCCTTCCAGTGGAGTACCTACCCCCTGCTGCTGTTCCTCCAGAGACTTTTGCGTGAGCTACAGTCTGACTGAAATGTATTAAACCCAATGTCCACATCCACTACAGGCTGTAGAAAGGGAAAAATATAGCATTAGCCATAGCGTTGTTTGGGGTGATCCAGTTTTTAACCAAGTCCTGCATCAGGCAAAGCTTTGAATAGAGAGAGCCAAATTCAGTTCTCATCTACACCAATGAGCGTTCATTGATTTTAATGGAATTGCACTGGCATAGCCCGGTGGGAAGAGTTCTCCTTTCTTGCTTTTTTTTTTCAAAGGGGCCTGAAGGAACCCTCCGTTTGTGCTCATGTAACTTTGTGCATGAGCGTGGCTGTGCTCACACTCTTGGATGCTTGCCTGCCCTTGAAAATGATCAAATGTGCAAGGCAAAAAAAACCCCAAAGAAACATTGGTATGGCAGGTGGGTTTGCCTGTGTAAACTGTATGCACAAAAATCATTGCACAAAAATAATTTGCGTGGGCCATGTTGTGTGTGCCACACTTCGAAACCTACCCCAGTGTGTGTAGGTATCCATTGCCCTCTCCTACAGGGGGATTATTATTCCTAAGGCAAGATTTTCTATTCCTCACATCCTGTGCCAGAAAGAGCATGATGCTGAAAAGGGAGAGTGCCCTCAACTTCCATTGACTTTGGTGATGCTTGAGTGTGCTGCGTGTCTTTTTAGAGAATTAAAATTTTCACCCTGAGAAAGGGCAGCATGTCCTTTTACCTCCCAAAGCCAAATTCCAGCAGTTGCTGCTGATCCTAGATTCCCGAAGTCACGATTTGTTCCACGCTCCCTTGTCTCCAGCAATAACACCTCTGCCACACTTGTGACTGTAAATATTAGGATTAGAACTTCCCTAATGCATATGTACACCGCTCCCTCCACTACCTGTTGACTGAACCTGGAGGAAAATGGTCAGCTTATCCCTTTCATGTCTGATCCTTTCTCAAACCACAGCTTCCCTTCCCCTGAACGCAGGGATCAAACGCGGGTCATATTTAATAAAGGTGGAGATGGGAGAGGGCTTCAAAACATTACGTCACTCCCGTGCAGGGGAGGTGGAGAGGGAGAGAATGCAAAAATCGGTGGGGGTGTATGTGGGTGTGGATGGGGGGAGGGAATCAGTGGACTTTAATGGCCTTGTTTGCAGGAGATGTCTCGCCTACTGGCCGAATGGTCAGAGCATGACACCTCTCCATGCACTGAGGCATGAAATGAAACTGTAAAAATAGAGCCTTATAAAAAATTCATAAGCGTGTCCATTTACAAAATCCCCCCTGCTGCTGGGTGACTGGGATAGGGGTTGTTGTGGGTTCCAAAGTGCTCTGTTTTTGAGTCCAAGGTAAGGTTTACCCTGGCAGCAATGGCATCTATAGCCTTGGGGGGAGAAGCTTTGAGTCAGCTGCTACCTTACCATGTATTTCAAAATCCAGGAAGTTCATTACAGCCTCAGAAATGAGTCATCATGACCCAACCTGCACTGGCAGGAAATGAATGAAATCCCTGCATGCTCAATGGGTTCCAGTGTCATTTCGCGGCACAATACATCCTCCCGTGTGCTCAGCAAATGGCATCCTCTCCGACTTCCGCCCTCTGAAACAAGGCAGATTTTCTATGTGCTAGACTTTGATAGTGCTATTTATAAGACGTGCAAAGTTCCCCATACTACCTCTTTGCCAATGTGCTTTCAATCCGGATCCGACAGATCACGTCTACACTGTTTGCAGTAGAACCCCTATTTTATGAATGAATTGGGCTTTTTCAATAACTGAGCGGTTGTGGTTAGTAAGCTGTCAACATTCAACTGTAACATCTTAAAGGAAAGGGCCAACATTTATAGCGCTTGTTGGCCTTGTCTAGGTCCACAGTAACCATGATCCGAAAGATTGGTTCCAGCTTTGGTTCCCCCCCAAAGGGTAATCACAGGATATGTGACAAGAATGTAGCCTCATTGTACCCACTGTGCAAACACTGAGTAGTTCAAGGCTCGCTCTCTGCTTCATAGTTGGTGAATTCTGCGTGCCAGTTGGGTTAACTCTGCACCCACTAGACTGGTAAACACACAACTTAATCACACCATGAGAATTATCATTGGCACACTGAAGCCAACAAAACTTCTATGGAGACCCATCCTAGCCAATATTCCTCCACCTAACGTCTGGCATTGGGAAGCAGCCAACAGACTGAGGTCCAGGTATAGTAAATGCCACACTTGCCACCACTGAGGGATCTAGAAGCTGCACCCTGCCAATGACGGCCTAGCAGGAATCTTATCTGGACAGCACTGCAGCTTTCTCATCCAGCTGAGAACATCATCAGCTCAGGCAGACAGAAGAGGAGAGACCCACTGCCATTACTAGGAGCTCCTACATTATCACTGAGCTGAATGAATGGCTGCCTAGTTTTGGGCTCCCATTCCATCTCTACGGCCAATTTAATGGATTCAGGTGTGTTGCGGTTCGCTGCACCAAGACCAACTGTGTCTGGGGCATCCAGAGGAGCCCACTGTGCATCTGCGGTGTTGTGGAGATGAAGGACACTTCACACAAGTGGGATGGTTGCTGTTTCCATGTTGGGCTTCCCGGAGTCCCCTTAAAATGAACACTGCTGATTCAGACACCATCAACGGGCTCAAGAGCATTTAGCTGTTTGTTTGTGGTGCTCTTTTTTGTTACCCTTGCTTTGCTTTTCTTGCCCAACAACAGCAAGGGGGACTGAGGCGTTCATAAAACTGAAAAGTTCATAAGAATCGATCCTCTCAAGATGGCGCGTAAGTTGTGGGGTGAGGCACTGCATTGCTTTTTCCTTGGTTTTCAAACAACTGCAAACTGATTTCCAGTGCATGGAAGGCATTGGAATGGGCCGGGAAGTCTAGTCTGCAGAACAGAAGTGATGTCAGTGAATTGTTTCCACTCCCCCACTTAACTCCCAATCAAGGAAAAATGGCATGTACAACTGGCCATTTGTAAAACTGGTGTTCGTACAGTCAAGGCTCTCCTGTGTGTCCCCCAAAAGCTCAGACGTTACCAAGAAGAGCGTGAGCATTGCGCTGCCTCTTCTGGATGGGGGGGAATTGCTGATCTGCTTGGGTCAGATTTCCTAAGGCTCCTTCTAGTGGCCATGGAGATTCTGCATATGACAGTCAAAGTTAACGAGCAATGAGATGGGGTGGCTGCTCTTGTGATAAGCCCGTAGTAGATCAGGAGTGTTTATAACACACATCTTAAAAGGCAATGGCATGGTCTCAGGATGGGGAATGGGGAGCCTTCATGAAGGTGTTAAGAAGTGGGGATGCCTTGTCTCTCTGATCTCCTCAAAATTTGCGACAGCCTAGCCAGAGGTTCTGAAATGCCCAAGCCTGAAGGGTGAATGATGCCCTCTGCTCCTGGGGAGGGCACACACAAAAACACTGGGTCCCCAGTGAGAGACCGCCTTCTCCTGGGGCTTTCCTTCTCTTCACGCTCAATCCTTCTCCGGGGGGGGGGTGATTCTCAGCTCTTGTCTCTTCTCCCTGAAGTCACTCTCTATCCTGCCTGGCCACCAGGGTTGGATGGGAGGGTCTCCGTGCTGCTCTTTGATGGGCCTGCCAGAGTGATGAGTCCTGCCCACCCTGGACCTAAGGGCTTGTCTGTGTGTGGGAATTTTTCAAGGCGGTTATAGCGCAATAATTTATTCTAGAATAAAATCACTTTTATTCTAGACTAGTGTGTCCACCTGGGCCATTACACCAGTATCCATCTAGTGGTAGAACTATAATTATTCCACTATAGCTATACAAGGAAATTTCCCCCATGCAAACCAGCCTGGAACAATCCAGCTGTGCTGTCTGTACTTGAGCCATTGGAAATAGCTAAGTTAGATGGCACGATACAAACTCCAACGAGCCGACTGCAAGGCATGTTTGAACAGTAAAATCAACGCCTGTGTTCTGCTTTAGCTCTGGGAGCTCAGCTCCGGAGACAAAAATCCTCTACCCACAAAGAAGGCATAGCCTGGCAGCACCAGGGCAAACTGCCTGCTGTCTTGGAGGCATGGCCCTTAGGAGGTGTGTCCCAGTCATTCATTTTGGTTTCTGTACTGAGCCTACCAACAAGTGCAGGTCGTGTTGGGTGTTGCAGGGGACGTGTGCACTTGCTCACTAGGAACTGGACTGACCCTCTCAAGTTCACTTAATATAAGCTGCCAAATAGCCATTGGAAGAGAACAGCTTTCAGTTCCTGGCGCTGGATTTGAACCAGTGCCTTTGAAATGAAGACCTCTCTATTTAGTTTCTGGTAACTGTATCTTCTTCTTTAGTCTCTCAGCTAGTGCAAAAGATGGCTGGTGTTTCACAAGTACTGTCTCTACCATCCCTATCGGCAATGCTGCTAAAAGGGCCCACTCCTCCTGCCTTCTTAGGGAGAGAATTCCTGAGAAACTGCATTCCTCAGCCCTCTGAAGGGCCCATCAGCTTTTCCATAACATAATGACCATGATCTTCTGCTGAGAAGAATTAATGAGGTGTGTAGGACAACTATGGGAAAAGGCCAATTGCACTATCACTCCTGACACCCCTGCTAAGTGAGGGGCGGAGAGGGGGAGAAAAACAGCAAGAGCGTATGAGAGATGGACCAGAAAACAATCTCCATTTAATTAGCTGGATGGCTCAAAATGTGTGGAAACAGGCCAAGGTCCAGGTTACTGACTGTGACAGAACATTATTATAATGCAATACCATGAAACCTGTCCAAGGGCCGAGGCAAAGCTCACCAGTTCTTCTTTCAAATGGCCACCTTTCTAAAACACAGCCGCTGATCTGCTCTTCTCTAGGCATTTTATAATACTTAATGACTCCAAGCAGTGTCAGTCCCACATTCTGCTCCTCGGTACAAATGGAATACTGGAAAGAAAGCTCTCCTTTTAGCTTTTCCCAGGTTTACAGAATCCTTCAAACAAGGCACCAATGGGCTACATCCAGCCGTGCAAAAAATGTCCTGGACAACTTACCCATTCAGGCACAAGATCTACTTGCCCCTCTTTTACCACGAGGACTATTTAATATTGCCTAGAGATGTGCCACTGCAGCACAGAAGACGGGATCAGGCATTGCCCCTGCCCCAAAGAACTTTACAATTTAGACCTTACGTGTGAGGACCCAAATCCGTATGTAGAGGATGAGGTGAGGAATAAAGCAATAGGATCACATAGTTACTTAGGTTAATTGCATGGCTTGGTAGATCTATTCAGTGTTTTAAGCTTAGCTCTTAAAGTGTCTTTGATCAGTAGATCTCAAAGTACCTGACAAAGGAGGTCAATAGTATCTCCCCATTTTACAGATATGGCAGCTGAGGTGCAGGAAGGTGACCATGACTTACCCAAAGTCACCCAGCAGGCCACTGGCAGAGCTGGGGGAGGGAGGGAACACATCTCCATCCTAGTTCAGTGCCTTTTCTACTACGCTCGCTGCCATCAAGTAGACACAATAAAGATCTTAGAGAGAGAATGTTACCAACTCCCCTATGTGAGACATCCTGGCAGAAATGAGTTTTCAGAAGGGATTTCAAGGCCTGATCCCCCAAGATGCTAGGAATCTTTCAGGATCAGGCTCTCGTGGTCTTCTCCAAGGCCCAGTGAAGTCAGTGGGAGTCCTTCCACCAACTTCAGTGGTTTTGGTGACCATGGTTGGCCCAGAGTAGGGTTGGTATTCTGTGATACGGGGAAAACTTAAGGCTTGTTGTACTTACCCACTATACTACTCACCCAGGGAGAGGCCTTGTTTATAGATGTCTTTTTGGCAGGCAAGGTTGGCTTAGTCCAAATGTCGTCGTTTTAATACACTGTATACATAATACACTGTGATGTGTTTGACAGCTACGGAGTAATACTCTCCATTGACACAATCCAGAGCTGTGGTGAAAGGCCCATTTGTGGATGCGGGGAGGAGGAATACAAGAGCATGGCCAGGGGGCTGCTGACTGTGAATCCACGGGCCAATATTCCCACGTGCTCATAGGAGCCCTCCGGGCGCAGACGCAGCTATAGCCCGAGGTGCATAGGCCTGGCTGGGCTGAGGCGCCACCTGTTGCCCTCGAGGGGGTTCTGTGCACTAGCTGGCCTTGCACAGAGGCCGTGCCCTGCCCGCGTGTGTTCTCATTTTAATTTTAACTCCTCCAGCCCATTGGGTGTCATGAGTCCTCCTTCTATAATGTGGAGGCTCACCCATACCATCTCCCCTCTTGCCTGCTCTGTGTCTGAGTGTTGGGAATGCCCTGATACTCGCAGCCTGGCAGTGGGGTGATGTGGCTGCCTGGTATGCAAAGCTGTGGCTCAGTTGCTGAAAAGTTCATAATTCTGTGCTGTCTTGTGGCGAATGGACATGCTTGATGCTGCCACTGCACTTTACCTAAAAGAGTCATGAGTATAAATGAAGCATCTCCCAGAGCGATGTGCAAATCCAAAGAGAAATCCTCCCGTTTGCAAGCCTCTGAGGGGTGCATCTTTTGCACATTATGAAACACGTGCCTCCCTAAAGTTCATGTCTATGGCGGGGGATGTACTAGCGCAGCTACAGCTCAGTCCACTCTAAAGAACAGCTGGGAAAGGAAGAGCTCTTTCCATCAGTACTTGGTGTGCCACCATCAACGTGCACTGGGGCATGAAAACATTTCTACATTTTCTCATTGCAATAGAATAAACGTTTATTTAGATGGCAAGTGTTTTGGGGGAAGGACATGCCTGTACAGCACCTTGCACAATGGGGCTTTGGCCCTTGAGGGGGCTGCTAGGCTGTACTGCAAGATAAATAATTTAAAATATAAAGGACAAAATTGTCCTCTTGCAGCTTCACTGCGGATATCTGATCCACATGATTACTTCTGCAGGTGGCTGCGCATGGGAACTAAAAAGCTGCTCTCAGAGTTTCTGCTAGTAATGTTCATGGGAAATTAACGTGAATGTGACCAAAGCACGTTCTTTTAAAGGTTCAGCTGAATATCAGTGGGGAAATATTTCTGCATTTACCCAGATCAAATTGAACTGCCCTTTTGTGCCCATTTAATAGCCACAGTGGAGCATTCAATAGCCACAACAAGTAGTGTATGCTGCAGCATTGCTGGTGCTATTCCTGTTCAGCACAAATGAGAGGAACAATTGAATGCAACCCTCGCCATCAATGAAATTCTCTCTTCATGAGGGTTTGACACATTCATGTTGCCACTTTTCTATGAATACAGATTAAGTCCCTTGATCCTCTCTCACTCCTCTCTTGGCCTCTTTGCCTGCAAAGAGCAGTGGGGGTTTACAAGCGAAATGTGTATGAGCTGGTCTGTCAAATTCATAATGAAGGGAGTGACCTCTATAGAGACTGGACCCACAGAAAGTACATTTTAAGTTACTGGGTCCTTTCAATCCTAAAGTCCATTTCTGTGTGTCGAGCATGACCCTGTAGCCCTATATTCATAAGCATACGGGTTGGTCTACACACACAAATTAAATAAATCTGTTTCTAAAGTAATTTTAGTTAAATAATAGGTTCATCAATTATAAAGCCACATTGTTGCAATGGGAGCTCATTTTCAACTGATTATCCACCATGACCCCCAGGTCTTTTAGAGTTAATGGCTCTCAGGATAGAGTTCCCCATCCTGTAAGTGCGGTCTAGGTTTTTTGTTCCTAGGTGTGTGATTTTTAGTTAGTCATATTAAAATGTAGATTGTTTTTGTGATCCAGCTTGATCTGTGTCAGTGACTAGGCCTCTTCATTATGTACTACTCCCCTTTGTGTCCTCTGCAAACTTTATCACTAATGACGTTTTTGTTTTCTTCCAGGTCATTGATAAAAATGTTAAACAGTACAGAGCAAGAACCAGTCCTGACTGGACTCAGTGGAAAACACACATGGTCAGTGATTCCCTATTTACAATTACATCTTAGGACCCATCAGCAAGCTAGTTTTTAATTCAATAGGTGCCATGTTGATTTGTGTATCATTCTGTTTTTTTAATCAGAACATGGTGTGGTACTAAGTGAAATACCTTACAGAAGTCTCTGTGAGTTACATCCTCACTATTACCTTATCAACCAAACTAATAATCTAATAGAAAACCAAAAAAAAAAAAAAAAAAGAAGTCAAGTAGGAATCTAACTGCTCTTGAAAATCCCCATGAAGTTCCTATCTGAATCTTTAAAATACCTTTAAAAATCTGACCTCCAGTCTTGTGTTTAGCGGGAATTCTGAACCCCACCCTTCTGAAAATCAGGCCTCTTCTAAGTGTCTCAAGTAGGGGCCGGGGTGTGGGGGGGAACAAAATTGAGGAACCTAAAATGTTTATGTTATGATTGAAAGTCTTGGTCAGAGCTTTATGCGGTAACATTTGCCCTGCCTTGCTGCAGGCCATGGCCTTTCTTCAGTCTGATCAGGGTGTGTGCATCCCTCTATTTATTTTGTCTTGATTTAAAATTATCTTGTTTTTCTTTTTTGTTTGTTTTTTTTGTGAAGGTTTTTAGGGCTTTTTTGTTTTTAGCTCCTTGAGTTATTTATTGGGTAAAAAAAAGTGTGCGGGTACACACCTGGACCCTCTCTTGAGTAACTCTTCTCTGTTACCAAAGCTGACAGGTTCCCCTCATCCAAGTTATTTAGGGCCAGAATTTTCAGCAGGGTTTAATGCTCTCATCTGGGGCCAGATTTTCCAAAGTGTTAAGCTCCTAGCTGTTTGCATTGTGACCACTTGGTTGGGGAATAGCCTGGATTTTGTCTTTTCTAACACTACTTCTGGTTTCTCTGAGGAGAGGAAAACAGAGGCTGCCACCTGCATGTGGACAGGGATGATTTTTTATTTGAAATATCTCTACCCCAATCCCCAAACACTTCCATAACTGGATTCCAGGGTTAGGATAGTTTTGGTGTGAAAATTTCTGACCACCAAATACCAGGTCACCAACCCAGGAGAAAGGAGGGATGAAATTCTGGATGGATCTTTTACAGTCTAATTAAAAACCCAGAGAGGGATTGTGGCTCCCTTAGCCTCTGACTTCTCTGTCTAGCGCAGCAGCGGGCAGAATCGGAGTTTAGAACTTTAACATTAAGAAATGGAGGGAGGGATCGCCAGTGAAATCAAGCCAATGTCCCCTTGGAAAAAAACACTGGCAAAGCCAGTGCAAAAGGAATTGTAAGCAAAGAGTCACCTCTTGCAGTAGAAATTATTTTTACTGGGGGCAGAGGCTGAGATAATTCCAAGGAGCTCCAGCCACTGAGTAAGGACCTGTGGTTTTAAAGCTTGTGGTTTGGTTTTTTTTTTAAAGTGAAGTGATTTTGGCCAGGCAGTGATGGGATCCAACAATCCAACGCACACCCACCCTGCTTCCTGTTTTTGAGTAGCTACTCACTGCAGAAGAAGGAGTCGAACAACGGGCGATCCGTTTTAAAACTTGTTTCTTGAGATCTAATTTCTTCAGAGCAAATGGGGGAGAGTTGTTTATCATTTGAAGCCCCCTTTTGGGGTAATCTGGAAAGCGTGCGGCCCAGGGGCTCGCTCAGGTTATTGTATACACAGACCATGCCACAAACATTAAAATACTGCAGGGCAATCAACCATTTTCGAAAGAGCGGCGGGGCTACTCCATAGTTCCGGGCACACAATCGGGGGTAAGTACGCGGCATGAAACCATGCAGCCTTTGAATTCAACAGCGGCCTGGGCAGGGAGCAGAACACGCTGCGCAAGGGCACAAAGATGGTGAAGCAGATAAGGGGGGAGGGCGTAGGACAGTGCCCCCGTCGCTATAGACGAGGCTCCAACAGCGGGCAGAGGGGCAGGCGTGTTTTCCTCCTGGGTGTGCAGGAAATGCCGCCAGGATCGCCTCTGCCCGGCGGCGCGGTTGGGAACCGTGCACTGCAGAAGAAATCCAGGGAAGGTGAAAGCTGGGCCAGGACCTGCTGGGCCCCCCGGGGGAGCCTTGCTCTCCTGGAGGGACGGTGTCTTGACCCACCTTTTGAGCTTCCCTGCAGCGTGGCTAAGCACTAAGTACTCCCCTCCCTGCTTCGGGAGATCGCGGCACGACGATCGCTTGTCAAGGCGCTGTTGCCTTGGAGGGCGAGGGCGAGACGGAGTCGTTGGGCTCCTCTCTTAGTGCCTTGAGCGCAGTGGCTCTCCAAAACGGCTCTGCCTTTGCAAAGAAAAGGTTTAACTAGCCCCCCCCGCGCTTAAACGGACTCAATTAGCTGCGCCCCGGTAAGTGGCTCTGTGTTGAATGTGGACAGGTAAACAGGAGCGCCCGCAACCCAAAGCAAATCGCGTTTGTGGGTTTCAAACCTCAGTTGATCCCGTAACTTCTCTTCCGCCGCCCAGCTTCGAGCGGTCTTGAAAAGAGCTAGTTGGAGTCCAGAATAATTCCCACTTGGAGTTACTTTTCCGTCCCCTCACTTGCTTGTCTCAAGAGTTATTTGATTTAATCCTTCCACGGGCTGGATTTTAACCAAGCCAAGCCCGAGGACATTTTTATAAACCCCGGCGCGAGCGAGAGAAAAAGAGGCAAACGAAAAATCTCTTTAGTGTAGACAGGAGACGAAAATAAACTGGATTTTGCACATTACCCCGCACGAATCTCGTGCAACAAGAAACCTGAAATTGTTTCAAGTGTAAATATATTTTAAATCATAGTTAAAAGCCCGGGCTTTTGTTTTCACAATAGCATTTGGTTAAAGCCAGCAAAAAGCATTTTCTTTACCAGTTTTTCTGGGTCAAAATATTTCCTGCGTTGAAATGCAAGAAAACACGGATTAAAATAAATACATTTAAAAAAACCGAATTAAAAAATCTCATTGAATCGTTTAAAACAAAAAAACTCCTTAACCCCGAGTTAGCGTCCACTGGTTTGTTTTATTTTATTTTTTTTTACAATCAACCATGCTTTGAAAATATATTTTCCCGGTTTCAAAACAGTCCATTCTTTTGCAGCTGCAAAAACACAAAGGAAAGCTCCCCGGATATTTCAGCAAATGCGACTTGTTACAAACCGATTTCTTTCATTTTTAGGAACACACAACTTCGACCCCACGCCGGAGCGTCAGACCGCAGCTCTTGGATCCACACTCGAGTTCCTCCGGTGCCTGGAACACCCCGGGACTACAATCCGCAGGTGTAAAGATCCTAGACAATCATATAAACGAGTCCCCTAGTTTTTTTTTCACCCCCCCCTCCGCTGGTTTTTAAAATGCCTGTTTCTAACCGCTGGGTTTGATTCGCTTCCCCTCTCCCCGGCTGGCAGGGCCGGGACACCTGTGCACAACGAGACATTTTGTTTGGGCGGCTGGCTCTTTTCTCTTGAATGCCAACGCTTGGGTGTCATTTCTGTTCCCCAGCTCCCCTCGGGCCCGCCCTCGTTTACACCGGCTGCCCCTGAAAATAGCAATGAAAACGGACAGCAAAATGCGATCCCCTCTCTCTGGATTTGGTTTATTTCGCAGGCTCCCTTTCCTCTGCGTTTCTTCAACGCCCTGAGCGGCCGGGCCGCTCCATCCACTCCGCCACCTCCCGCCTCACCTTTCCTGGGCCAGGTAAATCTCTCCGGGGCGAGGATCGGGCCGGGTTGGAAACGGTTTCCCTTTGGGTTTTTTTGCTTGGCTTGACCTAATTCCTCGTCCTGGCCTCCAAAGCCCCAGCGCGGCAGGAGAAGCCCGGAGCTGGTGCACTTGGGGCTGCCTCCTCGCCCAACAAGTCCAAAGTTCAGCTCGAGCGGGGCTGATAAAACCGAACCAATAAAAGGGTTTCGGCCACCCGTGTAAACACAACGAACTCGGCCAAACGCGGGCCCGGAGCAGCTGCTCCTCTTCTGCCCCCCTTTCCCCGCTCCCCCCCTTGCCATTTGCATCCTGCGGGAACGACTCCCTTCCCCCTGATTTGCATATCTTATATTGCCTAATGGAGGGGACCCTGGCGAGGTAGAGGTCCCGCAGCCTCGCCGGCAGATCCCCGGGCCAGGGAGGAGACGCAGGTGTCGGGGCTTCGCGGGGGGACGCCCAGACTTTTGGGGGGGTCCCTGAGTGGCGCTACCTCCCCTTCCCCCCGCCCTGCCCCCTCCCCTCCTCGCTCTCCCCGGCGGGGAAAATGGTGTCGAGGCTCAGCTCGCTGCAGCAGGAACTTCTCCGCGCGCTGCTCGGCTCCGGGCTCAGCAAGGAGGCGCTGCTCCGCGCCCTGGAGGACATGGGGCCCGGGCCCGGCTGCGGGGTGAAGCTGGAGGCCCCGCCGCTGTCCCCGGCCGGCGGGCCGGAGGCGGAGAGCAAGCCCGTCTTCCATACGCTCACCAACGGGCACGGCAAGGGCCGGCTCTCCGGGGACGAGGGCTCGGAGGACGGCGACGACTTCGACACCCCGCAGATCCTGCGCGAGCTGCAGGCGCTCAACACGGAGGAGGCGGCGGAGCAGCGGGCCGAGGTGGAGCGGATGATCAGGTGAGCGCGGCGGGGCCTGGCTGCGCCCCCGCGGGGCGCTCTGACCCGGGCCGCCGCGGGCCCGGCCCTTCTCCCGCCGCGGGCCGTGCCCGGAGAGGGGGGTCCCACCACGGCAACACACACGGACGGACGGACAGACGGACAGAGAGAGACACGGACAGACACACACAGTCAGAGACACACACGGACAGACACACACGGACAGACACAGGGACACA